>MBPM02000051.1:0-448124 GCA_001695595.3 Plasmopara viticola | reverse complement strand
AGTGGCCTTCCTTGATGAAGAGCATAAAAGGTTGCTGTCAGAAGTCGTACACCATCAGAGTTTAAGAAATGGTCGTCATCAATTAAGCCGAGACGCAAATCTAGGGAAACCTTACGTCATCATGATGCGCCTTTTATTCAATGCACAACTCATGAACTTAGCCGGTTAGACCTCGGAAGCTCTCGAGAAATTGGCCTGATGGTTGTATATGCAAGTGTACGAGGGTTGAATCCATTTCGAGTATGTAAAATCCTGGCGCATTAAGCAACTTGTCTGTTCGGTAAATAAACTCGACAGCCAGTCACAGATGATGCATGACTGCATTACCGAGTAAAAGACATTTCTTGTCCTTAACATGGACACGTATGATGCATGCTAGTCTTAAGATGTACGAGCCCTAAACTGATGAGCAGAGCAAGGGGTAGAAGCCAGTTGCCCGAACCCGCGCGACAGGGCTTACATGAGTCTTTTTCCTGCTCATGTTGTGCGTATAGATGTTTGAAAAAGGCTGGGCAAATATACACGGGAAAACAAATATGAAATGTTTCAAAATAATAAATATTTTCGCGAAGGCAGACGTAGCGACGTCCACAAAATCGCTTTTCCTCCAGGTATTCAAGTCTGCTACCAGCCGTTAAAGACACTTAAGATAGGGCTAGCATAGCGTCAATTGCAAAGTTCTGCAACACATAGTGTGTAACACATGTCCACTGTTGCGTGGCTGTGTATTACCACGAGTAGGATACAGACAAGTCAAGGCGTGCCTATAATGCTTATCCAAAACATCTTCGCTTCGTGCGCATCATGTATACATATCCTGAATAGAAGTTCCCGCTTTTACAAAAAAAAACTCATCTTTAAGACATTGCTGGCTCTGAAATCAGCCAGGAGCTCAGTAACTTCACGCTCTTTGAGGATCAATTAATCTGGTATGCTACCAAATGAAGCGCACCTGCTGTGATACTACGACCACCTATCTATAAAATTGTTCTGAGGATAATAGCTCCTTGTTTGTTCATCACGGAGAAATCATTATACCTCGGTAGACTATTTCAAATCTATCATTGCAGTCCAAATGGCTCAAAAATATCCTACCAATTATTTAGTATATCAGCTCTATACTTAAAATCCTTTGTCGTATACCTCAGCATACAAACCGCCGGTAGGGTGCTTGTCCAATAATATAATAACGGGATCCAATCTTTAGCACAAAAGCTCGGCTTAATGTAACAACCTCCCTTACTTAGACAGAATCCACAACCAATAGAAGCAATGAGCTTTAGCCATCACTATTTTATTCTATACTAAAAAAGACCAAAAGGGTAGCGAAAAGGGCTAATGGTCGGTCGGGTCATTTGACGACAACCAAGCTAGCGCCGAAAAAGGTGATCTCGGCTTCCACAGGTGGCGTCGGCCTTCACAACTAAAGCAGCGCCTGAAGTAGCTGGGCGTGCAGCTAAGGCTCGTATGCGGCAAGTCTTAGGAAGTTTGCCCGCCTAAGAGCCGCTTGCGCAAAGAGAATTCTTTTACTCCTCCGCGAAGGAAAACGCTCGTATTTTGTTCTCCCTCGCCCGGTGGTCCGCAGACACCTACAATTAAAATCGAATAACTCGCCTGGATCTTTGCTCGCTAGAGCTGCAGAAAAGCTACAAATTAATGGCAGTGTTTGCAAATTAACACCATCACCCAGGGACATGCCCTATAGGTGTAACCCTTAAGGTCCAATTCACCATCCAAACGGAAGGCATCACCAAAAATAAGTATTTGAGCAGCGTCGGGAGCCACTTCCCTTCTGGCTCGACTGCCACTCAAAGCGTATATCCCGTTAGTGCGCTATCCTTTGGCAAGCGCTGTTCTAGCTATTAGGAATTAGATCCTTATATTTACAGAGCTACCTACAATTAGATGGTCAGACGACAATGGTCAGCCGTTGCTCGAGGACGCACTGCGCAATATGGGCCGCATACATGGGCCGATAAGCGTAAATAATTGACTTTTCGCGTAACAATGCGGTCCACTTATCTATAGTTTTGCACTTCTCTACGTGGATGTCTTTACTTCCGCTAGCACTACATAAGTAGTTATCAGAGCTCGCAAAACGTCGTCGGAACATAATTGGCAGGACAAGGATTAAATTAGGTTCGCTCAGAATAAATAAAGAAATGCTTGTGTAAGCATGCAAGGAAACGAAATTGTCTGTTCATTTCAGGTGAACAGTACTTCAAGATACTAAAATTCGACCGCCAGAAAGGGTAACTTGGTCACTTGCGACAATGTGAAGCACCCTTCATCGGATCGTTTTTGGTCTTGTCGATGCTTCCAACATTTGATGCGGAGCACCTTAGAAGATTTAGCCTCGTGTGAGTCCTGAGATGTTAACAGCACTTCTATAAAAGGTTGTTTCACGCTCGACCATGTAAATAAGACAAGTATGGGTGGCTAATAGTGCTAATATCCACCATCGTATTGACCGTATGACAGGGTCGCGTGTCCCTATCCGACACCATGGTGTTTGGAAGGCTTTAAAATTCCATAAATAGCCTCGCTATTTGTTATCTAGTTATACTATATAGGCGCCAGAGGCACCATCTTGCTTAGGTTCACAAGAACTCTTTATCCCCGTGTTGCCAATATTCTTCAGTAAGACAGAGTCGAGGCTTATTGTTTTTTTTTCTACTCTTTAAAATCCGCCGATTTCGTCAGGCTCTTTAAAAGAGCTGCCACATGAGCCGCAATATTCATTCTCTGATACGTATCATAAGTCCTGATATCCACATCACCACCAACATGGTGTGGAAAGCATCATAATCCTCCAAACGTATGTCCTAGCTTAGATCTTCGTCGTTCAAAAAAGCAACTCGGACTGGATCAGCCGAAATTCACCTTTAGTGGATAAGGCTGTCTATTCACTCACAGCGATACAACTGCGATGGATGTCAAGGGGCTTGTCTGTGATGAAAATTTGCATTGAATGCTACATTTCTGTATACGTCAATGCCATTTCGTCAATAAAGCTTTTTATCCTCTTATAAAGGCAAACTTAAACCTAGGACGCACGAAGGCACATTGGCAATCGCTTTAGTTTGTTCAGCACAGAAGCTATATTTGCGAAATGTGGCAACCATCTTGCCCTCTTTTGGGATAAAAGGGGCGTAATTTCTGACGTCCTCAGAGACAAAAGAATTCGATGCACCATTGTGCTTGGACCTCCGAAAATTCACTCGGACCTTACTGGTGCGTACTACATGGTAGGTGATCTATTGTTGTGAATGATGTAGATCTGCTTTGCCTAGACTGGAATTAGATGATTAACCCATGCCCATCCTCTACGGGGCCGATGGTGTCATAGAGTTTGTCACTCCTCGCGGTAAGCGAGTCAGTAGAGGTGTGACTTGTGTGTAAAGTTTGTTACGCCATATTACCACCTCAGATACTCTTAAAAACGTGACGTGGGGCGGCTGTCAATATCTCGGGGACCATGGCTCTTACAAAGCAGCCAATGATTTTGTCCTCTTTGCCACAAAGACACATTTGCCGATACTGACATAAAAGTCATTGTTCTCACCTATCTGGGCATTTAAACATACCTCAGAGCGGCTGTAAACAAACATATCGTCAAAGGATTATTGGGCAAGCGCCTTTACCGGCCGCACCAATTTTCGTGACCAAACACTCTGGTTTAACTAGGACTTTGGTAGTTCTTTTGACATCACTAGCCATAGGCGTGCTTACCGAATTAAGTGCTCTGTACAACGTACAGTCGGATATGTTGTTAAGCAACACTTCCTTTTTTGTAACGGATATACCGCTACTACTGCTCAGCTTAATATGGTGACCACTTTCTACTCAAAGAGAGTCGGTGACAAGTGCGGGAACTTTTACTCTCGCACCATGCCATTCTTTGTCTATTCGTTGAAGAAAGTATCAGTAAGATCACACTGTTCTCACCTGGCAGTAATAGCACAGTGCTTCGTGCCTGGCACAAGATTGATCTCGTATTTACTCCTCTATTTTCCGAAAGTTGGAGAATTGTCGGAGGAATGGTGGAGTGCACTACCGTATGCCGATGAACACCGAAAGTATCGGCAAATTTTACTTAGACCTTACCAGCGAGGAAGCAAAAGTAATGTATAGATATCAAGGGAAACCACAGAGCAACTACGAACCGCGAAAGCAGACCGAGCGAACAGAAGATGATATGGAGCATTTAAAGTCTCTAGGTGTAGCTGTAATTTTTTTAAACAGCATGCAAGAGTTCCGCACCAGCAAGTGAAAGCAATAGCGAAGCGAGAATGCATTTTTTAAAAAAACTATCCTCTGATATAGGTATTTGCTTGGAAACGGTTGGGGTGACGCCCTTCTTCCAAGCGCGGGGGGCTAAATGCTCGCGCGCTTCGGGCAGGTGCTCTCGGGCATCTGCAGGTCTCTAACGAGTCTCACCCTCGACGCGACGGTCTCCAGCACCGGGCGCCACCTGGGCTCTTACCAAGTCAGAGATAAGCAAAATAATGGAAGACCCTCACGACCTCGGTGCTGGCTGCACTGCCCGCCGAACGAGACTCGACGTATGCGGACACCACTCTATGCCGTGGACTAGCCAGACTAGAGCCTAGCACGTGCAGAACTTGGCAACGCGATAACGTAATACATTACATTACATTAGGTATTTGCTTTTCTATTTTTTTTGTCGTATGTTGCATTGTTTACAATCAGCATTAATGACACGCACAGCCATTAAGAGGCAGCCTTGGACAAAGGACGCGGCTTTACGGCGCCAGGCCACGTTGGCACAGCAGCGACAGGCTCGGCGAGATCTCACAGCACATGCGCGTCAGCTAGTCAAGTTAAAAGAGCCGCCATGTTTTTCTGCAACAGACGTAAGCGCTGAACCAATGGACGACATCACGTCAGCATCGAAGCATCGGACCCGTGAGGACCGAATTAAGCAGCGACGTGATCATTATTCTAAGCAATTGATGACGCCTGAGTGGCTTCTTGACGTACCCAAAGACCTTAACGGCAGCGGCAGCGCTTTCGGCGAGGGTTGGTATGTGCTACCGCGTCCTGAGGGAAAGCGTTGCCTCGTAGTGGCCAACGGGTATGCTGTGAGTGAGCTAGATGTTTGCTGTCAGATACTTTTTTAACGGAGTCAGATGGATTTGGTCTATGGCTACATGTAGGGGCAACACAATAGCTCGGATCCCATCAGGTAGCATCTTAAAGAAGTTTCCGTCGGCGTTACCCAGCGGCTCCCGTAAAACTAACAAGGCGAGTGATAGCTACTGCATCTTGGACTGCATTTTCCAGGAGCAAAACGAAACGTTTTACGTGCTGGACGTCATGTGTTGGAAAGGGTATTTGCTTTACAACTGCACTACAGAATTTCGATTTTACTGGGTGCGTGACAAATTATCGGAAGGAGTGACGGCTACAGGCTCTCCGGCCAACCCGTTTCGATTTCTGGTAAGTACAGTGTTCGACAACATCAAGCTTAGTGAGCTGACGAATTTCGTCTTCGGTGGTTCACAGCCAATTCCATGCTACGAAAGTGACCAAACAGGCATCATGGCGGCCTATTCTACGGTGTACCCATTCCATAAGTGTGTATTTGTTGGGTGGAAGTGTTTTGCTCAAATTTAACTTACTTGGTATTCGCATATCTTCGTGTGTTGCTTTGCACGTGTGTTGCATAGAGATGGCCTTTTTTTTTACATGAAGGCAGGCCACTATGAGATGGGTCTGTCACCGCTGGTGCTGGTATGGAAAGATACGAGCACAAGTCGCTTTTCCCTTTTCCCAGCGAAGCCGTCCGTCGTGCTTCGTCTTGATGAGAACAACGAGTTTGCAACGCTAGAAGGCATCGTTTTATATATTGCCGACCAAGATATCATTCAACTGCACGAGGTTTGTAAATCGTGCGAGTTTTTGCTCGATAGATGAGTAATCGCGTACCGACTGCTTTTGTTTACTAAAAGTTGTGCGAAGGAGATCTTGCGAGCTTCACATTCGAACAACACGAAGTTGATGGTGACCAAACCCCGCACCTTACAAACATAACATTTATGAAGCGATGCTCCCCTCAGCGAGCCCTTCCGGACAGCTGGACTAAGATTTTATTTCAATACAAGGCGCGGTCCGGTGGAGTTTCGATAGAAGAGATACTGAAGGTAGTAATATTTCTTTTTGACAATATCTGCTTATTGCTTTACCCTCCCTCTTACTGATTACTTGATGCCTGCTGCACGAGCAGATATCTCAATTACTGACCACCGAGGTCAAGATGGAAGCATAGACAATATTTATTTGTTCGGTGGTGCAATATAGTATGCGTAATCCATCGGTCTTGCTTGGCCCCGGCCCCTCGCAAGCACGATTCCGCGGTATAATGGCATCGAAGGAGTTTGCTGGTTCTGTTGTTGCTGCTGGTTGGTCTCGGAAGGAATTTGTTTTGTCGTGTCTGTTACTTCCTGCGTCCTACAAGCTTGTTTGAGATTAGTCAGGCTGGTTACTAAACCATTAGTTGAGGTGATGCTAGGTAATCGACTGCGTCGGCTATAGCTGTTTTTATGAATGCGTGGTCGATCATTGTGCGGTAATAAAACATCGTTTTTGATATGAGCAGTCATTTCTTGGCGTTCATCGTTTGACTTAGCTGAATTTCGTTGCTGCTGCTGCATCGCGACGATGGCATTGGCCGTCGGGATTTGAGAGCGCTTGTAACTATTAGTGGCTCGCAGAGGTAATCCCATGAGTATCTTGAACTTTCTCGAATCTCGCGCAAGGTACGGCTCTTGTGATAGCTCATCAAAAACCAGTGCCTCCTCGAACGGGATCGCGTAGCCTTTTCCTGGTTTGAGACGTGTCCACCGTTGGTGTTCTACCCCCAGTTGCTGCTGCACGCGAGGAAGAAAGGCCTCTGATGGGACTGCTGAGCTTTTGTAGAATGGACAGAACGGTGAGTAAAGCTCCGACAAGAACGCTTTGCGCTCAGCACGCTTGTGTTCAAGCTCTTGCAGCTCTTGACCGACATGTAGAGATCTTTGGTCCTCCGCAACCATACAAGCTTGCTCGTGTTGTAGCAGGCGCATTCTCAAAGTAGTTTTTTGGTCCTCGCTCCTTTGCTGATAAGAGCGCTGGTCCTCAAGCTGCATTCCGTTTTGATTCCGTAGAAGCTGGTCACGGTGCCAACACAAGATTTTGTCTTCCCCCTCCATTTGACTTTGCTCAGCATCTTCCCGCGCATTCTGAAACTCCATTTTACGTTTAGCCTTCAGCTGGGCTTGGTGCAGCAATACTTTCTTCAGTTCAGCTTCTTTTATCCGTCGAAGCTGAGCACATTCTTCTTCTCGTTCATTCTCAAGTCGAGCTCGCTTCCGCTCAAGCCTTAGAAGCCTCTCCGCCTGTTGCTCATCCAGCAGGTCCTGGCGCTCGTCATCATGCTGTAGCAACTCTTTCTCTTCGTATTCTTCGTCTCCATTGTTGGTATCACTACTAGCCTGCCAGCCAGATGAAGCTCCATCGCGATTCGGTATCGGCAGATCACCAAAAACGTTCGACCGGGAAAAGTCGGCTTGCTTAGGCAACAATTGTATGTCAAACTCTCTTTCACTCTGTGCGAAGCTGTTGACGTACTCGCACGATTCGTGTGCCGTCGCCGTTAGCTCCAGCGTGGTAGTTGCTGTTTCGATTTTTAGCCTCCGCGATGTTTCTTCTCGCTCATAATCGATAATATGAGTCTCCAGCTTCACGGGCGCATCCTCGATTGCTTGAAAAGACTCTTCATGTTCGGTAGTTGACGTTTCGGCTTCAACTTCGTCAGCGACAATATGTTCTACAAATGGGAAAGTGATCACCAGCGGGAAAGGTAATGTCTCGATGATCAATGGCGCTGGAAGGTTACCATATTGAGCAACACGGGCAATCCGGTGCAGACGCTTGAAGTAGACCAATTTCTCTCCTAAAAAGGTGTGCCTTGCTGTGCTGGATTTAAAATACAACTGCGACAATATTGTATCGCTTATGGTGGCTGATTCTACGTTCTCGATGAGCAGATCCTGTAACAGAGTCTTTCGAACTGTTTTGCTAGTCGACGCTTCGAGAGCTTCGCGTTTTAAAAAGTCGCAGCGATGGATGTTACGGGTTGATGTCCACCATGGCACGAACTTTTCGGCCAACAAAAAATTGTCCAAATCATTAAAACATGAAAGATTCGGAAGTTCAATATCATTCCTCATGGCCGCAATTTGAACAACGGGGTCCATTAAGGCCAACGCAACTTCTTTAAGCTGAACTTCTGGACTCGTATTTTCCCACGCTGTTGGACTGTCGTTGTCGCCCAATAATCGTTTGACAAAGTGCTCGAATATATAAACTTGTTGAGAACGCCCATCGTTACCTTCGCAAAGACCCTCTCTCGCTTCTTCTTCTTGAATGTCGCGCTCAATTTGGTAGACCGTTCTCAACCGCAGCTTCAAGTACTCTGTTCGCGCTTTAAGCCGTTCTCGCTGTAGTTCTACGGATGGATTCTGGCTACGAGTGGTGAGACCTGACGAGTACCAAGAAGCAAAATCGATCCATGTGCTAGTAAACTGTCCGATCTGCTGGGATGCAGGAGGTGTAAGGCCAGCATCCGCTAGGCTGAGGTGAATGAGTGGATCAGTGGCTGCAAATGTCAACTCCTCTATAAGAAAAAGCTCTCGAACTCGCTGATGATGACAATGCGTGGCTGTGAACCATTTTGTGAATGGTCGTACGCTCACCTGCATCGATTTCTCTGAACAATTAAAGTCATTCACGGATGGGACAGATATATCATTTCTCTTGGCAACTTCTTGAACACGTTTTGATTTACTTGCTGCCATTAGCTCTACTCTTCGGTCATATTCCGACAAGCAGTCCCAAGACAAAAGTGGGACTCCAGATAATAGGACTTTAGTATTTCGATCATCCGTTCGTTCCTTGCATAGAAGTTCCCTTCTTCGACGGAGTCCAGGTTTAAAATCTAGCAACAACATTGATTCTTCCTCATCTTCCACTAGTGAGACCAAAGAGACCTTCTCCTGCACTTCAAGGTCTTCAGCTTTCATACTGCTTGACTGTACATTGTTCTCAGAGTCGTCTTTCATGTCTTGCATAGTAAGCTCACTTTCATTCACTGGGTCAGAGGAAATGACAGCGCAGCGAGCTTGCGATGGAAGAAAGTGCAATGGATTGACTACAGTCCGGTAAACTCGAGGTTTTGCTTGCTGAAAACAACTCGGGACAGAGTTCACTACTGGAAGATGACTGGAATTTGCACAACGTGCATGTTTTGGCTCAAATTTTTCTTTGCTGCGCTGAGGTAATTGAGAGGCATCTTGCGAGGAATCACAGCGTAAATGCGACGGCGACTGAGCTTCATAATTTAATTTGAGCGCAGTGGACAAGCATTGAACGCTTTGTAATGTATCACTTTTTATCCGCGCGGCGTCATCTTCTTGCTGTGCATCATTCATTATTGTCGGAGCTTGCTTAAGCTTTTTAGCAAAAGTCCTCGTGAAAGGGGTCTCTCGGCACGGCTTGCAAAGAGGAGTAATAATTGCGGGCAATGGCATGTCGAAGCGAACGAGAGTAGCGCCAGTCATAAGCTTATTCTCCTCATTTGCATCTGGTGAAGATGGAGCTAATCTTAGATTTTCTTCAAATCTTTTGCCGACACTTCCATCCTTTTCCAACTCGTGCTGATTCAAAACTTGTCGCGCCCGTTCAAGGCGCTGCTTCACAGCTTCTTCGTCATGTAAACTGAGGTGATCGACCCTATCGATGCGACGATCAACGTAAACAAAGAGATCCAAGCCACTATACACGAGCGACTTTTGCTCAGTTACCTACATCCTTATTTTAAACAGACAGACAGCTTACGTACCCATTTGCTTGAGATGTATAGATACCTTTGATTGATTCGTTAACCTTAATTCGCCGGTGCGGAAAAAAGTATTCAAGCGAAAAGCACCAAACAAAAATGGTGGCATCTTTATCAAATGAAAACACCCATGAAAAGCTGTTGGGGACTGAAATTTCTGGAATAATTGTGGTTTTAATTCGCGATTCACATACTATTTCCAGCACTGGGGTCGAATGCAAATCGATGGCATGCAGGGCACGTTTCACAATAGAAATGCGGTTTGGAGTTTGTTGCTGGAAAAGATGAGCATTAATTTTACCTTCCGACGGTAGTTGCCAGCATTCGATAGTACCGCTATCAAATCCGCAAAAGAGATATTCGGGGAGTTTAACCCTCGCGGTCGAAAGGTTAAATGAATAGGTTTGGAAGCAGACCAGCAGCAACCACTCGAATTGTCTCTCAGCATCATTGGCTGACGATACTTGCAATCTTTTTATCTGCCAACGCTTTACATTTCCACCTCGACTAACGGAAAGAAGCGAGATTTGGTCGTCTCCAGGCTTTTGTGGTTCAAGATTAACCAGCACAGTGACACTGTTGGTGTCGTAGAGATTAGAAGAGAGCTTTGATAGTCAGAACGAACTGAAAAAAAAATTTACCTGTCATTGGCATGCACCTGCTTCCTAGTTATCAAGCGATCAATGTCATGATCGCCATTTGATAAAAAAAAGATTTGGACGACCCCACTTGAATCACCAATACCAACACAGTCGCAATCGTTGACAAGAAGGCTGACTATTGTGGTTGCAATTGACTTTGACGATTTGAAAGGTGGTGCTATAGTGAAAATGCGATTGTCGAATAGGCCAAATTTCTTTACTAGTCCGTGAGAGTAAAGTGCGACAACAGAATCAGCCGTTATGACATAGTCAGCTATAGACAAGTTAATATCCGTCTCGAGTGATGGTATTGACGCAAAGCAAAAACTTGAAGAGCCTTCTTGAAACACCATCACTTGTGTTGTAGGCGTTTGTTGATAGACAGACATAGAAGTAACGTCGCTAGTGCCTTGCTTATATTTCCTTAATCCTTCACCGATGAAGTCATCGCACGGTAAGCGGCCTTGAGAATTCGAAAACAGAAGTTCCATGAGGCAAAAACCACTCGAGCAAATGGCGAGCACAAAATTTCGTCCGTCACTTGCTTCTATAGTATGAAGAGCTTTGTATCTTTCTGACAGAGAGTCTAACGGC
Source organism: Plasmopara viticola (assembly GCA_001695595.3). Classification (NCBI taxonomy): domain Eukaryota; phylum Oomycota; class Peronosporomycetes; order Peronosporales; family Peronosporaceae; genus Plasmopara; species Plasmopara viticola. The sequence continues at coordinate 436,988 of MBPM02000051.1, read as the reverse complement.
AGTCTAACGGCGGATTGCTTGTTGCCAAACTGAGCATTTTCTTCATTAACGCTACGGTCTGATTGTACATCGACAAGATTTGCGATACAGAATGTGGCACTGACGTCGATCAAGAGGATATTGTTGCAAGTGTGATTAGGGCTGATAAAATACCGGCTATTTGTAATGAATAGAGTAATTTCGTGCTTGTGCTCATATTCACCAACTTTTCGAAATTGCAGCACCCCTCTGTTTACGATAGACGCGTATTTATATATTTTTCTGTAGCGCTCGGCAATAAATCTTGTCAATTGCGCACAAAAATGATATAAATTAAGCAGCGTTACCTCAAATTTTCTTTAAACACAAGATAGACACTGTCATCGTGGTTGCCAGACTCCATGCCACAAATTGTGCTCTGGGTCTCACTTATACAGCAAGGCAAGCGATGACACGAAGCCGCATCAAACACATGGACTTTAGTTTTGGTAGTAGCAAATATTCTTTGTCCATCAAAGTTCATGCGAAGGTGAAGGTAATTAAGTTTCTACCAAGATCTGCGTCATAACTAATGTACGTGATAAAAACAATAGGCGACGAATCACATACCGTATTTACAGCTGTATGCAGTCGCAACACCACTGTAAGATTTCTACGATTTCGAGCAGTTGCGATCGGACGCAAAACCCAAACCTTAATCCCACCGTCTGTGTCTGCAGTGAAAAGCTCCCGCCGTTGCGGGTTTGCCAGTGCTGTAAGAAATCGTCCGCCATTGTCTATAAGCGTATGAGAAGCCAGCGGCGTCTTTAGGTCTGAGCTGCAAATGTTCATCCCAACTTTCAGCTTCCGGCTATAACTTTGAATTCATCGCACTCTACCTGAGAAATCGATGCTCAATTTTCTCATATACAGTAATCACAGCGACGAAGTAAGCGTCGAGCTTTACACAACGCAAATGACAATCAGAAAGTCCAGAAAACCAATGAGCAGTGATAGTCATCACACCCTACCCAGGATATATGTAGAGCAAACAGGTACTGCGTGTTCTCCTCCGCCTTCAGTGTCGCGAATAAGTCCCCCCCCGTTGTGAGCATCTTACCGTACAAATAAAGCGCATCAGGAGTAGCCACTAGTAGCTCATGATGGTCCATATTGTACGTGGAAGACACCACATCGTGCAACGGGATCCGATCGCCCCGCAGCGTCAGCGTCATGTCCATTGACGCACTGTAATTGTGTACCTATCTGCTCAAAACGGCTATTTCAAACGATGTGGGACACACTTTATATTCAATGACCTTTATTAGTTAGTCAAGAAAAATGGGTCGCACGGGAGCCAAGGTTAAGAAGGGCGGACTGGGCAATGCTCTTATGCGAAAGCAAACAAAGGCATCGTCCATCAGTACGAGAGATGTGGCCTCTAGTGCTGGAAAGCACGTATCCGAACGTGATGGCGGCGATGCATCGGTGGCCCTTGCCTCGTACTTGGAAGGTTCTTCCCTGGTGCGTTGAAGCAAATACAAGCTACCGATATCGACGCGCTCTTATCTTAAATATGTGATTGCAGGATGATTTTCTTGCTAGTGCTGTGCTAGCAAATCGCGAGTTTACAGCTATAAAAGAAAATATTCTGCTTATCGATGGGGTAGACGCAGGTCCACAGGTGGTCGAGTGCGTTGACTATTAACCCTTGATCGGCTAGCAGAGTGTTCTCAAAATGACATTATGTGGACTTAATTTGTGCAGAAAAAAAGATAAGAGTGTGATGCCAGAGATGACATTTGCGGAGATGAAGGTGCCACGTCGTCCCCAATGGAACAATTCGATGACAGCTGAGGATCTTAATAGACTTGAGAAAGAGAAGTTTATGGAATGGCGTCGTGATATTGCTATGTGAGTAGCGGGTGAAGTGCTGATTTTGTCGATGCAGTGTTGACGTTCATAATGAATCTTAATAGGCTAGAAGCATCTTCTGATCACCTGGAGGTGACTCCTTTTGAGAAGAACTTGGAAGTGTGGCGTCAGCTGTGGCACGTTCGCGAGCGAAGTGATGTTATGGTGCAGATTGTAGATGCTCGCAACCCGCTCTTCTACCGGTACGAATTGTTTTGAAGTGTTTAAATGTTATGCTTGCAGCAATTTACTTTTTCTTGATTAAAGTTCGAAGGATCTGGATGCGTATGCAAAGGAAGGAGAGACGCTTCGGCGTACACTTCTGATCGTAAATAAATCTGACTTTCTTAACAAGCGTCAACAGTAAGTTGTCTGGTTTGGTGATATAACGAAACAATTTTTTTCTTATGTCAAATTGGTACGCAGAATTGCGTGGGGAGACTATTTTACGAAGAATGATATTGAGTTTGTTTTTTTTTCGGCCAAGGAAGCCCAGAACGAGATTGATGAAGAGGCAAAAAAGATGCGTCAGAGACAAAGCGATTTTGAATACCACGACCTTGACGAAGTAATTGAGATTGCGGATGTTCCACACGCCATAGAAGAAAGCGTGAAGGGTGCCACAGAAGATACTGGTATATACACGGTGCTCTCTCGCGTTGAATTGCTCGAGTATTTGACAAACATCGCTGCGGAGGTTCTCAATGAGGTGGGTGTGCGAGTGAAGGACAAGGGTCTTATCAAGTTCGGGATGGTGGGTTTTCCCAATGTTGGAAAAAGCTCAGTAATTAATGCACTGCTGGGTGCGTCGACCTACTCGCACAAGACTCAGCGTGTTGCTGTAGGAGCCACCCCTGGAAAAACCAAGCACTTTCAGGTTTGCTCGAGGTTTTGTATCAAAGCTCGACTTGATAGATTTACACATACTTTACCAACTTGTAGACGATGATCTTGTCCGACCGCATCATGTTGTGTGATTGTCCTGGTCTTGTTTTTCCAAGCTTTGTTAACTCAAAGGCTGAGATGTACTGTTGTGGTGTGCTCCCCATCTCGCAGTTACGTGACCATATTTGTACGTGCATATCGTGTTGCAGGCAATGTGTGTTCCGAATAGCTAATATTGTGTCAACAGCTCCGTGTCAGCTCTTGTGCCATCGTATACCAAAGCGAGTGTTGGAGCGAACGTACGGATTTAAAATTGCTGGTCCAAAATCGGCAAAGGAAACAGATCCAGTTGGCATCTACGCACTTCTGGAGGTGCGTGTGTACACTATCTTTACTCGGTTTCGAATATCATACTCACCCGTCTCATTCTGATTTAGTCTTACGCCCGCAATCGCGGTTACGCAACGACTGGTAAGGGGGGCCCTGATACGTCCCGTGCAGCTCGCGACATCTTGCGACACTACGTGAGTGGTCGACTATTGTACTGTCATCCTCCGCCGGATGTGTCGGACCCCGCTATCTTCGATATTCACGAGCTCGCCAAAAGTCAAGACGACCTCAAAAGTTCATCCGGGTTAGAAGGAGACGAAGGCGGGAGTGTCGAAGAGACTTTTCCTTTGATAAAGCCGACCGCGGACGAAGATCTGGACTTTGACACTATCACCGAAGACAAGCGTGCGACTAGCAAGCGTTTGAAAAAACATGGTCGCAAGGGACGCAAGGGTCGCGACAAGAATCCATATGAAGACTCTGATATTTCTAGTAGCGTTTTTGGGGTTCATATTAATTCAGGGAGCAAGAAGAAGAATCGTAGATCGTAATTGAGCATCTGGTGGAAAAGTTACAAAACACGTGTTTTTGAAAGACATGATTTCAAGCTGGCCATATCACGGGCTCGTTATATGATATATTTGCATCCTCTCTGATGAAGAATTTTCGTGCTTCTAAATAAGAGCGGAACGTATTGACTAAGTAAATGCTTACGATAAGCTTGACGGTCCAAAAGTATCAGCCCAATCTCTTTTTTAATAGGAACGGTGCTTTACACGATTGCCAAGTTCACTTTGTTAAGATATTGAATTTAGTAGATGGATACTAAATGAGGATGTCGGGTATAGCCCTCACGGTAATTAGGGCATCGAGTTATTATAATGTTACTAAATACCCCAGTGTCGTGAATCCATTTAGTCGCACATTGATTTTAACTATTGCGAGCTTCGCCCGGACATTCCAAGACTACATGTTTGTTTACGAAGAGGATATTAAGTGGTGCTGGAAGGTCAGTATTATGGTAGATTTAAAGGCATCAAGAAAAGTTTCCAACACGCTACTGCTTTGACTTTGATGGAGGATCCAAAGCGTTTGAGCTTCTCTTTCGACTATGCCATTGTCTACTCGAAACGGACGTGAGCAAGCCATCTCGTTCCAGTACAGAATACTTTAAGCTTTGCAGAGGGAACTACTTTGCTCATGACAAGAAGTTGCATACAACGAAGTAAGCGTTGCAAGATTATTAGTGCATTTTAAAAAGCCTTTATTGCAAATAATCTATACAGAGATTTATTCTTTATAGGCAATAAATTGCCCTACTTGTTCCAAAATTGGCAAAACGACTGTCATTTTTCCCGACTGGCTTAAAACAAGCCCACGAAACTAAGCGCGCTTACCAAGGCAGGGCTAAAAGCTCTGCTGACGAGCGGTATGTTTTGGGCACATGAAACGGGTGTTAATTACGATACCATAAGGCGATTCTCAATAGCAGGTGAAGATAGCAAAGTCGATTGGTTCGTTGCTCACTGTTGCGTCGCTATAAGTGGGCAGACAGGATGGGTCGATCCGGCAAATTCATTCCGGGTCGTTGGTTCAAACGAGAAAGACCCGAAGAATGACGAAGTTTAAAAAAGCGCGTGGTGCTCCAAAAGCGGTCATTTAGGACGCTTTCATCGGTCTCCACACCATATTGGTCACCCTACATGTACAAGCGGATAATTGACGGAATAAAGATAAATAACGAGTCATTCACAGAGCCGGCCAGTTCCGGCGAATCGAAAGCTAGGGCATATCGGTGCTTTGTTTGCCACCTAAAAGATGGTGCATTCTAGTCAGTATAGCGGCTGAAAATTGCTTATGAATACGGTGTTAAATACCATACTCTTTCGGACAAGATGGCGTCATGGGCATACTAGCAGACCTTGCAATTCGCAAACAAAGGTTTACAGACGTCGCGATGCCCGCGTTTAAAGACATATTATCTCCTTCGATACCTTTTCCATTTGTCTCGACAGTATGCATGCCCAGGCTTCTTTTGATGAAGCCGAACGCATAATGAGTGACTATTTAAAGTCCTGTTGCATAGGATTGATTGATTAGCAACTTGGCCTTGCCCCACCAATTGATCCAGGTTTTGTGCTTTCTAGCCACGACAATACCAGGAATAAATCATACTTTTCCGTTTCAACGACAAGAAATGACTGAGAAAAATTAATTTGACTCAGGCGAAGCCGGGCCAATGCACGTGATACTTGCGGCATATTATAGAAGATATGTTGGCTGTAGCTCGAGCTATTATAGGCACGACTGTGACAGCCCATTAATATACGCTCGTTATGGACCGCATTTGCGAAATTTTGACGTAACATAGTCGGCCTGAGGTCAAACGCTCGGCACGCTGTCATTCTGATGCATATGAAGCGGTTTCTGCAGAAAGGAAGGGCTTTGATGAATTGAGCACTTTGCTGGACGTCATTGTAGATATCAGTATTATTAAGGCATGGCAGCGTTGACGCAAATATGACACCGAAATGTTCTTTACACGGGGCATCTCGCTTTATACGTGGAGGGAGATAATGGTAAAAGGCGAGAGCGCTAGGCTATGCACCTATATATAGTAAGATACCGGTACGGCGACGATGAGATAATTTCAAAACGTTCACTTCAGTGAATGTTGCAATCAGACTGGGTGAGTTGTTCATGATAGGACCGAAAAGACTTGAAAGCTTTGCGGCACACTCAAAACAATGGTTCAGAGATCAGTCGATTAAATTAAACAAAGAGGTAATAAAAGGAACTAAGAAGGCACTTGAAGTACGAAGCGGATCTTAGGTTATGAAGAAAAAAAGGTTTGTTATATCCTTTCGCCAGAAAAAGCAAGGTGTAGTCTCACTAGATCCGTTTTTGACCTTGCCACCTACGTCATAGAGCTGACTTAAAATCACGAGCCGAATTTTTACGTAAAATGGCGGTGGTCCTCACCAAAGAAATCATGCAACGTTCTTGACGCATGCTTTCGTGCAAAGCACAAGGTAAGTAGGACTCGAAGAAGAAAGTAAACTTTAGCACACCCATCATTCTGTGTCAGAAAGCCAAATGACAAGTGGCGCATCGTACACGCCTATATGAAATTTGATGCGTCCACCGTCCCAATACTAATGTACGGTGCGTGTTAATTCCTCATTTGAAAATGACATAACAGACAGTATTCCTAGTGGCTTGTTATAAGTGTCAGGTCCTACGTTAAGAGCTTTTGACTGCACTTGCGACGTTTGATTTTTCTGGTACATCAACATTTCAGGCTTTATAGAATGTATTTACAAACATACTCTAATGACATTTTGTGTCCATAATCACACACAGGACAGAAGACCAAGCGCGAAAACACCACGTTTTATTTTACGAGCAGTGCTCGAATGCATTCGCGAAAATAAACTTAACGTCAAAGTAGATACGTGCATTCTTAGCGCAATGAGAGATTAGATGGTGCTATTTTGGAGATCATGTCTTTTTGGTGACACTTACTAAGGCCAATATCATTGTAGATTGGCCAATTTAATTGATCCGGAAAGTCTTGAGCAAGTAGTTTGGCCTTGCTGGTTTTTTTACCGGTATAGTGCGAGTTACACGGATGTGACCAAGCCACGTCTCAAGAGACACATGGTAAATTGAAAAAAACCCATGACTGTTACTGGCGCCGTTCCTGCACGCCTGTTATGCGTAAGAGTTCGCCATCGTTAGCGCACTGATGCTAAGAAGCTAGATCGAGTGATCGCTCTTCAGAGCATGGCCGCCAAAAAAAATGATACTTTCTATGACCAAGAGTCACGATAAAATATGATGTTGCTGAGCCATCGTCAATTTGCTAGGCTTTACATCATTTACGAAGTACACATATACGCACCGCGGCACAGTCACTTCATCTCTCGCCGATAATGATAAGGTTGCTGCGAAATTTATTTCGAGGTAGAATGTAAGCCAGGAGAGCAGAAATGTTAAATTGATGCATTATCACATTGCCCGGATGAATGAGCGAGCTCATGTCACAAGTGTGACCTCGTCTGGATCAATTTTAATCTATAGCCGAATGGGTGAAATGGTAGACGTGTAGCTCAGTGGAAGCTTTGGGGGGCGACGAGCTTTTAATACGTCAGCTTTTGATGACAGTGGGTCAGCTGGGTACTGCACTGATCAAAATGACTCATTATGTATAATGGATCCTTATCGTAAGAATTTAAATTATCGTGTCCTTCATGAGGCTCATGAGACACCTTTTGGTGGTCATCTCGGTAGAGAGAAGACGTATTGCTTGATGTTTACCCTCATTAATTAAGAACCAAGCTGTATAAGTGGGTCATATATGTGGGCATATGTGGAGCGTACCGTCCGATAAAAAATTTCGCTAAATTAGGCCGGGCCAACTCCAAGCTTGCCAATGCCATTTTGATAAATAAGCAAGTAACAAGTACAATGTTCCTACATCGGGACAAGAACCCGGGTCTGTTCAGAGCCAGTCCTTCCAATCGCCTAGGCTATATGAGAAGGCTGACAGGTTAAACCCCTTAGCTTTAAATAAACACCAGCAATCATCGCACACATGCACAGTCTACTCGAATAAAGAAAAGCTCACATTGATCATTCTTGTCTCAACCACTTTGTGTGCGTCGAATGCACTCGACACTCGCACCTCTTTGAGCATCAAACGCATATGCAAAGATTGTCATAAAAACTATCAATCACGCGATTCAAGCTTTTTAAAACGCTCATGAATTGGTAGTTTAAATTGCCGCTTCAGAAACAAGCATCAACATGTACAATGTTATCACATCGAGAATCGAACCCGGGTCTGCCAGGTGAGAGCTAGCTGTCCAAACCGTCTAAACTATATAAAGCCTGACAGGCATAAGCTTTTAGCTTTATATAAAGACGTACAACCTTCGTACACGCGCACAGTCTAATTGGCCAAAAGAGCTCACAGTGATCTTCCTATCTCATCACATTCGCTTGCGCCGAATGCGCTCGACATTGACCCCTCTTTAAGCATCAAGCGCGTATGCAAAAATTGTCACAAAAATACGCTGAAGTCGTGAATTTAGCTATCAATCCACGCAAATCAAACATTTTTAGAAAAAAATCGTATGAATTGGTAGTTGAAACCACCGCTAAAAAAAAATAAGCAGCTACAAGTACACGTTTCCACATTCGGACTTGAACCCGGGTCTACTGGGTAAGAGCCAGCTATACAACCGCCGAGACTATATGAGAGGGGCAGATGAAAACTTTTAGCTTTATATAAACACGTACAGCCATCGTACACACGCACAGTCTACTTAAATAGAGAAAAGAATATTTTTGTCATTCTTATCTCATCATATTCATTTGCGCTTAATGCGCTCGACACTGGCTTATTTTTGATATCAAGCGCGTATGCAAAGATTGTCATAAAAAAGACACCAAAGTCGTGATTTTAAACTATCAATTACGCAAATGGATTATTTGAATGAGAGCGCATAAATATTAGCAGTCCGATAGTATTGCCTGTCAAAGAATACAGCAGGCAATTCTGAAATTGCGATCAGAATTAGCTGACTGAGAAAAATATCTATGGTGCTGAAACAACAGCGCCGTTTCGTAATCATTTCTTTCGACAACATGGACTATCACATTCAATTTTCTCGGACCATGAACTCACACTGTTCACGGAATGTTTCTCACGCCCTTAGCATCAAGTTGGACATGTTTACAGCGGACCCTGCGTAGACTGATAGTAGACAAAGAAAGTGAATCGTGTTGTCGAAAATGCATTACGACGTGTGTGGAAATATACGACAAGACGTAGGAGCTGCGTCCTTGCTTTTGCTTCGTTCACATTAAGCAATCGCGCTCATGCTACATACATCTTACCTTAGTGAGTGAGCATTCTGTTAGCGCGGTCACACTGTGGTATGGAAATTATAGAGGAGATAGAGGTAGAAGCTTAAGGTATGTCAGCCCTTTCACAATGCCTAAGCGAATCAAAGCATTTGTATATTAGATGCTTGGTGTTCCAAGACACATCTGAAATCAGAGTATTTATGAGCTACGACAAAATATAAATTGAAAGCGGATATCGGTATTATTGTATGCTAAAAATCAGTATTCAGATACGCCTTCAAGAATTTACTGCGCCCGCGCTTCATTGGACCATCTAAGGTCATAGACCATCATATAAGCTTATTTTTTTTGCTCAGTACCGATGCTCCACGTTCAGCTGGATCGGGTGAACGCGGGAGCAAAGGTGTAGGGTCATATGCGGACACAGTTCCCTGAGACCGACCCTTTAGCTGATAAATTATGGGCAAGAGAGCCACAACCTTTGTCTCGAGAACCACGAGTCGATCTACTTGCTACGGACCGACACGTTTAGGAGAGACCTAAAGCTGCGGCATCAGTGAATGCTTTTTATTTAAGAGTCAGACTAGTCGGCCTTTAGTTGTGCCATCTTCTGGGTTGCGACCGTCACACATCGGTCGCGAGCATCGTCACCGCCGAAAGTCATCGCAAGAAGCAGAAAACGCAACATGATGCTGGAAGATCGTCCTTATTCTTCTCTCCTTTTAACGAAGACACCTGTTACTGTCATCTGGAATGCATTCTTGTGCAGCGCTGTCATTAGATCCAAATCTAGTATATTGTGAAGTAAACGACTCCAAAATCGTATGAGAACTTGAGGCACTGTTTAGAAATTTTACAGACATATAGATGTTTTTGGTTATGACACCGGCGTCTCTGACACGACTACGCTTTCCGCCGCTAGATTGGAAAGGTTAAAGACGCAACAGATCTCACCTTTAGTTTTTTGGTGACCGCTGTGAAAGAAGTATGCATTAGATTGTGTTGCAGCTGCCTTGCTAAGCAATGCAGTAAGCAAGACCATAGGTCGCGACAGTCCGCTGGCAGTCGACGGCATGTACCGTGGGTTTGCTCCGCGAGCACATCTAGTTTGCCGAAGCTGCCGCATAGTTTGATGAGAGAGTACATCTGCCTATACTTCTTCACTTAACGCATGAGAGCCTTTCGCCAGCCTCAAATGTGTGTGACATGAGCTATGTTACCGGTAAAGCTCGCAGTAGTGTCATCGATCTTTCGCTCTTTTGAGCCAACACACAAGCGTAGTAGTCTGCAAAATTAGAAACCTATCTCTTAGGCCTGTACCTCGAGCTTACAAAGCCAAATTTTCGATACTGTGGTACCCAACGTGGCCTTTCAAACGATCCTAGCCGGCTTGTCACGCACAAGCTTTTGATTGACCCACAGATGTATGGCAAAGTTAAAATATATATATTCTCGTGGTTGCATCTCATGCTCTTGCGCCTTATTGAAATTACTAGTTGCGACTTTTGGCTCACCAGACACAAGTTAGCTACTGTAAAACCAGCAATGAGTAGTGGAGAGCTTAGTAGGTCCACTGGCTACTCGCGAGCAAGCAGTGTGCAGCGCATAAGCCGTTTGGCTCATATGATGGAAGCTACTCATTTCGGTAGGAAGAGCCACAAACTTACAAGAGAGCTAGGATTAGGGAAATTTCTTCAATCTCTTTACCCTCTGATGCGAAGGATGCTGTCGGATCTTTGTCGATTATCAAGCTTGGTTTCTGCCCACCTCGAGCAGTTAATGGCTTGACAAGTGAGTCGGTATTCGACGGCATAGTGTACTTACGCCGCAGTATTCTTACATCATGAGCTCGACTTGTGTCTTTGGAATGTTGTCGGTTCAGAATTTGACGATGCATTAGGCTTAGACGTCAAGGTAGTCGTGTGACCTAGGGTCTGAGTTACAAAATTTGCTTTGATGTTTATTTAACTTTTGTCAAGGCTTTTAAAAGGGCCCAAGTCAGGCGATGTCAAACAAGCAGTGATTTGTGTTCCAGAGCTAGAAGAAGAGCAGGAGATGGTGTAGCAACCGCCGCTGACTTCACGATGTAGGAACTGCTTAAGTTTGATTTGTATGGATTTAAGCAGTCCAAGTCCTGGAGTGCGTCACGCTAGAAAATTGTATCACCGTAATGAGTGACATAAGACACAAAGAAGACAGCACTGAGTTTTTAGAAGTCAGTAGATGGTTTAGAGATAACTGATTTAACCCTTTTTTAGGGATTTTGTCAATAAGCTAAATAGAGTTTAACTTACATTTTAAGTAAATTATTAATCCTGGCGTTTGGCAACATTAGTTCTCCGATAGCGATTTGCGACTCGTACTAGTTCTAAGCATAGAATGATGATTAAAAGATGAGCTCACGATTACTCTATAAGTGCAGCTTCGATGTAGGTTGACCTTCTGCCTCGTCAATGGTCCTGCCTTTGTAGAAGTTGCCTAGAAAGATGTCATCCAACGATTTTGGGTAACTCTTAACCTACAGTAATTTTGTCAAATTTATATATGACGGACGCATTACGGATCGTTATACAATGCAGTAGATACGTCATTAATAGCAATTTGAAGAGCCTTTAAAATGCAAACGGCAAGTCAATTCTGATTTGTGAAATGAAAGAGTCGACTCTTTTTAATATTGCCACACGTATTTTAGAATGAACTAAATTTAACTAATCGGCATTCGTAGAATAAGCAACAAAGGCTGTAGAGCATCTGGGGGTGGGTTGGGCTCTGGCGCCAGGCATCCAATAAGAAGGGCAATTACTATTGAAGTACTAGCTGGTAGTAGAATTTAGTATTCTGTAGCTAGGGAGGCGCGACAGACAGATGGTGCACTCAAGCAAACGACGCTCGAACTGAACGGCAAAGTTAGTCGGTCGGTCGGTAAACACTTTATAATTACATGGCATCTGCGGTCGGTCGGGAGGAAGCATAAGAAAATGAAGTTTTTGTGTAAAGTTTGTGTGGGGGCTGTTAGATCGTAAAGCACGTGGCGGCAACGGTCGCAGTCTGCATTTGCTCGCGCGTGACGGAAAGGCCTGGTACGTACTTACGAAGATAGCAGAGGGGGAGATATGTGCTTCGAGTAGCGGTCTTGCTTTTGTTGTTGTCGCCGCGGCAACTCATTTGTGTATTCGTCCATCGGTGGCAGGTCCCGTCATCCGATACATCCCCACTCTTTTACTTATATCATCATGGGCAACAAGGGTTCAAAGGGGAAAAGCCTACGCCCACCTATCAAAAGTGACTCGCGTGGGTTTAAGTTCAGCAACTACGCCAACGGCGGCCGAGATGCCGGCAAAAGTGCACCCGCCGCGCCCTCTAACCCAGCCAACGGCCCCCCGCCAGCTCCCGGTCAGGGGCAGGCTCAGCCACAGCAGACTGAAGAGGAGTGTACGTAGCTGTTTGTCACTCGTGCTACTCCTTGACATGGAGGCCTTGCCTGCTTACACCTAGTTGTATGTTGTGCAGCCGACCTCGAGGACGACGATTCGGGACCTGTTGAGCAGGTGGTCATTGAAGATATGGATGGCCCCGTACGCCCGCAAACGAAAGTCAATGTAGAGGACTTCGACTTACTTAAGGTACTTGGCAAGGGATCTTTTGGTAAGGTCATGATGGTGCGAAAGAAGGACACGAAGATGATTTACGCAATGAAGACGCTGCGCAAAGCCGCTCTTGTCAAGCGCAACCAACTACTACACACAAAGACAGAGCGTAGCATTCTACAGAGCATTAAGCACCCCTACCTGACCAGCCTCACGTATGCTTTTCAGACGCCCGACAAGCTGTATCTTGTTATGGACTACTGTGGCGGTGGTGAGCTCTTTTTTTGGTTGAAGAAGGATCGCCGCTTTTCCCAGCAAAAAGCGCGTCTATTTGCCGCTGAGATAATTCTTGCTCTTCAAGAGCTGCACAAGCACGACATCATATACCGTGACTTGAAGCCCGAAAACATTTTGTTGGATTTGGAGGGACACATCCGTCTTACTGACTTTGGTCTCTCCAAGGAGGCAGTAACGGGCGCTGGCGCCACGGGCGGCACTAAAACGTTCTGTGGTACCCCTGAGTATTTAGCTCCAGAGATCCTGGAGAACAAGGGGCACGGCAAGGCCGTGGACTGGTGGAGTCTGGGCACTCTTATCTACGAGATGCTTACGGGTCTACCCCCTTTTTACGACCAGAATATGCAACGAATGTACGACAAAATTTTGAATGCGCCGCTGCGCTTCCCATCGTTCATGTCGGCTGAGGCCAAGGACCTGCTTACAGGTTTACTCACGCGGAAGGTGGCGGACCGTCTTGGTAGCGGCCCCTCGGATGCTGAAGAGATAAAGTCGCACCCATTCTTTAAGGGCATTGACTGGGAGGCTGTTTTTCGCAAGGAGGTGCAACCCGAGTTCAAGCCACCAAACCGATTGGGCTCCATGGACACGAGCAACTTTGATGTCGAATTTACAGCGGAGAAGCCCGTTGACTCGGTTGTTACTACGACCATGAGTGAGACTCAGCGCAACAAAGCGCAATTTCCTGGCTTCACGTACAACGCGGATACCATCGATGAAGATCACAAGGGCAATTAAGGCTGCTACTGCTGACACTATTGAGCTTTATGCCTCCGACACACTAGATTAAGAGGTATCTGGTCTTTAGTTAGTTCAGCAAGACTTGGCGGAATTGACGCGTGTGCAAGAGCAAGCCGTCCTTTTCTATTCTGCGAATAGGCTGTGATGCAGATGTTTTATCGCATGTTCGATGATTTCCGTGAATTTTGTGTAGTGCATGCAGCGAAATGAAGTATTTTAACATTAGCCGAAAATTTCTGAGCAGTCCATGCTATTCTACGTTTAATTGCATTTTACTTGCAACTATACGAAAAATCGTCGTTGTTTTGGATTTATCTTGTCAAATGGTAGGCTTTTGTGCTTAACACCACGATGCCTTTAACAATAAACGCGTTCGGGTTTTGCCTTAACCTCACTTCGTGCCTGTGGTGATGTCACGATTTGCAGAATATGATCGATGGCTCTAAAAAATGCGGCTTTTTGAAAAGTATACAATACTCTCTGATTTTGTAATTAAATTTTATATAAATAATGAAGCCTTAGCCGTACAAAATCGCCACAGATGCGGTGATGAAGCGTACAGGCCCCCAGTGTGTCTTAATCATTAGATTGGTCTATTCGAACTAATCGCACATTTGATAAGGACCTGCCCTGGACATTAGTAAGCGGGTCCCAACAATGATAAGCATTCGACGGTTAACTGCGATTTTTTTAAATTTAGCTGGTTGCTAAATAAACCAGTGTCTAGCCAAAGTCGATACAAGCGCGGCCTGTGTGTCCTGCAATGAATGCTTCGAGGTTGCGATACAAAAAGCAACAATGGCGTGACAGATGCCAAAATTAGACAATTTCAGTCGTTTATCGGTCTGCCGTGAGATGTTTATCTTACTGCAAGGTACGAATGTGCTGCCACTGTGATGCTGTTCTAGTGAAGCCAAATTGTTTCCCAGCGCTTGTGTCTATTCAAATGCTTAGTGACGATCTACAAGTCTTAATTTAGCTCATGCTGTTTTTATCTCTGCAGATGGAATTTTCCTATTTACGGACACTATGATCAATTTTTTTTTTATCTCTCCCGTCCTTGAAGACATAATTGATTCATACTTAAAAGCGGTCTGGACAACACACGTGACACATGTTTAGAAACGCGAGCTAGCTTGACTAAACGTGAGCTGTTTCATCCGGCTTTGTTGTACGGGAAAACAAAAGACTCGTGAACCCATCAATCTGTTTATAGACACCACTAAGTTCTTAACGAGCCGTAACTTGAAGCTCGAAGAGCTTCGAGAAAAAACAGTGAAAGAGGTGAGCCTTGTCCAACTTTTCCAGAAGTCCTCAAGACCCAGGTGCCAAGAGTGTAGTGCACGACATCACTGAAAACCTTAAGCGCCATTTATAGCAAACCCAAGAACTTTTAAAGGTTCGTTAGACAAATCTTTTAGCTAAAAGTGTATTTAGTAAAACCAAGTTTTATTTGATTCCTGATGTTAAATTGAGGTGTGGTAAATTATACAGAGAGCGCTGAGACGTTAAATAGGTATGTCTCAGCAAAGAGACCGTATGGCTGATCGCCCATTTTTTTTTTTACCTAAGACAGAGCAGAAGAAGTACTTCGAACGACAGGGGAAATTTTTGGCCAACGTTGCGCTTAATATCACGAGCGCAGGATCCGTAAGATGCGACAAGCGCTAATGTCCAAGCAGATTTAACCGATCAGGCTAATGCAACTCATTTTGTAGCGACAAGACAAGACACATTGTCCATGCAGCAATAACAATTATGTCTCACTAAGCTATAACAGCGATATCAAGCCCAAATGCAAGCTCAATGTGCCAAATGCTGCAGGCTAATAAACGCTTGGAAAATATCGTAGCATCAAGATACGAGCAGTAGAAGGAGAGTCCATCTATCTACAAAAGAATTTTGGCAAAAAAAAATATGTTATGGATTTTTTTAATGGCACAAATCTACTCCAACAAGCGCCACTTGATGAAAATGGAGTCGGCAGGATTTGCGACACGTGTCATGGATAGGTTTGGCAATCATGAAATAATTTGGTATCGTGCCTCTATAGCCAGACTGCTAGCACATGAACGTGCACAAGACATGAACACAGGTCAAACCTCAACTCCGCACACGCTACAGGCCCAAGATGTTCGATAAGAGTGGGCGTTTTACCTAAAACAAAGCGAAACAATCCATGAGTGCATCTCTTGATTCCAAGACTTGGTATCCAATGAGCTTTGGAAATCAGGAAATTGGGGAATCGGTCCTTTTCTGGAAAAGATTACGGATAGAGATTGCGAAGAAGTTAAAAAAGAAAGTTTTATTACTCTTCAAGGCCATTAGAATTGCCTCCAACTTTAAGCTTGCCGATTACTCGAATATATCAAATTTTGGATCGGCCAAATCGTTTGAGACGGTGCACCTAGAAGTAATCTATTGTGCGAACCTCAAAAAACAAAGTGTTTTGGAAAGAGGAAGGACAAGAAGGACGACTGGACTAAATTGTCAACATGCAACAACTGTGTCTTCATCGGCCTCATATCTCCGCGATGCACCGCCCCCAAATGTATGTAAGCACACATTCATATTAGAGGTGCAGTATATGTAATCTTCGAAGCAGAGGCTCAAGAATTTAACGACGTTGGTCAAGAGAGAACCGTCACCGGCTTCATCGACAAAGATGCAGTCTTAACGGTATATCCGAAGACTTGGGAAAGCGATTTGAGCTCGAAGTGCCCAATGTTGAGATGATGCAAGTCAACTTTGGTTACGACAAAATGTTCAATACGATGGTTTATACTGAATATGCGTTTCCAGAAGCATGAAACTCGATAAAACCCATTTTGTTCTGCTCACTTATAATCATATTGAGGTATTTATAACTTTTGTAGCTGATGAATTGCTGCCGCCAGTAAAGTACAGAGAGAGATTATAATTTACACGTTTGCGTGCTTTGATCTGCTACACTAGCTATACCGGACGGACATTTATCACAATAGCTCGATCACTATTTGTATCGATCAATAAGTAATCCTCCACAATCTCCCCACATGAACCATTCTCGACCGAAATTCTATCCAAATAAGGAGAGCGTTTTCGGATTGCTGCTATTTGTTAGCACTGCATTTCACTTGTTCGTACAATCATTTGTCATCTTAGACGGTGTGATTGGTTAAATCTTCTTCAACGAGCGGCTTAGTATCAATGTATCGAACTAAAACATCTTCATTTTTTTTAAACTTGTGTAAAGGCTTAGAAATAAAACAAACCCTTTTGAGACTTATTCAATATGCTGCATTTTAATAACTTTACATGTTTGTTTACCATGCACCAAAATAGATATACGCTAACGTACCACTATCCTCACGATTATTGACTATCTTACAAGCCGGATGCGATGAGGTGACACAGCACCTTGCACGAAAGAGACGTTTGGGAAAATGAACGATCTTACAGTGAGTGACATTTCACAACCCTGGTGTTAAAGTTATCGACGTGCGCAACAAAACAAGTCATCTTTTTGGACATTAATTTTCCAAATATCATCCAGATTATAATTTACTCTGTACCTGCACTGATACGATGCTTTAATTTGGTAGGGGCTGGATCGTTTTGAGACACCTCAGTATGCTCACCGGTATAAATACTGATAGGGTGCATGTCATGCACCAGAGGCCACCACCTTAGTAAATCTTCTTTAACGGGAGCCAGCCGTCACCACATAACTTGGCTAAAAAGCGGATTGGTATAGCTTTGCAGTCACGAATATCAAAGTGAGCAAAAGACACATTTGTTTAGTCTGCGCCTTAAACCACTTCAAGTGACTAAATTAGCTACCGCGTTCACGGCAAATACTTTTGATAATCTTTTCGAGATACCTTAATACATAGCCATTATATTTATGTGGATGAATGATTGTCGTTATTTAAATACACCATTTGATGCAGCTTTCTAACAGGTGTTTAGCTCTTTGAAATCAAACGTTGTCTGTATTTAGCGGCGTGTTGCATCTTTATACACTAAGACTTAAATCACACGTAACAGAAAAGATTTTCATACAAGAGATCGGCTCGGTCATAAGGATAATTTAACACGTAGCAAAGAGAGCTAGCAGTCAGCCAGGAATCTGATAATCACAGAGCGAGCTCTAAATTAGATTGCTTCGACATTTGAAGATATTTACACCAATGCCAATGACTGAGGCTGTGCCTCCACATATGCTGCACGCTACGCCCGCTGCTTGGAAGGCAGGCCAAAAGTGTTTGACATCCAGAGTGCCGCTCAGAAATAGAAGGCTATAAAAGCTTCACATGGCAAAAAACGCGTATCTATAGATCTCTTTCTCTTGGTGGTCAGCAGACATCTCCGTTTTTAGGTGATGAATATGATGAGGAGCACCTTAGGCACTCCAGCATACACTTACCTTGTTCTTCATCCGCTAAGAGTAAAGCAGCCCTCAGACAACAACGACGTTGCCAAAACGGCTTTATCACCCGCAAAGTATTCCAGAATAGTATTTACCTTACGAGAGCCACACCCGCAAGGACTGGAAATACCATGGCTGTCAGGGACGAGGAATTGACCCAAAATACACTTGTTAACGAGGTCACTGCAATTTGGGACTAGAGGAAGAAGGTAAAATCAACGACCATAAATTTTCGGTGGCTTGAGTGGGTCCAATAGCTGAAATCAGTATCGCACAGTGTGAGGGTTTATGAGACTAGTCCACCAGCCCAAGTTGCCGTTCTGCGAGGTGCCAACCCGCTCTTTGAACGACGGGTCCTACAAGAGAGAGAAGAGCTATTGAGAGCGGAATTATTTGATCAATGCAGGCCATGGCGTCTGGTGGTACGCTGATCCGATTCGTGCGTCATGGGAGCTCTCTGGACGCTACTTCTCGCGTGACATACATCTGCCCAACCGAGATTTTCATCGAGTGCAATCTTAGGGGAGCTATGCGGATGCTTAGAGAACCATATCGAATCATCTGAAGGAATGCACTTCGTTCCTTCAATGGGAGTTGTCCACCGCTGTCGCCATCACGGCTTAGCTGGAGAATTTATTCTAGTAATGGAAATATCAA
Source organism: Plasmopara viticola (assembly GCA_001695595.3). NCBI lineage: Eukaryota > Oomycota > Peronosporomycetes > Peronosporales > Peronosporaceae > Plasmopara > Plasmopara viticola. The sequence goes on along the minus strand of MBPM02000051.1, from coordinate 418,334 downwards.
ATAATTGCTCTGATAATTAACCATTATGTGTAAAATGCCAAACGTCCGTGAGAAATCAGCTCAGTTTTTGTCAGAGAAAACTCTCCTCAGAGGTGTCTTAAATAGTCATAACGCCGACCTCGAGGCTGGAAACATTAGTCCTAAGCGCGGGCATAGACCAGACCCAAACGCGCGGCCAGAAGATTACGTTTTAAAAGCGAAGCGCCATTTAATTCGGAATTCAAACTACAACGGCATTACAACGGCATTAAAGCGGTCATGTCAGAGCCATCTCGATAGCAGCATCTCTGTCAAGGGGGATTGTTTACGATAAGCTATTGGCACGAAAAAGAGGGCCGCTGCTTTACAGCTCAATGGTCACCCATCGAGTACCAGAGGTGAAATCGAGCCACGTAAATATCTTTTATTTTCTCTATCAAGCTTTACATCACACTCTATTGCGCATTTTGAACCTTAAATTTTTAAGAATAGTGAACAAATTTCTACCAAAAGAACGCAGAATTTCCTGCATACTTTATCTGTGTAAGCTGTTGCGTAAACTCCGGCCTTCCCGGTATACGTGGTGGCTACTTTTTTGTAAACGCGGTAAAAGTGTCTCTTTGAATCATTCAAAGTATTTTAGATGAGAATTGCCAACTTCCTACATCTATTGGGCGTACATATGTCATTTTCGGCTTTTTTAGTTCATTTTTCGTGTAGCTCAATGACTCGCTGACTTCTATGAGTCAATAAACGAAGACTTTGGTTGCAGCCTATCCTGCTACCAAGCGGCTGAAGCGGGTCAATGCTATCGAGCTCTTAAAGCAAAAGTTATAATTTACACGCTTCGTCAACCCTGACGGTAGCGCTAAATGTCAGCGAAACTCAAAGCTTACATCTGTTCACCATCTTTTCCGTATCATAGAGAGAGGTAGCCGTACAAACGGTTATGATCACAGTCGCCCAGATGCGCGATGCATTCTCATTCACTTGTAGGAAAGACCAGGTCAAAAGTTGACCACTCACCTGTGGAATCTCTTCACCTGAAACTATCATGATCTAAAAAAGCAAATGCAACAGTTAAGAGCAATATTTCTTCCGGCGAGCTTTAGGCGCAACCAACTCTCACGATTCTTTTCCAACGAGCAGGAGAAGCACTAGCTTTGTAGAAATATGCAGAAATTAACGGTGTTGACGGCCATCATTGCTAGGGCATCGGTCAAATAGGTCGATTTGGTCACAAAGCTAGCAAAAATAGTGACAATGATAGAAAAGAGAGAAGACTATGCGCAAAAATTGAGAACACAGCTGAAGCCTACTGATTTTTCTAAAATGGTTTTCTGGACATCATGAAGTCAGACAGAAGCTCGCGGTTCTCCAGCGTTTTGTCAAACGCTGGTCCAGCTGTTGGAAACCTGCTTGCTTGCCTCGACAGCAACTTTCACAGACAGATAGTCTGACGGAAAGAGTCAACAATGCGTTATACGATACACTGCGCAATATGTGCAATAAGTCTCCGCCCTCGCTGGCCGATGAACTATCAATATTTCGGTTTGTAATGCAGTTCATGAATCCTCAGTAAATTTGCCTATCTTATCAATAGATTGGTGTACCCCGGAGCTTCGACAATTCGTTGGAGAATAAATGCTTTTAGGTTTTAAAGAGGACCAGACTTCAAGCAATTTTTTTTTCATTAGCCCGGTCTCTAAGATATCATGGGATAGTTTGCAAAATGTTGTCTACTTACAATGAACAGGGCAAGTGATGCGACAGCGTTGAAGCAAGATAAACAAAGTACTTCTCAGTAGATGGAAAAGAACATTCAAATGTCTTCATAGATTCTATAAGTATATCGCTAGAAAGAGACAAGTTGTAACGATTTATCTTCAAAGGCCCTGCAAAAGGCTCGGGCTAGTGGCAACATCGACCTTTCTTGGACAATGTCAATGTACCCAACATTCAATGTGTTGCGTTCCCAGAGGTAATACAGTCTTGAAGACTCAAATAGCATACGTGTTTCATGGTGTCCTCGCATAGCTTTATAGCGTTTGTTCAACACACGACAATATTTAAAAAGGGGCACAGAGGGTCATAAAGCGGATAACAGTGCACTTTATTTGCCATCGAGTCGACTGTGCTTTTGAACAATTAGTTGAGCAAGAAGCTCACTGTAAAAAAACTGTTTTGCACAGTCTTGAGACCTCGCGCTGAGAGTAAGGGCGGTCGATTCGACCGTAAAGCTTATAAGCAATGCTGCAAAAAGAGTCAATTTTCTCTTCAAGAGCACAAGAAGTTAGATTCTGTCAAAAGAAATCATCGCTTGACAGCCAAGCTAGATTCCGTGGAGTTTGCAGTGAATACATTCGGTTTGTAGGGGCTACTGCTCTTTATATGAAAAGCGTTGTAAAATAGAGTCACAAATGCGGGTGGCAAAAGCTTCTTGTGCTGTAAAGCGATAATCTTGTTTCAAAAAGATTCTTGGAGCTATTATATGGCTTCAAAGTGGCTGTCATAAGGCCACTGTAATCTAGAACCAGAAGAATGGATGTTTGTACGTGAGCCTAGGTCTTTTAGCTTTGCGTTGGAGTATGAGGCACTCGAAATCTACGCTTTCAGCGCCTAGCTTCGTATTTTATCAACGTTAAGACAACTCAGACTTATAATGTCTCTGACCCGTCCCGTGAATTTTTTTCACTGGATGCTAAGTGCTTCGTTCGTGATGGTAGGGTTTTGGAATGTAATACCCTATAGATTCACCCAATCTAAGAATAATCTTGACTGAGCCGTGGTACCAACTATGCGGGGATCATTCCCCTATCAAATACAGGTCACTTTGTATTTAGTCTCACGACGCCGAGGAAAAACTTAGGTCAAATTTGATGTACTTTAAAAAGCACGCGCATAGCCATCATTAGGTCGCGTGGGGTCAACGTTTCTTCTGAACCAAATTACGCTCACAGATCTTACGCAAACAATGTCTCCTTGTGGTACACGAAGCAGACGATTATTTTACTCATCACCATGGCCTGCACCAGCCGGCCAATATATCCAAAAGGACCTTCTTTTCTTTGTTGGACGCGCTTTCCAGCGAGTGACTAGGCATCTCACGAGACGGCGACTTGCATCGGTATTCGTTATTGGGCAATTCACAAAGCTCCTCGCCCACTGCGTTGCAAACTTCGTCTAGCAATTAATATACCAAAGGGCGTCGTCCTTGATCTTGCCTTCAACTTTTCCTAAATCTCAAATTTAATGGCCTCATCAATTAATGAACACCGAGTCGAACCCCGCTTCAAAGACTTGGTGTATTTCAATTGCATTGCCGATGCTCTGACGTTGGTTTTGACATATTTAGAAGAGTACCCCTGGGCGATAAAGTTGTTTCGACAACGCTGTCGACTACCTGAGGGTTCCTTTGCAGCTTTAACGAAGGAAGATCTAGCCAATTGTTCCCCTATTTATTGCTCGAAGCGAAGATGTTTGACGACTAACGGGGATAGAGAACGAAAGACGCGCGTTTTTCTTTGCGGCAAAATATAAAGATTTTTCAAGAACTTAGTTGCTCGAGCGACTTATTGACGATCGAATATCTTGAGACTTGCTATGTGCGGCTGGTGCCAATCTTGGTCCAGAGCAATCCGTAGAAGCCAAATATACTGTACACGGAGCTTTTTTGGTTTTATATTATGGTCCAGCCGCCAACCAGCCATCCTCTTCGCATGTTAAGTCGTCGCAATGACTAAATTAATGTTAGGTATAATAGTCAGGAGTGGTGAGTGGCACTCAATACTTTTCGGACGGATAAAAGTCAAGTCTTTGTGAGAAGAACGTAGTGATCCATTACAGATACGTCAAGCGTTTGTAGTAAGAAGTGCTTTTTACCTAAAGGAGAAGTGGCTTCTGGTGCACGACAGGCACCTTATCGGTACTTACTCCGATTTGCATACAGAGGTACTTCAAGATTAATAATGTAATATGGACCAAGCCCATGCAGGCCTAGGCAGCAAATTTAATATTGTTCGAAGAAATGGAGTCAGTATAGTGTTTGTAAGTTCAATTAGTCTTCAAAATGAAAAAATGCACAGGTCGTATCCCTGAATACGAGGGATAGCAATCGATTACTCAATGGATCATTGTACATCTTTCGGTGCGTATTCTCTGTAGTAACTCCATCACACCTGGAGACACTTGTAGATATTAACCCGTCTTAGTTGGATAAATCGCCTTTCCAAACTCTCTTTTAAATGTAAATTTTTTTTTGGCATCTTGCAGACGATTTCTTGAGCTACTCGGCAGACTTGCTGGCTTCCATCAATCTAAGGCTGTGGCAACATTTGCAGTCCTCTCTTCTGCCAAAGAGCTTGACCGTATCTCGGCATCTGATTTTTTAAAATAAAGCCTAAGCTCGAGTTGAGACAGCATGCGCGCAGGAAGCCCGGGTAGAAGCACTCAAAGTGAAGTGTAAGCTGATGGATCCAAGTATTATCACGTGCGAATCAGAACCTTAGTAAGCGTAGCGTTTGCATCTTTTTATCTGATTAGCCGGGCAAAACTCTGGACATTCATCCGTAATGTCACTTCACCATAGGAATTGTCTTAGGACAAAAACGTTACTTCCGGCAAATTTGAGCTTTGTCAGTACTCGTACATTTTTCTCTGCAAACAATGGAAGCGTGATTCAGTAGAATGATCAAAATTAAAAAATGATGCTTTTTATTATTGGCGTTGTTCCCGGAACGATTTACTTACAAACGGCTTAAAGGTAGGACTTGCACGCATTTAGTGCATTTAAGTGCAGGCAGCAACGATAAAAGATGCTACATTAATCACACTTAAAGTGTAGTAAGGCTATAAACATGCTTTTGGTTTAAACTATTGTGAGTGAGCGATTTGTCCTCTTGTATGGCTTAAAGCTGTTAATGATAATCCGCTGACCTTGGCCAATCCCAAAGATTAAAAGTATCTCCAAGCTAAACAGAGCTTACTGCCCACACGCCATGCATGTCCCAAAGGTAAATCACGAATGAAATCTTCATCTTGCTCACGGGCTATGAATAAATACCGCGCCTATAAGACCTGGAAAACATTAGATAAAGGGTAAGTGATCAGTTAAGACCCAAAGTATTGTGACGAGAGCGTAGTTGATACGAGCGATAGGAACTGAGCCCGTGTTGACAACCCTCGAAGGTAAAAGCAGTCGGGTAGACTGCGGATCAAATGCGCAAGTAAACAAAGCTATACGGAAGTTTTTAGTCATCTTAACCAGTGGTGCGTCGCAACATTCTGCACGCTAGCAAGTGCTTGCCGTCACACAAGATAGTTGACTTATGCACCAATAGAGATCAGCGGAAATAAGTCAGTTTTTCTTTAAATGGCTGTTGAAACAATTCCATATCGAAAAACTTGAAAAAAAGTGTATGGCCAAAGTATCATTTGTACAAGTAGGGCTTGCAATGCTAGATAGTATTTTTAAAATATTTTCTACATATGCAATATCTAGTTGCTGAAATCCTGACACATTCCGTGCGCGTCCAAAAGCACTTTCCAGTTTTGGTAATGCTCTATTCAAGCATCTTCAACATAAAATGATGAACTCCTTTGCGTCGATGACGCACCTTAAGCGATTGCCGCACCTAAATCTTGACTGAACATAAAGACTTTTGAAATAAAGAAAGTTGAGAGTCTCCTGCTTTGAGTCAGAGAGCTCAAATAAAATTATCATAATGCCCGCCTTAACGCATGTGGAGCAATACGGAGTAATTCTGATCATCGTGAAGTTTGGCAAGAAGAAAATAGATGACAATTACGTGCAATTTCTTATTTGAGGCGATCATGTTCAGCTGGTAGATAAAGCGTCAGCTAACTCCAGTCTTTCTATCGCCCTTAGAGTGTGCGATCGCACTTCCTTGCAGCTTACTCGGGGTAGATAAAATTTGTAAGGTTTGACCAAGAGTTGCAAATTCTGCTGACCGGGATGGTTAGTACATTTCTGTTAAAAAGGTTGTAGCCATTGGCTTCTAGGACGGATGGTACATGGGCAAGATTTAAACGGAGATGGTCCGTGCACAATCACTCTCTTTTGAGGCGATCGTGAAAGGGACTTGTTTTAGGTGGAAGGGGTATCAAAAGGCTTTCAAAGTCAGGAGACATCGAGCGGTGTGGGCATCACGAATCCCAGCTACACCTTTTAAGCTTCGGCCAAAGCATGGCTGACTTTCTTTGGTAGTGAAGAATCAGACGTGATTGTTTAATGCCCCAAAGTCAATAAAGCCCTTCATGTTTATCAAGAACCCTTCACGGCTGCTTCAAGCATTGGCAAAGCAAACTTGCGTGTATAAATCGCGTCCACCATTATTTATTCATTTGAATCTACTTAGGCCACCTAAAACCTACCACGTGTATCTGTTAATCAGTGGCTTACCAAAGGACCGTCTAGCTATGGGGGTTCGATGCCCCTTGGTGCACCTATTGCAAAGAAACACAAACGTGATAGAGTCATCATTCCTAAATGACAGGTCTGAATTAAGTACACCGATAGATCCAAGAATGAGGCTCCTCAACTTCGTAAGCGTCAAACGTTGTTAGGTCGTAAGTCTCTTGGATATAGCGCAACAAGAATACCACAGTTTCTGAGTCATTTGGAGGGCGTGGATTAGGTACCATCAGCCTGGAATTTTGGTAAAACATGTGACCAACTTTCTAGGTAAATAAGGCATTATTGGCGTAGAAAGCTTGTCGATGTGATCCAATTGGAATGCTAGAAATGAATGCTGACGATGTCGAGAGCAAGAGTTCGGAAAGTGAAATTTTACGTTGACCCTTGTGCAATACTGATAAAACGCAGCACTGACTGCATGCCAGCCATGGCAGGATGAGCAAGCCCTGGCACTGCAATTTAGTGGTAGGTAAGACATTAAGCGGACACAGCATTTGCGGCTTGTCAGAAACAGAGGTTTTAGACCAAGGCAGCACGGGTGGGTCCCATCGCTAGTGCTTATAATGGCACGAAAAATTATCGAGCCATGCTTGTAAGACACGGTATCTGGTGTATCTAATATGTAGCGTATTTAAGAAAATGTGAAGGCAGTAAGCGCTAGGTCCTATCAGTGGCGTGAATATCCATGTAAGGAATTAGAAGAGGACAGCACACGAGAGACGTGGTTGGCTTTCAGCCAAACAGTCAAAAGCTGAGCTCTGCCGATGCGCACAAAGTGGCCCTTAATTTACTGACAATAACAATGTTTGCTGCATAATAAAATGACTGTAATTAAGACATAAGAGTATTGCCCTGACGATGCATGAAGAGTGGCTAGTAAGGCTAGTAACTAACTGAGCACGATCGTCGTTGACAGAGTATGCGGATTTTCGAGGTGACAAAGTGGACCCGGGGTCAAAGCGCTCGGAACATTGTCTTTCTTGTGCATTCGAAGTGATTTATATTCTCCAAAAAAGGGAAGGAACCCAAAAAGCAGAGCAGTTTGCTGAAGTTTTACGAAGACTTTGGTTTTTCAAGGCACGGTTGTGACAACGAAACATGCCGGGAAAGGCGATAGCCAATTGCGCAAGATGTATAAGATGGCGTCCAAAACTCAACTTTTCTCTATCCGAGCTCTTTCTTAAATTTCAAGCGACGTATGATTGCCATGGATCTGTCGCGATGCGAAAAGCATATGAGTAAAGCCCTTGAGCCCATGGCCCTATCTCAGCCATACATAATGTCCTACACTTCTTCATCAGACCCGCTGTCGAGAGCGCTTACCTCTGACGAGACAACGATCTCCACATTTACTGCCTTAATGATTCTGTTCATCGAACGAACTCGAGTATCATATTGAAAGGTTGCCGTTTTTTGCTTGACCTTCTTCCTCCTGGTCCCCAATGTTGTGCCTCATCAACAAAAACGTTCTACACTGGGACTTAATCCTTTATCCTTATAAATTCCTGTAGTCTTGACAAATCCTTTCGAACGACCAGTGAGTCTGACGCTATGACAACACATTTGGGGACGTGCCCAAGCGAAGAGGTTTTTTTGGCAAATTTTCGCATGTTAAAATTGTTGTCACCTTTGTGGGCGAAGGGATAGGCGATCCATTGCCAAAGCGGTCGTGACGGTCCTTACTTTTATCGCAGGAATACGGAGCTTTCGATGGAGCGCAGACTTTCTGCGCGCTGCCGAATGGAGGCTTCTTCAAGCCCTATTTGCTCAAACGGCTCTAAGGCGAGCTAGCCACTTACGACTTTCCGCCCGCGTTAATCCAGAAATTGATCAAGGTGCAGCCCTTGGCGCGAAGGTTAACTATAGTGGAGATGTATCCTGGGGTGTAGAAGGAACATCCTTGGTAGTCAATTTGATCATCATCAATTGACTTGGACTTCATCGCTACCAATTGATCGTCGTTATGACCTGACCAACTTTTTGAAAAAAATTAGAATGACAACGGATAACCTTCTTCTTTTTCCAAATTAAATGTAATTCGGGATACGTGGGGACAGAGCGGGCCGTGAAATTTAGCCAATCTATAGGTTATTACCTGGTATCTCGTTAATGCGAAATTATAAAACAATGGCGACTCTTGGTACTGGAGTGACACCCTTACAATGTCTATACCGGCAGTGCATAATGAAATTTTTCAGAAAATGAGTAATAAGCTTTCTGCCCTAGTTGTGATGATTTCAGTCGCTATCAAAAATCAGAGGTAGGATAAATTCTATCGGAAGGCTGCATTTAGATAGACACTTCGCTTTTTAAGCGAACACTCGTTCACCTGAAGCTGAAACAAGTTCTTTTGCCTTAACAATTATTTATAACTGTTCATCAGTCATAAAGTAATTGCTATATAAGCCTAATTGCTTTATAAGCCTAAGACATTGTTAGTTCATAAGGTATTTGCTACATAAGCCAATTTTAAGCTGCTATTTCAAGGTGATTGCATTATAAACTCTATCAAACATGTGAGTTGCAATTGGCAGCATGCCACAAATCTCAGCGATACTGTCTTTAATATCCTATTCCTTACATTCCCGATCTTTCGGTACATTGCATACCTCGTGGACTTTTTTAATATACAACATAACCGTGATATATGCCCACGTGATACATGAGATAGAAGTGTTCAACAAAATGCAACAGTGTTGTTCAATCGTTTTGATAATCTTGGACAATGCTTCCAAACCGTTGAATGCACTCGATGTGGGGAAAATAGTGCACCTGAAACACCGAGCGGTCATAAATCAGCACATTGTCAACCAGTTTTACGACCTTGTGAACTGAAGGTGTAGCAAGCAGCGATGAGCCAAACAGACTTGCGACTTGAGCCGAAGCAGGGTTAATAACTGCACGAGCGTATACTAGCCCGTCCTCCACAAGCAATGACATCGCCTCACGAGTATCCTGCAAGGTCAAAAGTTTACCCATCTTGGTGTAAGCACGTTTTTCAGTAATACCTGGCGCCTGAATTATTAGCGCCAGCAACTTGCGCTGAATTGAGAAGAGAAATGTATAGTTTGTCCCGCCGTCCATTTTGAGCCATGGGAATGATAGTGTATCATTTTCCTCTTCGAAAATAAGTTTAGGTGCCGGCAATGAAGTGGTGCTTGGAACCAGCGAGAAGGGTCGTAGCATCCACACATCTCCGTGTTCTTTGACGATATAACGCTGATCATTGTACGCGTTAATGCCAATCAGCACACCCTGTTCAACTAGGGCATCCACGCAATGCGCTACACACAAGTGCAACGAACTCTCTTTCTCAGAATATCTTTTGCGAACCTTTTTCACCAGGGATAGCAAAGTCAGGCCCTCATCTCCGCTTTCACGAACGTGCGCTACGACAGCCTGGCTTAGCACTTCATCCAATTCCTTGGAAAATTGAAACAAATGCTGCGTGACTAGCCCAGATTCTGCATCGTCGCCGATCTCTTCAAGCGAAAAAGCCTCGCAAGCGCTCAGATGATCTGCGTCCTCGATAGTCACTGCATTCATCTTCGTCTCCACTCGCCAGCTGTCAATGAGATCCGATGCCTTCGAGACATTTACCTTGTTGGCCAAATGCGCAGAAAAACCACATCTGTCCTTTAGATTCTTGCATGTAAGAAATCGTCCTCTTTTAAACGTTGTTGCGATGGGTGCTCTCTTGCCATTTATCTGCGGAATGGCTACAAAGTCTGCATCCGTCTCGAAACCTGAGGAATGAACTGCTGTTAGCGAGCACGTGCCGAGCACCTGACATCCTAGCTCAAGAGCACATTGGCCGGGGGTAGCATTCGCGGGAAAGTCATCTTCGAAGAGCAGATCACTATTTTGAGCTCCAACACAAGCCATGTTAACTTTCATTGCATCTTTGGATCCCACCGCGATCTCCTCTAATGTAGAATTTACCATGCTTTCTTGCTCCGCAGCCTGTTGAAATAACAACAAAGGATACGACAGTGTATTTACCTTGAGCGAATCTTGCAGCCTCTTGCTGGTGGAATACCCTCGGCCTCTTTCCTTTTCGGACGCACGGACAATCCAATTCTTAAGCCATAAGTACCGCCAAACTAGTCGAATTTCATGTGGAGTCCAAAGCGAAATAAGTTCCTCAGCTATCAGCGGATGGTACTCTTCTCGTGGTGACATGATCATCATCACTGCACGCCGAAAGAGTGCTGTCATTCGCGTCGATTCTTGGATCGCGATTTCCTCATCGAACAAGCCACTTGGGTTATCAACCAGCTCGGCTTCCCGCTTCGCATTTTCAAGCTTTAGTCTGATCGCAGGCTCCATTAGTTTTTCTTTCAGCCGTTTCTTCACGTCAATCTTCCGCTTGCCTAGTTTCCGTGCAATAGCCACAAGACCGAAGCCTATTCGTGAAATGTTGTGATTTCGAAAAGCCACTTGCTCATTCTCACGCTGCAAGCCTTGCGGAATAGGAACTTTCCATCGGCTCTTGCAATTATCAATAAAGTACTCTATGAGAAGTTGTTCGTGCTCATCTAACCAGGTGAGGATTGGCGACTTCGACTGATCTTCATCCGGCATGTCGCAGTGTTTTTTTTTACGCTTACGCTTTACTCCATCACGAGCATTGTTCCCCTCGCCATCAGATTCGGCACGTCGTCGCTTCTTGCGGGACCGACAAATGGTAGAGACAATACCGCTGCTCTTGAAGACACTTTCGTCGCTCTCCTCATCGCGCTTATTCTTGGCTACAGGCTTTTGTGACTTCGGTATCCACGCGAGGATTCTTAGCATTCGTCGAGCGCGCGTCTTTGTAGGCTTTGGTACCTCGCGCACGGCTGGCTCATTTCTTCGCGGACTTTCCACTTCCATTGCCATTTGCTCCAGACAAAGGCACTCGAGAGCCTCCCAGTAGCGGTCAACATCGCATCTTGTTTGAAACGAAAACGTAAGCGGCAGCGTGTTCGCAAAGCTATATGTTTTTTCTGTAAAACCAACAACACGGACAAAATCAAGCTCGTTCACACTACGGCTTTCGGTCCCGGCCTGAGCGTCTTTGTTCTTATCGTCACGATCATTCAGCATGATTCTGACCTGCTGGTTTAAGCGAAAGAGTCCGCCAAGCGCGTTATCTTTTAGCGCGCGAGAGAGTACACCGTCTCGTCCATCTGTGTACCCAGCTCGAAGAATTTTGACCAGGTGCTTCATTCCAATCTTATGGGGTTGAATCAATCCTAAATCTGCTAGAGTACCTAAGACCTTTGCGGTGCGTTCAGACTCATGACACCAAATCTTCTCACGTAGCCCAACTGGAATAGCCTCGAATGTGCGCTGGTGCGAAACGGCTTCTTCAACGATGGCAAACTCCGCATCTGTCAAAATTCCTCCGCCCGAAAAAATCTGGATATATAAATGCACAGGCATCGAGTGTAGTACCGATTCGCGTGAAAAAACAATTCCTGGCAAAGAAGCTCGACGTGATGCGACCATGCTACTGCATTCGCCTTCAGGCTCGTTCAAATTTTGAATTAATGCGTCATCTCCATCGCCAAGGAGCTGAAGACTTGTGTCGCTCTTATGCAAAGCATCCCACAAAAATCGATGCAGAGCTTTGCATCGAAACATGACACCATAAGCAAACCCGAGTTTTCGAAATTGCTGGTTGTGAATCCCCGACTTCTGCTGGCTCACAAAGCGCCGAATCTTGTAGCATATTTCATTTCGAGGATGTGAAGCTGAAAAACTTTTTGCTGCTCCTATGTCTGAAGCATGACATGTTGAATCGAAAGCTCTTCGAGCCTCCACAACACGATCTAGACTCGACATCATTTTTTTATTTTCATTAGAGCTTGATGTAGACATTGTTGACTCCGTTTTTAGTCTCTTTCGGATTAATTTATGCTCCATTTCCTTGTCCTTTTCGTTATCAATTTTGTGAAAGCGAATAATTTCACTCTGATCAGCATTTCGATGGATACGCCGCAAGCGCTCATCGCGACAATAATTTTTTACAAAACTTTGAATAAAAACATCATTGTGCTCATAACCAGGCGCAACTACACAGCGCAGCGCACGAAATTTAGTTGAAACATTACGTGCCGGTAATGGAAGCTGCAAGAGCCGCAACTTCTTAGCAATTTCCAATTCGGTTGCGAGACGAAAAATTGACCGAGTGTCGACTCTTCCAATTGAAGCAAGAGACGTTATGCAATTTGCATTACTGTGGATCGTAATGTCGCCAACTGCGTTAGTGGAACTTCTTAGCGTGTTAACCTCAGCGCGTTGTTTCTCCATACCAAAAACACTATCACGCAACGACGATAAACTGATAATTTTCTCATCCTCGAGGCGATCCAGAATATGCTCGCGACGTCGGGTGCTCGTTACATCAATATCGGATCCTTTGAGCGCAACTTTTAAGGCCTTGTTAGCTCGAACTGTAAGATGCCGATCCATTTTCGCTTTAGCGGTAATTTCGTTTACGTTCACGGTATTAGTCGACTGGCTTGCTTGTGGCACGAAATTGTCTGCAAACTTGACTCGATCTTGATCCTTGCTGAAATTGTTACTAGCGCTGGGTGCCATCGAGTCAAGGTACAATCGAAAAGCTTTATTCTTTCCTAAAATAAGCGACTCCGCCTTCAAGTTGTACATTCCTGCCAAGACGCCCACTAATTTGTATGGCAACTTGCTTCCTGGTAGCACGATCCGATTCCGTAAATCAATTATTGTGACTCCATTCGCGGCGCTGTCTTCGATAAGTCCATAGATCTGATGGAGCAACCCAAGCTCTATAACGATACCTCGACAAATTGGCACGTTTTTGCAAGTATTCGATGGCTTATAACGCACGCAATTCAAGATTTTGGGTTCAATCCTAGCACGACGCGATGGCTGCAATACTGCCTGAAACAACTCCAACGGAAAGTTCTCATCCACTTTACACTCTTGTGTTATATGTGAGCGAAGCACCTCCAGATGTCGTTTGTGCAGACTGAGGTCGCGTCCAAGATCCGACAGCACCGACGAGTGCGTCGGCAATCCTTTTAAATACGTTTCTGCTGCCGCACACAAAATTTTTCGACTCTGCTCATCAGATTCAAAATCCGCCGACTCGTCAAACATCTGAGGTCGAAACTTGGCAGCAAATCGTGGCAGGTGGATGATGTTCAGTCGCCTGATCGTGGGTCGGACCACTATCATCATTCGCTTGACCACCAAGCCGCAAGAGATAAGCGTATCCAGACAATTGTGCAGTCGCTTGACAGTTCCACCACTCAGCAAATTAGTCAGCGCAATGACTGTCACTCCCCGAACGCGCGCGCGACCAACTGCCTCAAGAATGCTAAAATGTTCAGGTCCGAGGTCTGCGGCAATGGCCTTTACCGGGATATTTAGCGCGCGATGCCGCAGCTCCTCACACGCTACCACCATTATCTTTTTGTCAGCTTTCTGCTGCGTTGCCACTGCGTCCTCGTATGTAAGAAGCTCTAATTCTTCAATCGTCAGAGTCAAATTGTCGTCCAGTGCGAGTGACTCAGCAGCTCCCAACATCTCGTACTTCATATTCATTAAAATTACATTGTTTTCTGATGTACCAGGTCGCTTGCGCTTCTTGCTAGGTGACGCGGTGGCGCTTCGAAAGAAGCGCAAGACCCCGCGACTTGACCGCAGCAGCCGCCACACTTGTCGGTGTAGAAACACGTCGTTGCTCGGCTCCACGATAGAAAATAAAGACACCAATGGAATTCCTGCGCTTCCTTCGAGTGCGATGTGGTCCATACACGCAGCAACTAGCTCGCGAGGAGCGCGCGCGGCAGACATGTTGATGAAGTGATGGTGATAGTCTTAGAATATGCTTGTGATACGCAACCCAGACAGAATACTACCTGGTAGAAGCAAAAACACACCCTCTATTAGAATTTTTGCTAAATATTGATATTGCGCCGCCTACAAAATTATCGGGACAGGATAAAAAATTGATGACCTCGAGAAGACATTTGCTGTTACAATATTTTTACTTGCCTAGTTTTTCTAAGTAGTATATTCGTATGCAGACTCCCAGCGGACTGCAAACTAACTGATGTTCTGAGGCTCAAGCTTGATCGCTGCAATCATCATATTAACATGGCAACGACAAAGGTCATTGCTCAAATACTCCCTAACTATAAAAAATGAAGATTTTAAAAAAGAGATAATTGTTTGCTCTCATAACTCGAATTAGAAATGTTGTGTTATGTAGGCTTAGGCAAACATTCATTTCGACGATGCACCTCCAACAAACGCAACGTTTGCTTTGGCGTGTGGCTGGACGCGCGATGCACCAACATCCGCAACCTTCTACGTGGATACTGGCATGCACCCTTACAAGGAATTTTGCTCATGTACCCAAACGAGTAATCAGCACGAAGATTAAACGCGAAAACCGCGAGGTCGCAGATCAACAGACGCATGAATCCACGAACACTAATCATGTTTTTAGTGCATACTCTTTGTTGGCTACAAATTCGGCGCTGGCAGAAGACACAACGGCCTCGAAGCCACAGGTCTCAAGTAATGAGCGGTCTCGCCAAAAGAAGAGGAACAAAAGCCGGGCGGACATGGATCATGGGTCTTTTCGAGCGCAACTGAACGAAGGAATGCGCCATGGCAATGTCTCGTCGCTACTTCGGAAGTATGGAGACGAGATTTTTGTTCAAGATTATAGTTGTTCGGACCAAGAACTTGTTTCGATTGTTTGTGCTCTTATCAAGATGAATCGCAGCGAAAGGGCGCTTGAGGTGCTGCGCAGCCAGATCAAGGAGCCAAATCGCGATCGTCTTAATCGTGTTGCGGCAGCAAGTGCGAGGATGGGTAATTTTACAGTGGCATTAGGCGTCTTGGAGATTGTTAAGCAATTTGAGTTAGTACCCGACGTGATTACGTATACTAGCGCCATCCACGCTTGCGCCCGCGGTGACAGATCTAATGTTTCGAAGGCGCTGAGCATTATGAATGAGATGATTGCTAATAAAGTGCAGCCCAATGCACGTACGTACGGCGCCATGGTTCTGGCGCATGCGCGATTAGAACGCTGGGACGACATTTTTCAGCTAATGGCCTCAATCTCATACACGGACGATGCGCACAAGACGGAAGTGTTTACGTGCGCGATTATTTCGTGCTCACGCAATCGCCAGCATTTCTACGCGTCCAGGCTTTTCGAGCTGTTATTGAAAGACGGCGTCTATCCGGGAGACAATATCTGCAACGCCGTACTTACCTCGTGTGCACGAATCTCCGACCTATCACTTCTTCACCGCATTTTTAAGCTGATCAAATCACACGCAACACCTTCGATATACTCGTACAATTGTATGATTTCGGCGTATGGCAATGTTCGCGACATGCATAAGGCGCTTGAAGTGTTTAAAACTTTGCAAACTGATGCGACCGTTTCTCCAGATATCGTCACCTATAATTCGCTGCTGCTTGCTGCGGTGCGCTCTCGAAAAGTAAATTTGTTTTCCACTATCTTGTCTTCGATGAGCGAAGCTGGTATAAAATGGGATGCTTACACGCTAAACACACTGCTAGAGGGCTGTGCATTAGATGGAGATGTTGAAATGGCTAAATACTATTGGTCACAGGCGACGCGAGGGAACCAGACGGGCGCTGATGTATCTGTGGTGGTCAAACAACACATTACACTGGACCGCGGTCATTACGAGACGCTGATGGCTGTGCACTATGCTGCGAACGATTTGAGAGCAATTGTGAATTTGTGGCAGAAAAGTAAGCTTTGTCGCCGCCGCGCTAAGAGCTCGAAGGCTCTAAACTTTCTCATTCGTGCGTGCAAAGGTCTAAAAGACGCCGAGACAGCTGTGGCAATCATGGCTGAATTTGTTGAACGTGGTCAGCCACTTTCATCCATCACACACAACCATATGCTGGAAGTTTTTTTGGCTGCTGACAATGTAAATGCTGCTTCAGCTCATCTTGACAAAATGATGGAGTCGGACAATTTGGTGTCCACCTTCTCGTTCACCGCTTTTATAAAGTATCTGGGCAAAAACAACCATCACTCAAATGTGCTAAATATATTTGATCTGTATCTGAAGGCTCGCGAGCTTACGTCAAAAGGACAAAACCCGTTACTCCATTACCCTACTGACGCAATTTACATGTTGGCGATGCGGTCAGCCGTCAACCTCCAAGATCACAAAACAGTGCTTGCTATTTACGGCCACTTGCCAGCAATCACGTCCATGGCGGTTCGATCACAATTGCTGAAATTAGCCATACTATCATGCGAGCGTGTGGGAGATTGGCGAGCTGCTGTCACAATGTATGACGAAGTGACCGGAATGCTGGATAGAGGTACGAATGTGGAGTTGTACAAGCTCATTGTCAAGATTGTTGCCAGTGCTGGGGAGTATGACCGTGCTCTCGACGTGGGCGGCGGTGAGTGGTACCGGACGAATCGGCACGACAAGGGCTGGGGGCTGTCAACATCGTCTTAAACTGGTTGTGATGTAAATTCAGCGATAGATTCAAAGCGAAGATTTACATCTGATGGTTCGGACGCTTGCACGTATCATCTAAACTATTCCATCCATTTGATAGACCCTATTAATAAAATACGCGAGGGCAACGGACCCGGGGAAGGCACAAGCAGCACCAACTTCTGTTCGGCCATTCGAACCTCTTTGCTAAAAGTTTATAGATATCAAAGTATTAAGCATGAGAAGTGGTCAACAAAGTCATACAAGCACACGTACATGAACACAAAACCTGCCGCAGGGGCACCGACAAGCCACGAGAGGTCGGGTGAAGATGAGGTAGACGCATCTTGGCAAGACCGTGAGTGTGCAACAGCTGCCAACGAGTGCCCCAAGTCTACCGTCTTCTCCACTGGAACCACGCGCAATCGATCAGTCTGCGTCTCCACCTGGCCCACTGGAAGCATCACGTCAGACACCTTCATGTCTGTGCAAAACGGCATAGCAAACATTAGGAGCTAATTGAGCGAAAGGACGAACAGCTTTTAGCAATATCGAATGCCTAACGCACCTTTAATCGCGAAAAAAGAAACGTCATCAAACGAAAACTCATTGATGCAAGGCGATAACATTGGAATTGCCATATTCAGCGAGTGCGCACCATAAAAATAGTCGCGAATGCAACTGATGCGCGCCGCTGAGCGAAGTTTGCTATTCAGAGGCACCACTCCGCCCGACCGCGACAGCTTGACAATGGACCTATTTTCGGTTGCGTTTTGACCAGCCAGCGCACTCTGCAAACGACTGTAAAGACGGTCTTGGCCGATGACTAGTACCACGTCCACAGCAAAGTCTCTGATGGCGTCCACTAGTAGGTCAAAACCCGCACCGTCCACCCAACCACTCGTGTTGATCACGCAACCTGACGCATTTACTTTCTCATCATTGCTCATTCGCTTTTGAACTGCCTTGGCCAGTTGTCGTTGCTGATAGCGAAAGAGCTCGACATTCTCGGAGGAAGCTGTGTGCCCGTAAAAATAAGCCAACGGATTCGTAAAAATGAAGTCCTCTTCTACGCTTAGCGAATTTATGTCCAACGGCGAGGCCGAGAGCGTTCCCGGGACGCTGAGGCAGCCGTGCCCCACGTCCAGCTCAACAAAAGTTGGCTTCTCACCCAGTCGTAACGCGTAGTTAGTAAGGATTTGCGAAAGGGTGGACTTGCCGCTATCGACGGGTCCGCACACAAGCACACGCGGGCCAGCGGTGTACTTAGCCATGGCCAGCTCGCGACGGCGCTGGAGCTGCGCATGTATATTAAGATAGCTGTCCATAGGAGTCTCTTCTGAGATGTAAGCCTCCTCAGGGGCGCCGCGCACCTCCAACGTACAGCCATACCACGTAAAGATAGCGAGCTTGCGGTCACGGAACACGTACTCGCGGTCAATAGCCAGCTCTACGCCAAAAAGTTCAGACGATCCACTTTTCAGCCTGATGCCTACTTCTGTCTGTGGCGGCACCTCCACACGGTACTCGCCTTCTCGCGCCAGAACCACCTCCATCGCGCGTCTGCAATGGCCTCACCGCCAAATTATTACACTAATACGATATAATAGTAAAGTGATACTGATCATAGGGTTTTCCTTGCTAATGTAATGTAATGTATTACGTTATCGCGTTGCCAAGTTATGCACGTGCTAGGCTCAGTCTGGCTAGTCCACGGCATAGAGTGGTGTCCGCATACGTCGAGTCTCGTTCGGCGGGCAGTGCGTCCAGCACCGAGGTCGTGAGGGTCTTCCATTGCTTTCGGTCTTGTGCAAGGGTACGTACCACTTCGGCGTCTTGTGCTATCCGGGGTCGAATGCCGGAGCCACGGGAAACAAGGTTGTGGTCGAGTGTTGAGGGAAGGGTGGTGCAGGGACGTCCGCGCCATTTTGCTGCGGTGGAGAAGAAGTAGGCACGTATCTGGAGGTTAGCTGGAATGTCAGGATTGCGGCGAAGTACATGGCCAAACAGGCACCAGCGAGCTTGTGTCAGTCGTAGTCTCAGCGGCCGCTCATCACAGAGGTCGTAGAGTCTTGCATTCGAAATGTGTCGGGGGTAGCGATAGCCAAGAGCGTAGCGAAGCTGGCGGCGATGGAAACTCTCGAGGCCGTGGAGCTCTGACTTGGTAAGAGCCCAGGTGGCGCAGTTGTACAGCAGAATCGGTAGAACGTAGGTGTTGTACAATCGAATGCGGGTCTTGGGTGAGATGAGCGTGGGGCGGAGCCAGACGGACTAGAGGCGGTGGAGCGCGAGGGTGGCCAGGGACTTGCGTCGGGGTAGATCTTTAATATCGCCGAGGAGTGTTCCGAGCTTCTTAGTGTGGCGCCAGGTTTCTTCTCGGGATCGGGCGTGAAGAAAGTCATCAATGCGGTGCTCACCTTTATCGTAGATCTTGGTTTCTCGGAGGACAAGGATATCGACGCGGTAGCGCCGGAGATCTTCGGGGAGTGTTTCGTGCTTCTTGCGCTTCGAACCTAGAGATTTCACATTAAAGGAGCCAATCCGGATGCGGTTGGCGCCGTTAAGGGCGTGGAAGGGGGTTTGGCCTGGTGCTGGAGATCGTCGCGTCGAGGGTGAGACTCGTTAGAGACCTGCAGATGCCTGAGAGCACCTGCCCGAAGCGCGCGAGCATTTAGCCCCCGCGCTTGGAAGGAGGGCGTCACCCCAACCTTTTCCGAAAATTTTCCTTGCTATTCAAACTAATATACCGTTCATTCTGGACGCCGCTATATAAACTTTTCTATGTAAAAGCAAAAAAGTGAAATCCAGATTCTAATTCGTTGTTTTTGCGCCTTGTTGATCGTCATGGCAAAAGCCGGGTGTATTTAAATCGTTAACAGTAGAGAAAGTTTTTCGGAAAAGGTTGGGGTGACGCCCTCCTTCCAAGCGCGGGGGCTAAATGCTCGCGCGCTTCGGGCAGGTGCTCTCGGGCATCTGCAGGTCTCTAACGAGTCTCACCCTCGACGCGACGGTCTCCAGCACCAGGGCGCCACCTGGGCTCTTACCAAGTCAGAACTACGCAAAATAATGGAAGACCCTCACGGCCTCGGTGCTGGCTGCACTGCCCGCCGAACGAGACTCGACGTATGCGGACACCACTCTATGCCGTGGACTAGCCATAGAGCCTAGCACGTGCATAACTTGGCAACGCGATAACGTAATACAATACAAGTAGAGAAAGTATTTCTATTACCTCAGTTTAACTATACTTTACTTTTTTAAAGATATATTTTTTTAATTTAGCCTCCCAAGCTTGGAATTGCGACGCTCTCCGGGCCAAACTTATTCATGGCGTCGGGTGTCAAGTGCGTCTCAATTTTTCTTACTATTTCGTCGTGCTGTTGATGACAATTTTTTTTTATTATGCATACAGCTTGGCCGAGACACTGGAGATTATACCGGGCGCATCGGTCACATTTCATCTCGCTGGATGGAAGACGTGCCCTTCTTTTGTCAAGGCCTTAGAGGTAACGGCGGCTGTACAGATGCTGTATCCAGACCACGTGGCCTTTAAGACGCATTCATTTGATAATCGAGAAAGCTTTAAGGAGTGGATCAGCGCATCTCAGGACGACTTCGCCGCCAGCTTTGGTGCCACTTCCAGCGCGACGAAGCATGTAACGTCGCCGTTTGTGTGGAGCAGCAACCCTACGACATTTGTGGGCGGCTGCGACGACCTGTTGAACTTTCTTCGATCTGGCATCGCAGTGAGAAACCCCCAGGGTGTGCTTCGTGGTGAAATGTTTGTGGATATGTCGAACATCGAGACTGATGTTGCTATGCCTAAGTCTGGTCCACATGAAACTTTGTTGTCTGCTAAACAAGATCTAGTGACCTACGATTACGATCTGGTAGTTATTGGAGGAGGGTCAGGGGGCCTAGCCTGCTCTAAGGAAGCTGCTTCATTTGGACAGAAGGTTTGTTTACTGGATTACGTAAAGCCGTCACCCCAAGGTACGTCATGGGGTCTTGGTGGGACGTGCGTAAATGTTGGCTGTATCCCCAAAAAGTTGATGCATCAAAGCTCTTTAATCGGCGAGATCATTCACCATGACAGTGCACGATTCGGCTGGAATTTCGGTTCCGGCGGTAAAACAGCACCGACCTTCGACTGGAAGCAGTTGGTGGTCAATGTAGACAGTTACATTAAAACCATCAATTTCAAGTACAAGGTGGAATTACGCAGCAAGCATGTTAAGTATGAGAATTTCTTGGGCTCCTTTATTGACCCGCACACTTTGGAGCTGTCGCATCCTCGCAAGAGCTCCAAACAGATCACTGCCCGCGATGTGGTCATTGCAGTTGGTGGACGACCTAAGAAGCTGACCTGTCCTGGTGGGGAGAACGCAATTTCAAGCGACGATATCTTTCTGATGAAAAACAAAGAGCCAGGCAAAACGCTAGTTGTCGGTGCGTCCTATGTCGCACTTGAGTGTGCAGGCTTCTTGAAAGGTATGGGTTACGACGTGAAGGTCATGGTGCGCTCAATCCTGCTTCGTGGCTTTGACCAGGACATGGCTAACAAGATTGGCGAATACATGGAAGTGCAGTCAGGAATCAATTTTATTCGCAAGACGGTCCCTCAGTCCCTCACAAAGCTTGAAAATGGACAGCTGCTAGTGAAGTGGGCAGATGAAAGTGGCAAGACCTGCGAAGAAGTTTTTGATACGGTTCTCAATGCAACAGGCCGCGATCCGGATGTTGCGAAACTAGGCTTGGACAAGGCTGGCGTCAAATTGAACGAGACGACTGGTCGGATCATGGTCAAAAATGAGCGAACCTCGACGCCGAACATTTATGCCATTGGCGATGTGATTGATGCCCCAGAGCTTACTCCTGTAGCTATCCAGGCTGGACGCTTGCTCTCGCGGCGGTTGTACAACAACTCGACGGTACAAATGGACTATGAGAATGTATGCACGGCCGTATTCACTCCGATCGAGTATGGCTGTTGTGGATTGTCGGAAGAAACCAGCAAGGATCGATATGGTGAGGACAACATCGAGGTATACCACACAAATTTCATGCCGCTGGAATGGGCTCTGTCGTCGGAGACTCGGACTGCCTTGGAGTCGTGCTATGTGAAGGCTATCTGTGATAAGACTCGCGATAAGTTTGTTGTGGGCTTTCATTACCTGGGGCCGAACGCTGGTGAGGTGATGCAGGCCATGGGTTTGGCATTTAAGTTGGGCTTTACGTATGATCAAATGGTTAATACGGTAGGTATTCATCCGACGACTGCCGAGTCGTTTACGACCTTGGAGGTGACAAAAAGTAGTGGTGGCGCCACCACTGGAGGTGGTTGCTGAGGTTAAGCCATCCACTTCCTCACAGTCGTCATACAGCTTTTGCTTACGAGCAGTGAAAGTTTGAGGGGTGGAAACATGTGGAAAGCAACAGGTTTTTCTTTATGTTGCGGGTACGTACTATTGCAAGCCATGAGACAAAGCTCGACTATCCGCAATATTGAAGAGGAACCTAGCGAGACTAGCGCTGAGGAATGACGCTCTTTCCATAAATTCTTTGCAGAAGGGGAAATTGAGCTGAGAGTCGGTCGCACGGTCTTTTTGCGCCACGAGTCGCATTTTCTTTGATTGCCTGATGTATGAATAAATTGCCATTCATGCTTTGGAAGTTTATTTGCGCCTTTTTTGCTCTTTGTTGGCATATACTTGTATTGTATTGTATGACGTTATCGAGTTGCCAAGTTATGCACGTGCTAGGCTCAGTCTGGCTAGTCCACGGCATAGAGTGGTGTCCGCATACGTCGGGTCTCGTTCGGCGGGCAGTGCAGCCAGCACCGAGGTCGTGAGGGTCTTCCATTATTTTGTTTAGCTCTGACTTGGTAAGAGCCCAGGTGGCGCTCTGGTGCTGGAGACCGTCGCGTCGAGGATGAGACTCGTTAGAGACCTGCAGATGTCCGAGAGCACCTGCCCGAAGAGCGCGAGCATTTAGCCCTGCGCTTGGAAGGAGGGCGTCACCCCAACCTTTTCCGAAGAGGCATATACTACTTGTCTTACGTTTATTGGGTTCTTGGAGCAAAAGTAAGCAATTTGAGATCACCCCTCAATCACAAAATAAAGGGCTAAAACCCCCTTTTATTTGGTTACGTAACGTCGATTGCCAGGAGACTTGTAAGATTATAACCTCTGAGCATTCAATAATCCTTGTATATAATCCATAGCTGCCCGCAGCTTGCATGCAGTAAAATTACTACCTCAAGGTATAAATTCTTTTTTTCTTTACATGTATATTTTTGCCATTGTTGCAAAAAAAAATATTTTTAGTTATAGTTTTCTGCTTTTTTAGTATTTTTTCCATTTATTTTGAAGAAAATTTATTTTTTCCATTTTCTTTTACTAACCACAATATTTTGTGCTTTGGTCCTACTTTAAATCATTAAAATATACTTCCAATTTAGATGTCAAATATTTGACACCACTACAGATTTGGTAGGAAATAAACATGCTCTTTTTAGTTTTTCGACCATACACTTGCTTTGTAGCCACACTAGGTAACGATGCTGCTCCGATCTCTAACTGCGCCGCTGAGTCGCGCTTTCCACGCGTCCGCAGGCCGCCAAATTATTCAGACGATCAACGTGCCATCGATGGGTGATTCGATTAGCGAAGGAACGCTTGTGGAAATTTTAAAAACAAAAGGAGACTCGGTGCACGCTGACGAAGTGGTGCTTGTCCTTGAGACTGACAAGGTACAGACTGACCTCATCTGGCTAAATATTTATCTTAGGCATGTATTGTCATAAATAGGTAAGCGTGGATGTAACAAGCCCCGTCGCTGGCACCATCGTCGAGGTGCTGGCCCAGCTGGAAGACAACGTGGAAGTAGGGAAGCCGCTCTTCACGCTCGACGATGCGCTAGTTCCCGCCACCCTTAGCAAATTTACTCAGACTTCGATTGATGCACCATCAGAGAATGCACCTGCTGCCGTGAATGCTAATGTGCCTTCTCAAAGTCGCATGCCGCTCATCAAGTTTCTAGGAAAACGCTCGCTTCTGCCAGCAAAGCCGTCTAAGTCGCCGACATTCAACTCGCCACCATTACCTCAGTGTGCAACTCTCATCACGCCATCCAGTGTCGATGTTCTGTCGTTTCACAATGTCAAACGCGTGCCGCTTTCGCCTTCAGATGTAGAATCGATTAATTCGGGCCTAGCTTACCTTTAAAGCTTGAAAATATGCCATCAAATGAGAATATGCCATTTTTGAAAAAATCATCAGGAAGCGCTTAAATTCGAAGGGTAATTAATCCGAACATACACGAAAACCACTCAAAGCATACGCACGATAAAGAAACTCAAATTATCACACGGAAACAACTGCGGCCGTGGCGAACAATTCATGTTGCGGACACACGCCGCCGCCGACAGCCCATTCATTGCAATCAGGTAAAGTACACTTTTTACCGCCGCCATGTGCCTTGCAGTAGCCACCGCCGCGGTTCGTCTTAATGCAACCCTCAGTTTTGCAGCGACCTCCACCGCCATGACGGATGCAGCGACCTCCGCTATTTGCTTTGCGCGTGCATTCAGGAAAGGTGCAGGGCTTTGTTCCTCCGTGAGCTTTACAAAGTCCACGGGCCTGCCCAAGACGCTCACAGCCAGCAACAGTGCACCGAGGCTTTCCACCGTGCGCACAACAACGTCCAAATCGAATCTGTAGGTACGTAGATCGTTAGCTTGCGCACCGCGACTCAATCAGCTACATCTTTCGTCACCTGTTTTTTTGTGCAATCAGGAAAAGTACACGTAAAGCCACCACCGTGTGCAAGGCAGTATCCCCCTCCTTGGTCATGCTTGTCACACCCACGACGCGAGCAGCGCTTGCCCGTGCCACCATGCTGTTTACACCGACCGCCATTAAGAGCCCAATTGCGACACCCATCAGTCTGGCATCGTTTACCGCCTCCATGCAGCTTGCAGCGGCCTCCACCAACGCACGGCGTAGTGCACCCTTCAACGTAGCACTTCTTGCCTCCGCCATGGGCAACACATAGACCACCTCCTTTGTCCTTCTTGCTACAGCCTTGAAATTTGCAAAAATAGCCACCCCCATGCGCTTTGCATTTGCCCTGCCCTCTATCATACTTTTCACATCCCTCCACCTTGCAACGTGCTCGTCCTCCGTGGCCACTGCACAAACCGTAGCGAATGGCTTTCTTAGAGCAGCCGCTAATTGTGCAGTCTCGTCCACCCCCGTGCGCCAAGCATAGACCCTGTCCAGCATCATACTTGTCGCACTTCTTAGCGGAGCACTTCCTGCCTCCACCATGAGCACAACATAGCGCTAAAGTACCCAATGCTACTCGCGTGCAGCCTGCGACGCCACAACGCTTGGAACCTCCATGATCTGGACACGTGCGCAAGTTAAAGTAGGCGCAGAACGGCGTCTGACATCGATATCCACCCCCGTGGGCGATACAAAGTCCGCCTGCTTGTGCGAATTTAGAACAGTTACCGAAGCGGCACTGGTAGCCACGTCTATACACAGCCTCCGGTGCCACACCTTCAGTATCTGTGACAACCTCCATGTGCTCCTTATCTATCAGCATCGCTTGAGCTTTTGTTCTAAGCATCGCATCAATCGTCGTTCTCATTAGTGCCTGCGAAGCGGTGTCTCCCGCATCTTTGACTGCCTCTGCGTCTCCAGCATCAACACCAAATGCTGCTGTGCCCACTTTATCCAGTGTTAATTCCAGCACGTGATAGTTAGCGTCTTCCTCTTGTGCTTCCGCCTCCTTGTCTCCAACTCCCGCACCAAGTACAGCCGCGTCGACTTCTTCGCTAATGTGGGCAAGTAACGGCATAGAGAAGGATGGCGCAAGATCAGGACCATCGATACTTTCGTCTTCAAAATGCGAGAGCGCGGCTGACACATCTCGCTCTTCGCCCACCTCCATTTGTCAAATACGCAACTAGAATGTAACGTAACTTTTTTGAAAAATACAACTATGCAATTTAGATTTTCTTACGAAAAAAGTTACAGCCATGACAGGCATGACCAGGTCAGCTTGTCCCCTCCACTGCGATGCGCTGTACCGACTGACTCGTGTATGCCCTTGTTTTATATCAGAGTGGTAATTATTCAAGATGTAAACATCACGCAAAAGTATCAAGAGCTGCTGCGTAAATTGGAATCTATGGGTGGCGAGAAGGTTGGACGGCATGTGGTGCACTGTCGTCTTTTTAATCGCAAGACGCTTACAAGTAATGATGTTGGATCAGAAGATAAAACGTTAAAACTAAAGTGCGCTGGGTGTAGGTGGATACATGAACCAGCGCATGTTCATGCTAAGAATGTCACAAATCGACGATCTGGTATATGCCGTCCTTGCCAATGAGAAGGCACACGGTATGGCGCCTAGCGACAATGGAATTGAGGGGCTGATGGAAGATTGTTCACTTCTGGAGTGCGGTCTTGATGGAGCTAACATTTTACAACAGGTAGAAATCTACGCTTTCAAGTCTGATGGACAGTTTGAGGTATGATCAGTCATAATAGGCGCGTGGAATTTGAGTCTTACAGTTAAAACTTGTCATGTTGTATATTGTACTGATCCAATACAGGGAACGCAGTATGTGTTAGGAGACTTTGTGGTGAGCGTATGCACGTTCATGTCCCGGAACAATATTCCGCGAGGCCTTGTCATTGAGGTACAATACTCGCCGTGCTACACGGTGTCGCACGTAGATCTGCTGATTGACGAATTCATCAGCAACTTTGCCTCGCATGATCACCTGCGCAAGCCTGTTGACAACATGCCGACACTTTTTGACAAAGTAGGATTGCCCATCGGCGAGTACAGTCTTAAACACACAGCATTGCAATACGTCGCCGCCTTCAATATCCTGCGCAAATTCGAAAAATAAAAGAGTTGTCTACCGCAATCATCTGAAAAACAAATTACGTATAGTTAGCGCCTTCAATATGAAGAAAAACGTGCCTGTAAAAGATAATGCTTCTTTACAGCCAGAACAAAATATTTCAGCCGACAATGCTACTGACGTGTGCGCGCCAGTTAAATGGTATAGCATGAGGACTAACTGTAAGTGTCTTCTGTGGCGAAACCGCACAAGGTCTTGCACGAAAATGGCGTGCAGGAATATATTAGACCTTGCAGTGAAAATTCATCGTCTATCCTCGGTACATTCTCTTGCGCTAAAACCTAGAATGCATCTAAGAGCAGAGATACAATCATCACAAAAAGTCTGGAAATAGAAATCCTAGCACCGGAATCCAAAAGCGAATAACTGGGTCGTTTTTGTGACCAAGCCAACGCTGAAGAAGGTGCTTCTGCAGGAGTCACAGCACAAAAATTGATTTGCGCAAAAGGTGAAAGGCTGCATACAGAACTATATATCATCGGCGACGAGACCTGAAAGGCGAGCCGCTAAGTCAAGGAAGGTATCGCAACTGGGAACGCGCGCCTTCCTGCCTACCTCCACAGGCATCTTCGCCTTTGACGATGATGATGGTAGGCACTCGACTGGCTTTTCACTCGCTTAACTGCAGAAATGCCTTAAGCTGATGATAATGTGGTCAATTATCGCCCGCGGTACGTTGTTAAAGGCGTTGGACTTAGCCTCAGACTCACCGGCTATGCAAACGCCTACTTACAATGACACCAAACACTCGACCTGAAACGACCTTGCTGGTGAAATTACTGAAGTTGAGAACCAAGAGGAAGAGAGCAAAGTCAGAAAAGAGAGCCTATAGGGTGGCCGAAGTCGCTAACACAGTTGGTGAGGGATTATGTGACTGACCTATCGCTTGGTACCGAGACAAGCTGCCGTCTTGTGAGAGGTCTGGCTTATACTGAACATGACGCAGAGCAGTAGGCTTACCATCTTTGCGCATTGTGAGGGCGCCCTGAATGCCACGTTTCGCTCGGTATCTATGAAGGTCACGCGGTGTTCGAGTAAATTATGTTTTATCGTGATTTGCGGTGCACAGCGCCGCTTTCATTAGCAACGCATCAAATCCACACTAAAGGATATTACAGCGTCTTAAAAAGCCTGGCATACCGCACTCGGTATGAGTACCTTTGAGTATTTTCGAAACTATCACATTATTTGGAGGGCCCTCTTTTTGTACGCAATACTTTACGTGTGTGAGCTTATCGTACAATTTGCTCACATGGTTGCTCTTGGAAGGACTCATTTCCGGGATGTCTTATCTTTAACATATTTCCAAACCAGGCGCTGGAAACGTTATTTACGAGCGTAACCAAAACGTGTAGTCAAGAGATCGTGACTTACTTTACGCTCAAAGCGCTGTTACTGTTTACGTCCTTTCTATCATTCTAGACGTGTGCAGACGATTTAAAACATAACAGCCTTCGGAAAGTCTTTCTGATGTCGGTCTAGTAGCTGACACAAATCTTAAAAATGAGGTTAGCCGATATGCTTCACAAGAAATTCTTGGCGCTTGTAGAAAGGGCCAGCGCATATCTGCTTTGAAACACTTATGCCTATCATAAGGGTGGAAAGGGACTCATTCTCACAATCCCGCGTGCTTGTGCGGTCGGCCGAGTCTGGAGATCACAACGAAAGGAAACCAATATCTAATGCAATTTAAATACCCCGCACTGAGACGAGTAGCGGTCGATAAGACAGTTGAGACCGTGAATTACGTGTTCAACAGAAGGAACTAGAACAAAAGTGTTCTTGTTCAACCTCAAAACGCTGCAAACTGATCGACACGGTCAATCCTTAAATAACTTTCAGGCGCGTAGACTCGGTTGCGTTTTTTTAAACATAGTTGCAGAGCTGAGGCACGTTAGGCCTTGTTCGTCGCCCCATTCTTATTATCTTTGTAAGTGAGGAGCTATAAGCCTTCGTCACACCTGGTAGCCGTATCTTATATCTCTTTACGAGAGCGTACGTTATCCCTTGGGTCAAAAATCCTGAAGGTTCACAAAGATGCTGTATATCCTTTACCATTCAAATGTGGCCAATAAAGTTCTCACCGGATAGGGAAGTAAGGCGCGAGATTGACTCCCTGCCCGAGCCAAGCACTGCAGCGGCCACGTCATGTGAGGTCATTAATATTTTCTTGGTTTCAAGGTAAAGAATGGCAAGGTGCGGTAGTGCACTTACCACCGACTTTCTCTGTGTAAAATGTGACCGACCTTGTGGCTCGAGCGTTTAGCCGTTTGATCCAGGACCGAGAGGTACCTGATTCGATACCCATAGGATCCAAATTAAGGCAGCCGAAGATAGGTCACTGAAGTGGACGAGCCATCACACCCAAGTGTGTGACTGCCTTACCAACTCGCGCCCGATTGGGTAAGAAAAGGGTTGGGTGGGGGACGCCTCACCGACCGAGAAAGCTCCATAGTGTAATGAGGTGTACGAAACCCGGTCCCGATATAGGACGGATTGCTACCAGCATCCCGTGCTAGAGACAGCTAATCCTAGCGCGTGGGTTGCGGTAGCTTAAATCTTTGTGTAAAATGTGAGCGAAAAGTTGCTACAAGCTCATGTTTACATTAAGCCGAGTAATGTGTATAGTACCCATTCTACAGAAGGACGCTTTTTTACAATATCTCTGGTTGTTCGTTGTCGAAAAAGACTTGTCAAACTTGCGATTCAGATCTAAATGGGAGAGCAAACATTCTTCTCATGGCGATAATCACGTCTAGCATTATGCTATGGAACAGTTTAAAGATGCAAGAAGGGCTATCAGGCACTTGGTCACAAAGTTCTTTCCACCATTTAGGGTTCTCGTGCAAACAAAATAGAGCTGTATTCGTTCGTAGCTGCTCAAATTACTATCAGTCCACTTTGAAGCCTTATTGAGACCCTAAGGACCATATCACCTTTTGTCAACATCACTAAATGTGCCCGTTTAGTAGAGAGACCGAAAGTCACCGGTTGCTTCGTAAGAAGCCGTAGGGCTCAACTCGACCTCAAAGAAGTGATAGGCGTCTCGGCGTGGCCTACGCCACAATTTAAAAAGTTTAAGGATACGGTAAGCTTAGTCAGCTCTTTGTACTAGTATAGGACTGGCAATGCGGTTGTCGCAAAGTCTCTTTATAGTCTAGTCAGAACGACATGGAATGGTGCTGGGAGAGTATGCCTCTGATATTATCAATAAAATCCTTCAGCAGGTACTTGTTCTGGCTATGTCGGACAAGACAAATGCGTTCAGATTCATTCGTGGCACTTTCGATTGTTCCATCGGCTGCACGTTACTGTGGACGGATGTGAGCGAATCTAGGTTTGTCGTACAAAGTACACATTCATGGAATTGGCTTATTTGCCATAGCTCTCATTGGCAAATGTCCGAGTGCACCCTTTAGAGCCTACGCAGTATATCTCTTCAACACATGATTTAAAAAAGGATGGAGATATATACGACCCGCTAGTTTCGAAGAATGGCAGCATATAAGTATCGTTTTTAATACAAGCCTGGCAAACTTAATGCACTTGCCGACGCGCTTTTTCATTGACCAGATTATAAGTTGGCTCAAATGAGCAGGTCTGGAAGAACAACAACATGACAAGCATATAAATGGATGCCAATCGACAGTCATTAATTTGTTCTCTTATTTCTTGCAGAGACATCAAGGTTGAGCTGTTCACCCCCTGACAGCGATCGCAGTTGCACCAATATGAAAGTGTGAGCAGCAGATCCAGCTTAAGCAGTTTTTTTAATTGACGAAGGCCGAAAGTATGATATACTTGTGGACGCATATTATGTTCTTATTGGCGTTATTTGGACAACGAAAAATAGTCTTACAATTGATCACACAAGTGCGTCTGTTAGCCCCACTGAGGGTCACCTTGTGGCCCACACGTCAGCTACTTTACAAACCCTGTCAGCACTGATGCCGCAACATTCAAATTGGCTTGGTGGTAATTGTAACACGGGCATAGTACCGCTTGGTCAGCAGGATGAAGACCTCATTCATTTGACACGTAGCTTTTTCTGCTAGACATTATTGCGTTCCAGTCGGAATCATGTAGCTTATACCAAAAATTGCATCCAGCTCAGCCATTTAGCAGACCCATGTATCGATTTTTTTTACTAAGTAAGGGCTAATGCTACAGTGGCATCGGTCTTGGTACTTCTATTATCTCTCATGCCAATACACTCCTGTCTTTTACTCTTTCTCACATAATACTTAGCGTACAAACAAAAGCGTCCCCAGACATGCAACACGGCACCAGAATTGATAGACTGACGACATTTTTACGATTTGTTATTTCCCTCCTCTTTCAAGTTGCTTTAACCGCCTTCTCAATGTGTGCAATTTTCCATTTTCGAGCGTATCTCTGAGCAATAGATTTAACGTAAAGGTGGTATTGATTCACCAGGATCTAAAAATGGCTTGCAGCTGCAAAAGTATAAAGTTTATGGAATGCCTGGAGCTTTCAGTGTTACGCGCGATGCTTAAAAAAACTGATCTGCGCAATTCCATGCGTCTGTAGATTAATAGCCAACGAACGTTTAGAATCTAATTGGGATTTCTCATTCAGTGAATTACGGTTTGTAGCAGGATCCACGGTGCCTTCACCATTTAAGAAATTTATTTTTTACGGGTTCTCAATCTACGGACAGCTTGTAAGTTAGTTAACAATGACCCGGCTGTGACCGATCAAGAGGCTACCTCTGGTATCATGGGCACTTATAGCACTATGCTTTTAGCTTTATGTATTCTCAGCGATAGCTACGCGAAGATTTGAGAGCCAGATCGTCTGTCTTGCATTTCTTATTTTGCGAACTCCGAAATCACTTGGCGGCTCGATCGAGCGGTTGCTGGATGTGCTGTCTTATTTGTAACACTCTCGTCTTCTTAAGCTTTTAAGGATGGTAGAGTGGTTATTAAATGTTGAAGAGAACTCTGAAAGAAAAACATTTTCTGCTCTTACCTTTTTCAAGAAGTATCAACGAGGTCGATGTGTGAGCAATTCGTCGAACCAAAATATCCGCACAATTAAGCTCCCGTATACAAAACCTACCTCGTGTTAAGCTCTTCTTAGACCTTTCATGCTCCTAGAAGTGAGGGCAAGAAACGTGGTCTAGCCAGAGATGCTGCTCACCCTGATCAAAGTATCTACAACGTCAAAGCAGTCTTCCTAATTTGGTTTTTCAAACGTTAACGTGCTCTCTGAGTGAAAATCCCCTCTCTCTTTTTGATGAAATGACATTTTGATGCTAACGACGTTGTCGTGCGAGTATTTACATTACGTTGAAGCGCCTTTTGCTTACGTTATCGAAGAGAGAAAGATGCTGGATCAGCCTTGCCCGTCAGTCTTTCGGCAGGCCGACCGCAAAATGCATGCTGATCAATTGCCAAAACTGTAATGCGAAAGTTAGTCTTGTTGATTGTGTGGCCAGGACTAGCGCTTGTTAACCTTGCTTATATTCTTCGCATGTGTGTAAGACATGCAGGCCCAATGATACAGCTTATGTAATCAGTAACTAAGTCGTAAGCACTATTTTGACAGATATGGTCGCCTAAAGGCGTATTGTGAGGTTCACATAGGGTTTGAAGCTTTAAATTCACATCATGAGAAGATGCTTCACGGGGTGTATTTCCATATTTGAAGCCGCAGTACTGCGGATCATCTTGTGACGCAATTATATTGACCTATGAGAACCATGCACAGATAAAAGTTGACGACATTTCTGCCGTTAGTTGTGCAAAGATAAGGGAGACGGATGTGGAAAGCCTAATGTCTTCCTGGGAGCAGTGTTAACTTATATACTTGTAAGGTTTTTGCTATTACAGATAAGTGCAGTGTCGATGGAATAATGTTCCGATTCAAGGCAAAACATATGACCAGGCCATTCTTTAAATTTTCGAAAGAATAACATGGGATTTTGTAGGCAGCTCAGCATCAATAAACGCTCGGTACAGCAAGAAAAGTCTAGCTTAGACACCGATTCGGGTCTTGTTGAGGCCAGAACGGTCAATCAGTGTTGCTTATGACGCATCAAGTTTTTGCCATCAGCACTGCACTTTTGCGAGTAAACGGCGAGAGGCGAAATCGGACGATTGGGCTCAAAAATGTACAGCATAGACTGCTAAAAGAACAAGCCTATTCATGTCAAAGAGCTACTTGCGATGAGGTGTGATGTCTTTTGTTTAAGCTTCGTCTAAAGCATCTGTTCTCTACACAGACCATGCGCTACTACGCTCTAATTCAGTATCGCAGAAAGTGGCCAGACGGCTCATCTTCTTCGCGATCCATAGCTTTGATTTATAGCATAAGCCAAGAATGCAAAAAACTTTGGCTGATGTGCTATTGCATTGCCCAGACTACAACTTTGCTCATGTCTCAGATGCGACCTTGTCTATAACATCCGTCTCACGCTAGCGCAAGATAAAGTGTGCGTAGCTCTACTTAAGACTCTATGGGCAATGTAATCAACTTATTGAGAAGAGGTATTCGATGCAGGTCAGAAGCGGCTACATTGGGTATCGGTGAAAGCAGAACGTTACAGGCGCGCTCGAGAGCCTTTAAAGCATGACAAATCACTCAAAAGCTTAACCGCTCGAAATGCTGACTGCAGTTAATCATATGCCTTTCGCTCGCGTGGAAGATGATAACATGTCGAGTTGTATATCTCGTCGTGTAGCTTTACAACACATGATTCATTGGTAATGGCGTCTGTGCGGGGTGATGGCCACAATTGAATTATTATAAGCGTGTAAGACGCACAATACGCTCGATTTTTTATTAAACGCCGGCGTCGATGAAGAGATCACTTTCTCGAACCATCTTCAACTCAAGCTCTGCACAAAAGAATGCATCAATGACGTCACACCTTTCCTGTGGTACCAGGTACTATAGTGTCGCGTAGTATTTTGTTCTCACAATTACGTCAGCTTTATGGCGTGCATCTCTGTCAGGTGGTAGCATTAGAAGTAGCCTCGTGAGACAGCATCGTGATAATCCTTTAATTAAAAAAAGTGCGGCTCAGATGGATCAAATAATCACCTCGTGTAATAAGTGCCTTGATAGTGTATATGTCTTATGACCACTTATTCGGCTCAATCGTCGGCCTTTCTAAGTCTCTCAACCTTCTAGCTAGACATCTCGTCCAGCACAAGCATGTCATTTAAGAAAGAAATCGGCTTAGGCTCCTCTTGCTTCCGGCCACACTAATATCCCGAGTCGCAAGGTGCATAGCTAAGTGCTATTGTCATTTACCGACATGTATGATTTAGACCCTCCTTGTCTAAGACGAGAGCTCAATAAGCAGTATCCGCCATCGTCTTCTCTACGAAGGACTCAAAGGTTTTTACTAGACGTTTGAGCCGTGTTAGCGTCGATGCGATTGGCTGTACGCACAAGGAAATAAAAGTGTTACTCACCAAAGCCCTGTTGTGCGGATCAAGCAGCTGGTAACTTCAGCCCTGGCCCGCCAATCGATCCAGGGTGCGTGTTCTTTATCCACAGCATGCCCCGGATAGCTTCGACCTTGTCCATGTCAGGGACAATAGAACGACTTGGTCCTTTTTGAAACCTCAAAATTCACAGTCAATCTCAGCTTCAGAAATGTCTTATGCCATTTCCATTTTCCAATCAAGCTGAAAAAAATGATCCGCTCTCTCTTGGAGCATCAGTCAATTAATTTTGAGAGACAGCACTTTATCGCCGGTAGGCTAAATTCCGTAATGCGCTAGAGCCTAAAAAAAGCTAAAAAGTACATGGACCCTTGTATGCCTATGTGTAGAATTCACCGCCCATCGCTGATCGCTCCTCGTTACAAAGCTATCAAAATCTTAGACTGAGCAGGGAGTACTTGTGGTCGTCAAATATCAAATATATAATTTACTTGCTTGCTAACAAGGAAGCTTGAACGCTGGCAAAATTTGAATCTCAACGCTGATCTCAGCTACTCCTACATGTGTCTTCATGCCGCAAAGTACTTCGGTCAAGCTATTTCACGCGCGAGTTTCTCAGCTTTTGGCCTGGCATCCTGGGTAAGCGAGTGCACAACGCCACGCACACCTGGTCATCTGTGATCAAAGCCGTCTTGGTAGATATCCCTACCTTCCTTAAATAAAAAAGGCTGATATTTTCTTCTAAAGTCATGCAGATTCCTGGCCTACACCCCTTATCAGGTGTTACCGCCCGGGCAATCTAGCCTGTACTGCCAGAGCTCTTGAGCAGAGTTTGTTTTAAAGAACTCGAACGTCTTTACGTTTCTAGCTGCTCGCAGTAGAGAGGGCTGCAATTAAAGCCGTCTTTTCAGGCTAGTAGATCGTCTGAGCCGTGCAAAGTGCTCATCCGATAGATGCAAGAAGATGATTCTATCCACCTCGGAGTCTTTGAAAGGTTTAATTAGCCAATTTGTCCGCGCGGCCTCAGGATTGACTCTAATTGCCATCAGGTGAGACAAGGACACATAGCACCTCACGCACATGCAGGGAGATCTTTTTCCTTTTATCGAACGACCGTTTACTACATTCGGTAATAAAGTTCGATAGATTGCAGTCTAATTACTGGTTTATAGAAGGGGAAATAAAAAGAGAATTCCCTTGCTTTATTCAAATTCATGTCAATACGTCCGATCGCCTTAGGATAGAGTTGACAGAAACAAACCTCCAGCTTAAGCATTTATCGACCAATTTTATCTAGAAATTGCATATTGCTGGCAAAGTGATGACGTAAAATATTATTCACATTAATTGAAGTATGCTTTGCTTGTAAATCTTTGTATTTGATACAATGGGGTCTTTACGATGTCGAAAATTACTCGTACGTTTGATATGATTGAAACGTACCATTTTAATGCAAACTGTCGCATTTCTCACTATTTTATAATAGTTTCATTCTCTACTGTATTTGCACAAAAATTCTATGTAATTTTAGAAAATATATTGAGAAATATATATACACTCATCTTGGCATAAAAGAGCAGTGCAATTAGTGTGGAGCTAACACTGTGCACAAGTAAGTATACGCGTCATATCCAACATTAGGGTGAGCGATGAACTGACGCACTTGGAGAAATGGCTTTTCCGCCTAGTGAAGCCAGCGGACTCGCCCTCGAGGCACTTGGCACAGTGGCCAGACATGTACGGGCGACGTCATCAAACACTTCCTTAATCTCACTTGAGCACTCAAGATAGTCTTGCTCCCAAAACTTGTAGCTCTTATTGCGTATTAGCTCAATAAAAGTCACCAAGAGGCCCCACGGGTGTGGACGGTTCGCAATGAGACGCTCGATGAGCACACGGGTAATCTGCTCCTTGACCATCTTGTTGTCCGAGTACGAAAATAAGTAAAGGATGACGCAGCTAAAGTAGTGTGTGTGGCTGTTCGGGTAGCGTAAATGGTTCGCCAAAGAGCTAAAGTACCAGTAGCGGCCCTCTGCATTCAACTCGTCCGCCAGGTAGCGGAAAACATCCATTGCCGCGGTTTGCTCGAATTTACTAGTCGGACTGGTAACACCATCGGATCCAGATGACGTTGATGGTACATTCGTAGGCGTTGAACCACCGTTTGTCATGTCGGCAATGCCTTCCTTGCCCAGGTACAACACCAACGCATTCAGTGCAGGCAGCGCATACTTGCAAAACGTCGGGTCGCGCTCCAATTGGGCGGCAGGGCGCATCAGTTTGGAAATAAGCTCGGAAGGGAAAACAGAGGCACGATTTGCCGTCGCATGGAGAAATTCGTCGACATAATCCTTGATGTTGTTGTGCGAAAGAGCGGCTCCCCATGCTGGCATAAGCCGTGGGGCCACGCTCACTTCAGGAAGTTGGGCAACCTGTAGTCCTAAACTGAGCGGATCAGGTAGACGCATCGAGCGAGAAAAAGCCGACAAAATCACATTACGTAGTTGCACGCAAGCCGCGGGCAATACATCACAAAAGCTCGTGTAGAAGTCGCTCAAAAAGTCTGGATAATCGTGAAGAAGCACCAAAATGATGCGTGTCACACCCTTGTAAAGTGCTGCAATGGAATTTGGGAGCGGCGTTGCCGAGTTTGCATGGCGCAAGAATGGCTCCATGAACACAAGCAAGTTCATAAGCAGACGGTGCAAAATCTGCCAGCCACGTTGCTGCTTCGCACGCAGTAATAGCGGCATAAAGCACCGATGCGAGATGAGCTCCGTCCAAGCAAACACAAAACCAGGTAATCCCACAGGCTGCAGCGTATTAAACGCGCTAGCAAATGTGTTAAGAACTTGAAGGTGAATCGCATCCAAAGCTGGTTCTTGAGCCGTCAACTCCTTCATGAGATTGACGAACATACGCAAGAAGACGCGCTGGTCAAACCGGGCCTTCTTTTTGCGCGACAAGTCGTGGGCTGCAACCAATACATTGGCAATTGCACCCACAGCATGATTTAGCACCTGCAACTTTGCCGCGGGTGATGGATCAAGGTACTTCACCAACAACGCCATCAGGTGCGTCAGAGCGTCAACCACCGCGTAGTTCAGAGGAACCTTAGCGCCAGCTTTAAGTGCAGCAGGATCACTTGCAGCGAAAGAGCTCTTTAAGCAGGCATCCACACAAAGCTCGGTTCCAAACTTGAAGAAGAGCGACACACTTTCGTCGTCAGCAAGTAAACCGTACTGCTTAAGCATCTGAAGATACTGTGCATGCATCTTCGAGTTGCCAGTGGGCTCCTTGTAAATGGCGATCCAGTGCTCAAGTGCATTACTCACCGTGTGCCTAAATGCAGCGTGCTCTTGCACTAGCGGTCGTTCAGCCGACGTTTTGGCTGCACCACCACTACCAATCGCACCCATGCTTTTCTGCGAAGCTGGTAATGTAGGGCGGCTTTTCGAAACACGCGCTTGCTCGAGAAGAGCAGCAAGGATCTGAACATTTTTGTTTGCCGTCGCACCTCCGTGGCGTTCCACAATGCGAGCGAGAGCCTCAAGAGTGTTATACAGCTGGGCAGCAACACTCACGTGATTCATTGTCAGGCATTGACGGACAACGTGGACTGCAAACTCGATAGCCACACTATTGCGCTCCAT
Source organism: Plasmopara viticola (assembly GCA_001695595.3). Taxonomy (NCBI): domain Eukaryota; phylum Oomycota; class Peronosporomycetes; order Peronosporales; family Peronosporaceae; genus Plasmopara; species Plasmopara viticola. The sequence continues at coordinate 380,418 of MBPM02000051.1, read as the reverse complement.
GTTGTGGGCCAAATACATGTCAAATTCAACAGCATCGACCACCTTATACCGAATAAGCGCCACAATAATTTCACAGTGCAACTTCAACTTATCATCCACGGGTGCGCGCAATACCCATCCCACAATCTCCTTGCTAAGCTTTTCGCAACTAGCCGTCAGCGCCTCCAATGAGCTCACAAGAATTTCTAAAAACAGCTCGTTGCCTTGACCTCCGTTACCCAGTTCGTACATAAATTTGACAATCCGGTTGGCAATTTTGAGGCAGGCTTCGTCGCGCAACGCTGGTCGGACACTTCCACCAAGCGCACGAACCTCACGTAGAATAGCAAAGACCTCACTTTCAGTTGGAATTGCTAACAACGAAGGAAGTTCGCGCTGCGAAGTCGCCGCCTGACGGACCACTTTTTGCACGAACAGCTCAAAACGCTCTAGCAATCCAGCAAAGCGATCCAATGCTGCGATTACACTCACACCAGCCGTATCTCCGTCCTTCTCTAGGGTACCGACCGAGTACGTGCCAGTAGTAGGACGAGATGACAGCGGCATCGAAGCAGGTCGAGGGATACGTTGAAATGCCTCGTACACCACAAGCTGTACAAGCGGTACTCCTCCAGGCTTGGGTTTGAAGACTTCAGGCAAAACAGCAGGCCATTGGCCACTAGGAGCACCAGGAGAGCTTGCAGAAGCGTTTGTGGTTAGGCTGCTCGTACTGTTCTCGAAAAAGTGCACTCCGTCAGCACCGGGTGCTTTTCCATTTTGCGCCTGCTGCTGCTGGTAACGCCGACGTGTTGCATAAGCACTCGCCAGAGCTTCATCGATGTCGCGCATGGCCTTCTCAGAAGACGCCTTCTCAATTAACATGCAGCCTAAGTCCGTGTTCTCGTTAGAGCAAACTTGTATCACATGCTCAAGCTGTTGCGGATCTCCAGCACTACTGGGGAGCAGCGCACGCAAATGGGTGCCAATTGCGTTGCGAAGCGGTTCCTTGGCCGTAATGAGGGCTAGCGATCCTGACATAGACGCCACCATCAGGTGAGCCGCTTTACGCATCTTTGTATCGTCAGATTCCGTCGCAAAATCCTTTAAGATTAATTCACGAGTGGTAATGCACGCAATCGTAACACTGCGTTCCACTACAGGAGAGATCACCTCGCGAATGGCACGGTCGACGGCAAGTGGCACTAGGTGACGCAAATTTACGTTGCGCAATGGCAGCTCAGGATTTACAGCTACATAAGATGCCAAATTTGGAATTACCGTTGATTCCGCAGCAGCAGATCCATTGTTGTTAGCTCCAAGCCCGAAAGTCTTGACTTCCTCCCTTTCATTTGGGCTACCGATAGGTGCAAAGCCTTCGCTTGGCTTCTTTACTTTGCCTGGAGTCAGTGGTCGGCCCAGCTTGACTCCTGAGCCAGGCGGAGGTGTGGCAGACCGCTGCCCTCCAGTAGAAGTTTTGGGTACTTTGACGTTAAAGTCTGGGTTGGCCGTGCGTGGTGGGGTACGACGCGTATGGAGTAGCTGCGCCTTGCGCTGGTCTTCCACGTTCAGCTTAAACGACTTGAACAAGACTTCGATTTCAAATTTAAGGTTAAGTTTGAGGTCAGGCACGTCATAAATCTCGCTCATGGCATGAATGAGGCCCATTATCCATGGATTAGGCGGCTTGAAAATCTTCGACTTTTTGCACCCTTCCAAAATCTTGGCAACGAATGGAGTCACAGCAATAAGGTGACCGGTCTCGTAACCCACATACAGCAGCTCTTTCAAATCCAAATCACGCTGCAGCAGTGGCTTGTTGCGCGCAAGTGTAAAGACACCAAGCCACGAGCCTAAATTTTTTAGCAATGAACGCTGCTGCGAGTTCGTCGTGATTGTCCCCGATGTCAGCAGCTTGCGCGCATTTTGAAAAGTACGTTTCAGGATTTCGCATTCAAGTTCGGGACGCATAAGCTTTTCAATGAATATCAGATAAACGGTGTGATAATTTGGCTGAGTCGAAATACGCTTCACCACCAAATAGTTCGCCAACCACCCATGATACGGAGGAAGAAGCAATTTCCGCACTTCAGGTATCTTTGCTTCCAAATTCGAGATGGACATATTGTTCACAATAAAGTGAATACGATCCTTTAGATTTTCGTCTGGTTGCTCGATCACTTCATTTTCGTCAACTTTGCTTGAATCGTGAAAGATATGATCTACCCTGAGCTCAGGCGCTGGGACAGCAGGAGGTGGTGGTGAGCCAGCTGGTGCATTAAGCGACGGAGATGTCAATGACGGGCCAGCAGAGCGGCTTAAAATCGATGACGGAATCTGAATGCCGATATCGTCTTGCGCCTTTGCTCCAGAAGTGATCGATGGCGGTGATCCAGCTCCAAATAATGACACGCTGCTATTTAGCCTCATTGTGTCATCTCTTTCGACTGCACTGCCTAAAGGTGGCAGAGCACTACTCAGAGACAACGCACTACTGCTGCCAGCACTTGCGTCCAGCGAGGGTCCCGACACAGAAATTGCGCGAGTGACTTGATTAACTTGGCGCATAATTTCTGGAAGAGCGTGCTGCAAGTGAGGGATCTGCGACAGGTTCGTACAGTATGCCGGCAATTCCCGCAACCGCGGAACAAATTGCTGCAAGGCACACGCACCAAAAAAGAAAAATTTTGAGTTTACAGGCTCACGCAGACTTTCAAGCACAGAGCGCAGCGCGGTCTGAAGAAAATTGGAAGGGAGCACTTGGTGCTCAATGAGCTTGCCAAAAAGAACACCCGTAATGCGCAGCTCCATTTCCGGATAGCGTGGGAAGAATCGGTACTCGTCGAACAAATTGTGAATCATGCAGTAAAAGATCTGGCGTTCGCGCTCGTCGCGAGAGCTCTGAAAGCGTTTTAGCATTGCCACAACGTCGTTGATATTCTGCTCGGACGTGTAAATCTGCTGAAAGTACGCGTTCGCTTGCTCTTCAATCATTTCCGCTGTATACGTCGAACCATCGCCACCACTCAAGACGGCGTCACCTCCAGCTTCAGTACTTGCAACTGCTGCAACATTAGCATTGCTACCAGTGACTGTCCCTGGCGTGTGCGGAGCGCCTACTTCTCCAACCGGACGCGTGGATGCCGAAATGACAGGATGGGTCTCCATGCATAAAGTGATGATACGTTTGAGCTCTTGTGTGATAGTAACAGGAAGCGCGCTCTGTATAGCCATAATACATTTCAGAATAGTCGCCAACGACTCAATGGACAGTACATGGCTTGACTGCGGGGTAATGTTGCTTTTTGGTACAGCGCGAGCATAAGTACGGTGCACAAAAGCTAGACATGAGGTGGCGAATGCCGTTCTCTGCGAGGCGAGGCGCTCAACGAGCCATGTCTCTAGATTCAAAACGTCGTGGTTTGCTCCCATGGTGGCAAGTGCCAGAGCAAATGAAAAATAATTCGAGTGAATAGCGGATGCAAACGAATCACCAGTGTTGCGAAAGAGCGCGAACAGTCGTGATACAATGTGTGGCGCCGTCGCAGCATAGAAGCATTTAACACTCGCATAAAGCACCAGTTTGGGCGCCACAGACCAAAGATGACGCATGATAAGTGGTGCATTGGGTCTGCCCATGATATAAGTGCTAAAGAGCTCTGAAAACATGTCTTCGCGCAGAGCATTCCAACGGGGTGATGCCTGGGCCAAATTGGCAATCAACACATCCGGGCACGTCTTCATCGCACCATCCAAAAGCTTGCGCACGTCACCGTAACAATCTTGCTCCGACACATGCAGCAACGCTTCCACAATATCGAGCGAAAACCAAACGCCATTCTTGGGAACAGCAGACGCATCGGCACCTTCAAAAGGTGCAAGCTTGTGCGGTGAGTCCAAGAACGAAAGGACATCCGGTGGTGCCTCTACAGCGGCTTTCAAAATATTGATGTGAGAGCGGCTATTTTCCCACGGCCGCAGCAAAGTCGTCACACAAAATTTGGTCTGCGAGAACAACTGGAAAGTTGTTACAAGCACACGCAGCTGAGCCACACTTTGGATGTTGAGATCGGGACGATCCAGCTTCTCCGCCACACTAGTCCATTTAATTGAGGCGTAGTCTTTCTGCAAAACATCTGCGATAACATCAAGATCCCAATTTTCCCGCATTGGTGCGGCGACAGCCTCATCGGCCGCAGGAGTCTCAAAGTCAATCGTAAGGTTTGCCATCAATGTAGCTCCGTTCTTTGCATCGAGACCAGTATAAGTCCGCGAGAGCATCGCTAGCATTCCTGCCACCTGAACCGGAGGAATTGTGGAAGCGTTTGCCAATCCAGCCTCGGCCAGAAGCGTGCGGAAAGCCTGTGAGGATGCCGTACACGAATAGCCAACGTCCTCCATCAATTCATAGAACACACAACTAGAAGATACGTCCGCAATGAGATTACTAATTGAGTCAAGGTCCGTCATAGGCTCACAGTCCACATATTCAGGATCGCCCATTGTCAGTGGAGCCATTTCAAGTAATCCCATGTCATTCGGATGAGCTGATGAAATGCTAGCAAGAAAAGAGTCGGTCTCGGCAATATCGGCATGAAACTCCTTTTTAATGCGCAGCACAAACACGAGCGAGTGAAGCACGTCCGAGGGAAGTTTGACCCCACATGTCGAAATTTCAGGAAGTTTAGTGCGCAAAAATTGGATGGCTTGGGCGGCACTCTGGGCATTTTCGCCCTGGGCAAAAGCCAGACCAACCGTTACCTGCTGCGGGAGGCTGAGCTTGAGCATCTTGCAGAAGTGGTGAAGAAAGTCTTCAGTCACGTGTTGTCCACTGATGGCTGCGATATCAGGCGAGCTCCCTTCGATCGCCTGTGACAAGACACATTTAAATGTCAAAAATGGCAGAAATACAACACGGAGGTTGGCGGCAGACCTCGCAGATAAAAGTGGTAAAGTTTGGACGCGAAGAAGCCTGTGAAATCTCGTGCGTGAGAAGCTGAATCTTGAGAGCATCTTTCTGGCCATGCGTGTCGCGAAAGTCGATGTCTTTTACGAGGCAGTTAAGCAAAAAGATACGCGCATCTTCTCCATATAGCTCCACAAGCTACAGCATATATATACATACATACAGTATTGGTTAAGGCAGGGCCGCGAAGGAGGGGGGGAAACGCAGGGGTGAAGATCGGCACCTGGTTGAGCTCCGCCACGTTAGACTTAAAGTTTTTCTTGCTAAGGTTCGTCACGAGGTAATTGATTTGCCAAAATAGTGGCGACGCGAAGGACACCATTGTATGCCGCAGGCGAGTCGGGAGGCGAGATTCGTTCGTGTAAAAAGAGAGGGCACTTTCCAGGGTTTTGGTCGAGCAGCTACCCAAAGAGGGGAAAAATGTTTTGTACAGAAATATGCGTGTCATTGGTGTACTGTATGGGATCTTTCTATCGATGTTGATCGCGGTATGTATAGTAAGTTGGATATAGTTGGATATAAAAATTGAGCGAACATAGCCGCTTATCAAGAATTAGAGGGAAGACCAAAACGCCGTAACAGAAAATTGATGAAGTTATGCAGCTTTAAGCATAAACGTATGCAAAAGCCTGCCAACGAAGACTTGAAATATATTCAAATGAGTGTAATCAATCACACTTATGATAAAGTCGGATTGGTCGTAAAGTGACTAAAGAGGCAGTAAACAAAGACGGGTTATGTAGCAAAAGCCAACAACCAGGAAGGATGCGTAGGCATTCGAGGTCGCATCCACACCAAAGGTGACCTCCACACCTGACGCTGCGCGGCCACGCCTAGCGCCTATAACAAAGGCCGCGTCTTCATTAAAGGACGCGCTTGCGCCTTGGGCAGCAAGTCACGAGGGCCTCGCCCGACATAGATCCGCTCGGGCAGAGGAGGCTCTAAAGTAGCCTCTAGCTTTGCCATGACCAGAAACGCGTGCGTACTGTTCACCTTCGCCAAGGATCTCGCCTCCAGGAGATGAGGAGCGCTACGAGCGCTCAGGCGAACACTCTCCTGGTTCTTCGCTCAATTTAGCGACGAATGAGCAACAATGCTAGTAGAAAGACTTCATCAGATCCCAACAAGCACTTGGCTTGCCATCAGATTTACTAGTCGAGCAAAAGTAGGTCACGAAAATAAAAATTACGACATAATCCAGGATGACTTTCTTGACGATGACCAAAGCGGGGGGCTGGAAAGAGAATAAATCAAAGAATACAACCCACGATATATGGCTGGGGCGGCCTGACAACCAACATTACCACTCTAGTTGGTGGTTGGACTTGCTCACCCGCGGTTACCAACACAAGTCGTCACCCAGTAAGAGGTTCACTTGCACTCGGCTTGGAATCTCGCAACCATGGTGGGATTAAAAAAACCTATTTTGTGATCAAGCGAGCCTCCAAATTTTATAACTCACACCTCAACCGCACTAAACAAACGGCTCTTTGTCCATGAGCTAAGCGTACAAAATGTTCACTTGATAGGTCGGCGACAACTTTCTTCAGCTCCAGCACAGCTCCAAGCTGGATACCAATGACTCCAGTTTCGAGAGCGTATATCGTGCGGCTAAAAGTCCGCGATTACTTACGATGTGCGCGATGCTTCTGGTTAAAATTCAAATGCCTTTTTGCAGTCATACCCGGTGGCTCCTACAAGCTGTGTAAAGTTGAGCAATCACGCTAATTCACGAGAAGCTCAATGTATAAAGCGCCTATGTTCATTACGCACTCTACATGGAAGTGGTGCGACCTTAGCGATTAAGAAGCAGTCGGCAGAGACTGCTCTCTTCTCGTCCTTCTACATATTTAATAGGAAATGTAGCCCCTGTGCGACCGAGTGTGTGCTTTTGATATTGCTCTTGTCGTCGATTATGACGGTCAAGTCGGGCTTTTTCTTGACAACCCCGCACTCTTGAGGTTCTTGACGATCGGTTACATTTCTGAGGACATTTTAAAATCGGCGAATTGACCGCTTCGCATCCTTTTCGAGTTGTGTTAGGAATCGCTCCCTCCAAAGTAAGGTTCAGCTTCGGCCGGCTCAAAGCGCACAGCCTTTCGGTACTCGACTTCTGAGCCTGATGGCTACTTTAATCTATCATGGCCACACATACTCACCATACAGGCAAGGCCAAGCACAGGGGCAGCACTTTGAAGAGGTTCTGTAAACACCTGAGGACAACACCACATAAAACTATTGGGTGCGCCTGGTGACACAATCGTGTTGCTTCGACCGTAACAGGCTTCTTGATCTCGCGTACTGTGACAAATTTTGGCCGAAGACCTTCTGAGGATAATCAGTTGGAACTAGATGATTATCTTGGCCCCTATTGAAAGTTGTAGAGGTTAACAAACCTAACAGTAGCATTCGCAAATGCGGCTTTGTGGCAGAGGAGTTTACGTTATCGGCTGCTTTATGGGATCCAAGAATTAGAATAAGTCCAACAGACCACCTTCTAACTTTGCTGGATGAAGCAAAGTCGTTTAGCGTTGCTTGCTACGCGTTGAACTATGCCGTCGGTGCCGCTTACTGCACTCAGATGAGGATAGTCATAAGTGAGGCGTCCTGCTTCAGCTTAGAAAGCTTGAGCTGCCGAAAAAATTCTTGGCCACAATAAGGGATTGAGAATGCACATATCAAGCCTCGCATGCATGGTTTGGGATTTAATGCTCTATATGGTCAACAAAAAAGACCAACCTTGCGGATGACGATAAATGCACATGCCTGTCCTAATGAATGGCTAGTTAATCGCAGAATCTACTTTCGCGCCAAATCCAGGCCGAGAAAGTTTGATATAATTGTTGACGCATCTGCGCAGATCAGACTATACGATACCCATGTAAGACGGGTCAAAAGCTCTGTGGACGAGCAGATTTGTCCAAATTACAAAACAGATGCCAATTAAGAAAAACAGTGCAGTTGATCGCGCAGAGACGCCAAAGCCGAGCTATCAACCCTCGTCAGCTATCGCAGCTGCATCTGTTGCGAAGCTATAGCTCTAAAATTAGGCACTCGCTTGCAGGAATGGTACTCTTTAATGTTTCTCCGAAGCTTCTTGACGTATCTGGTGAGCTGCGCTTTTGTTTGGACCGCGTTGTAAATCAATGCCGCTTTTACGGGCGCTGTAAGCTGTAAGCTTTGTATGGTTTAGCCGTTTGACCGGCTTCAACATTAGTGCTTGAAATTTTTTAAGAATTTCAAAAAGAAGTAGCGAATATATCCGCTGTCTCATAGCCGCATGTTGATGTGTATAGGCTGTGCCCTTCTGCTTGTGCTTCGACTAGAGTGATGAGCAATATAAGCCGAGACATGTCCCGAGTTGTGCAGAAGTCACCATTCATTCAGATAGGTCTTTCTGCTCGCATTTTAGATTCTAGAATTTTTAGATTCACCTGACTGTTTGCGAAATATGTTTTTTATGTGGATAGACTCGACTGACACCGCGAGTTTGATTACGATCTGTCAAGCTGGTCATATGGTTAGCAAAACGTCAGTGGATGTGTCTATGTTTAGTCGGAGCTGCTCATTTGACCATACAGAAAATGGACGGCTTCATTTGGTCGTCTTTGTTGCTGTCTTTACACACACGTACAAATTAAGCAAGCGAGTTGTATCGCTATCAACGCCACGAATACAGGACACTTCTTTTTAAGCTGTGGTGATAATGGTACTGTGTAGTTTTAAGGGTGTTCTCTGACTGGCTACAGACAGCATTGATCTATCAGTTCCTTTATGAATTTCCTAAAAGAAAATCTGGTGCTAAAAATAGTTACTAGATAGCATCTTACACAGCGGATGCGTGCAGAAGGATGAAGAGTTTTCCAATAGATGAATGTTCTCTAACCCTATTTTTAAGAGGATCGGGCATGTACAACGGAGTGTGCTTTATTTATACGAATTTTACTTAGACTGAAAACCATTCAGGGACTTGTTAAATTCCGTACGCAAACTGGTGTGATACCCTGAAAACTCTTTTAAGCAAGCAAGTTAGCTTTTAGTACCTCTAAGAGCGGTTTGTAAAGCAAATTGTCAACTTAGATTTATTAAGAGCTTTACCATCGCGGCGGTTCTACCAAAGAAACGAACAGTACGATTGCACCGATGAAATATACAATTTAATGGCTCCGCCAAAACAATACGATGATTTCAGAAAAGGATTACTTTTTCGCTGCGTTTAGAGAGAGGTGGTCACGATCCCATTTTTTTTTGCCCATTAGTGCCGCCCCAAAATTATCAAAAATAATATAGCACGAAGCAAAATAGCAAATGAAGTAGGCTTCAGCCCATATATGCCGGATAAGAGGTCGTTAACAACTTCTTAAGGTGTGACCGGACAAGTAGCAGTTTTGTATGTAGCTAATTAATTTACGAGTTATTGAGAGTCAGCTATTTGAGTATTTGTACTCTTAGCAGAGCCCGTTTTGTTGTTTTGTTGTCGATTTGACCAAACGGTGCATGAGTCATGAGCGTGGAGTCGACGCCCCACGAGCTAGTGTTGCAGGGCTATCTGCACAAGCAGGCAATCTTATTCATGGCTGCTTATTCTTCGATTGGTCGCTCGTCTGATGCTGTGTGGCTGCTACCGTTGCAGGCAGAGCAAACACCTCAAGATTTGGCGCATTCGCTACTTCATGCTCACAAAGGCAAGCTTTCGATCAAAAAATTGCTTCTACTCCTACTGCTACTAAAGGAAGGCTAACTTGCTGCATGCCACGTTTATAATTGCAGGATGAGATGACGTACTCGACCAAGTCTGGCCGTAAGCCGCGCCTTCTGTTGACGTTAGGACACGTCCATGTGGTACGGTACATTGACGTAATAGTCTTCACTATAAGATGTTGGCTAAATATTGAGTCGTGTGTGCAGATCGATGATCAAAATCTGGTGCGTCATCCGAGCAACTACGTCTTTGTCTTGCAAACCCCAACGAGAAAGTTGTTTCTGAGTGCGACGACGGAGCAGGAACGCCGTCGATGGGTGGCGGAGATACGTTTGCTGCCGCCTGAAGCTCATAATAAACTGCATCGATCGATTTCCGACTCAAATATTGCTGGGCGGTTTCCTTCGAGTGCGGCAAGGACCGCTGTGACCATAAAAAGGTTTCACAAACGCGTATCCAAAGAGCGGCGTGTGGAGCGAAAACGTCAAGAGCTTCCAAAGATGAAGCAGACGTATACTGAGGCATGGTTAAATGAAGTTTTCAAGTGGCCGAGTGGAAGCACACGCGATGATGTGCCTTTGTTGGATGCACTGTGCTTTGCAGGCATTCCGAAGGAGCTTCGCGGTCGTGCGTGGGCGTGGGCATTAGGAAACACGCTTCAAGTAAATGAAGATTTGTTTGAAATCTGCAAAAAGCGAGCTCAGGCTGTGCAGATGGAAATGTCCTTAAAGCGAGAAATGGATCACACAAACGTGGTAGAAACAATCGCGGTCAGCTCCGAGAGCGAAAGTGCCATGCTTGAGTCACCAACGAGAAGTATCTCAAGTATAAGTAGTGCATCATCTGCTTCCGAGCTAGACTTGGAAGAAAGGGAAGAGTCACGATTGATGCAAGACACGATTCATGTCGCGGGAAGTACGAAGGTCTCGTCAGCAGCGAAAGACGGACTGACATCAGCAGTCTTGTCGACACCAGAAATCAAGGACCGAAGCAGAAAAAGGAGGTCATCTGCGGTCTTGCCTGTGCAGAACATGCTAAAGGATGCCTTTAACGTTGCGGAAATGCTCGTCGCTCACGGAGAACGTAGCATTAAGCTCGTTAACGTTGACATGCCACGCACTTTTGGTCAACACCCTCTCTTTCAACCTGGTGCAGAAGGCACTGCGCGCACCACTGAAGTGTTGGAAGCATACATTTGCTACCGACCGGATCTGGGCTATGTGCAAGGAATGAGCTACTTAGCGGCCACCTTGTGCTTCCACATGGACAGCTTTACTGCTTTTAAGGCGCTAGTTGCTTTGATGAGCTCAACCTTGCTTTTTGACATGTTTCGTCTGGAAGCGACGCGAGTACGTGAGCATTTAGGTTTTCCCGATGAGTGAAGACGTTCAATTTATTCTTGACATATTTCTGCGTATTGGTTATATGTTGTCTTCGCGAAGACGTTTCATTACATCAACGTATATAACAAGATCTTTGGGTACGAGCTACCGAGCTTGGCTTCGCACTTTCAAGATGTTGGTATTGACGCACAGATGTATGCTGTCGACTGGTACGCTATTTTTGTACCAATACATGCTTGCGTGTTAACAAATCTTTTGCGCAGGGCTCTCACTCTTTTTACGCGAAGCTTGCCATTGGATCTTGCGTTGCGCCTTTGGGATGTCTACGTTCTATTGGGTACGCCGTTTTTCTTCCAGGCCAGTATGGGTAAGAATCCCATACTTACTTTATAAAAAGAATTAGACGGGTCAAATGTATGACGGATGTGTTCTCGTAAAGGTCTGCTATCCCTCTTTCAAAGCTCGCTACTAGCGATGGAGCCGGAAAACATTATGCGACTTCTGCACAATTTTCCTAAAAACACCTCGTCTCGGCAACTATTCGAAGCCATCTCGTCGGTGAGTCTCTCGTGCGTGGAAATCACAACGCTTTTGGCCGGAGGGAAGCTTTGGTCGCCCGATGACACACGTCAGGTGCCTGTCAAGTTTCCCGAAACCTATGAATGAGACGAGCAGATGCAGAAATATTGCTCAAATAACCGCTTTTTTATTTAAGAATTGCCGACAGTTATAGGCAGCGGTAGTAGAAGAGATCAATAGACGGAAAGACGCTTATCGTGATTCAATTGGTAACTATGAGCATATCGGTCGTGTATTGTATTGTATTGTATTACGTTATCGCGTTGCCAAGTTATGCACGTGCTAGGCTCTATGGCTAGTCCACGGCATAGAGTGGTGTCCGCATACGTCGGGTCTCGTTCGGCGGGCAGTGCAGCCAGCACCGAGGCCGTGAGGGTCTTCCATTATTTTGTGTGATTCTGACTTGGTAAGAGCCCAGGTGGCGCCCTAGTGCTGGAGACCGTCGCGTCGAAAGTGAGACTCGTTAGAGACCTGCAGATGCCCGAGAGCACCTGCCCGAAGCGCGCGAGCATTTAGCCCCCGCGCTTGGAAGGAGGGCGTCACCCCAACCTTTTCCGAAAAATCGGTCGTGTCTATATCATAATTCGGCCGATATTAAAAGCAAATCAGACATCTTGGCACATGCTTGCCTATATATAGTGGGTGGGTGGCACCTCTACTGGACCATTTAAGAAGGCTTGTGGCCACTTTTGGCCTTGGTAAAGTCAGACCCAAAGTTAATCACCTCATTATCCTTCCGATTAATGAAGGGCTTTACAACATACTTAGCGACGTCAATATATTAATGATCAAGATTCCCGGAGTTGTGAATCCTGAAGTTCGGAGCGCGGTAAGACACTCAAGTTCTTCACATCGATACAACAGTTTCTCAATAGAAGTGGTAGGGGCACTAAGGTAGTTGCATTATGATTTGTAGTATCGTTATAGCACATCAGAATTCTGACACGAGGTCCTTTTACTACCAAGAATGAGGATATTTCCCTGCTCTGTTTGCCAGTCTGAGGCGGTACTTCCTTCCTCAGTGACCTCGAGATATTGTCATTCGACAGTTTTTATATGTCCACTCCTGGTTTAAAAAGGACGCGCCTTTCACATCCTGGGTATAGTGCCACAATGACACATACCACAATACGTATACCTCACTACCCGGTTAGAAGCGTGACCGTGACGAATTGACTCCACTCAATCCTGGCGAAAGCAATGCGTGTTACATTACTATAGGTAGCTTCATAGGACACACTTCGAGAACTACCAATTAAATCAATTCAAATGACCACTTCATCGGATTATAACTGCATATAATTTCGGTAACATGGCCATGTACAAACTACAGATGTCGTCGGTAGTACTCACCTATTTTTCTGCAAGCACAAACTTTCTCGTTCTTATTATAAGCACGGCCACGTGTATATATTGTGACTCGTTGACACTGCATTAGCAGCGTAGACGTCGAGGCAAGCTTAAATGTTGACATCGATGCAACAGTTTCTCGATAGAAGTGGTAGGGTCACTAAGGCTATAAAGTAGAGGAATGTGAGAGATCAAGAAATCTGATGGGCTGGTTTGTTGACATTATAGAGCACTTTTCTGAGTCTCTGCGAATAGAGCCAGCCACACAATTCGCATTACGGGGCGTCACATAAAGCATAGCTTTTTATTGTGGTAGCTGGTATACTTTGGTCGGTGTCAGCTCCTTACAGTTTGTCCGGTACGAAGAAGCAACGATAAAGTGCATGAATAGGCACCCTAAAGCGAATGGCAAGAAATTCGAGTAGCTTAAAAACGCTTCGCTTAGGACTAGCAGATAGTCGCGAACAAAGGACTTTACCGATCTTGTTACTTATAAATTCTCCTTCCACTTAAGTGTCTTCGCACCGACCTTCCTCCGCTCCGACGACTCTTTGCCTGCTAGTTCGCTTCGCTACTTAATTGCCTTCCCTAGTTTACAAATTTCAACAGGTAAGTGCTCGACAATCATAAGCTATGCTCATGACGTAATCACCGTTACGTTTAACAGCGACGATTACGCGACGTGGAGCCGTTACAAGCGTGGCGTGATTCTGACTAAGTCAGCTTGAAAAAACGTTCACCGTGAGTCAACTCCAACCTCTACGAACCTTCGGGCGACAGAAGAATACGTCAAAGCAGGTCACATCGCATTTGAGCTCATGATTCGCAAATAGACGCCGACATCAATCACGTGGTAGACAAATTGCAAAGAAGCGTGGACCTCGTGGATACTTCTTCAGACGCTTTACAGTGGGTCTAAAACGCTGGATGCAACTTTTTTTTCCCGAAGGCCCATCTGCTTGAAGCAAAAGCTCTTTAGTGTGGAGATGACCGAAGGCACCAACGTGTTGCATAATTGCAATCAATATCTCGACATCAGCGCCAAACTTAGTAGCATCGGTGCCAAATGGAGGACGATACGATTTGTTTGTTGCGCAATCTTCCTAATAGCTACGAAAATGCCTACTTCAACTCTAAAATGAGCCACGTAGCAAGACTTCGAAAGCACCTACAAATGGGCACCCAAGCGCTTAAGCGAGATGGTTCCAGCGGTCAAGACTGAGGACGAACCAAATGCGTTTAGTGCTAACCGAAAATCTTAATAGTGCATAAACTGTATGCAATTGGGGCACACGAAGGGGTGTTGCTGGGCTAAACAGAATGATGAAAATCGTGGTGGACAACGCGGCGGTCGAAACGTGGCTGCGATACTATCGTCGTTTATTGGCGAAACAATAACGACAGCGAATACAATCCCGTTGTGTTTGCAGCTTCGCTGAATTGGAGAACATCAACCGACGAAGAAATGTCTAGGATGTGACGATTGACAGTGGCGCCACGCTTCACATCTGCAATAATCAAGCCAGCTTGATGAGCACGATGAAGGCAACATCCGGTGGTCAATGGCGACTTAAAGGTGCGGATTTCAATATCATGCGAGTCTTTCTGCATAGCAGCGAAGAGCCGAACATCGAGACGCAAGCCGCTTTGTGCGTGTTGACCAGGAACAAGAGTCTTCTTCTGGTATTCTATGGACAAAACCAGAGAAGTCAAGTGGTTTTGGTGTTGCAAACATGTTCGTGCACGTTAGAGCTCGCAACAAGTCGCTGCGAATGCAAATTTTATGGACTACCTTATCGGGGTATGCATTCTAATGAGCGCAGCAAAATTGGCTACATTAGCTCGCAATGTTGACTTGCATGCGAGGATGGACCATGCTCCAATCACCTCGTAAGATGGTCACCAGCAGCATGATAAAGAACACAAGTTTGTCATTTTTACCAGAGGTATCAGGCATGTGTCAGCAAGGCGAGATGGTCCAGAAACATTTGTCACGCGATCGGGACAACGCCGATACCACTTTGAGCTGCTCAGCTGTGCCATATATGATTCAATGGAAAGTTTTCCTTGTGGCAGTACGTATCTGCTGCTTGCTGTTTTCTAAACCAACATAAGCATGAAGGGCTTTCGTTCTAAGTTCAGGTCACACAACGAAAAGTGCCTCGATAATTACATCTTAAAGATTCGAACGTAACTTGGAAAGTAGGTCAATTTTGTGTGCCCACAATTTCTTGTCGAACTCGCTTCAAGTATTCAACGAGATACAAGGCATCTAGCTGCAGACAGTGGTTTTTTAAAAACACCGGACATAGGCACAACAGAGTCTACCATCAGGACCACTTTTATGATTGGTCTTACCATGCTAAGCCATGCAAGGCTCGACAAGTGCTTTTGGTCGAAGTTGCCATGGTTACAATGCACACCATGAACCGAATCCCATCGACCAATGTTGCGAACAAGACACCGTTTGAGATTGCCAACGAATCCTGGTCGAGGAAGATATACTTGCGTGCATTCGGGTGCTGGACATTTATTCAGACTTCGAGAAAGATTAGGCAAAAATGGGTTCCCAAAAATCGCTTTAAAATGTTTGCAAGCTACTGACAAGTTTCGAATGCTTACCGTGTCTATGCCATTGGGTTTAAGCATTGTGATCAGTCGCGGTGTCACTGTTAATGAGTCAAGATTTGGTGTGTCAACTACAAATGCTTACGACGAAACAGATAGCGTCGACCTAGACTTTGATTACTGGACATTGTTGACGACTACAAAACATAACCTATGGACCATATTAAGACACAAAAGAGGAAAGCTCAAGTAAATAGCACCAGACGGACATCTGCTGACTTATACTCAGCACGGCCTGGTGGCAAAAGTAAATAGGTAATCGGGATTATCTTCTCGGGCATTTTGTAAAGCGCCGACAAACCATTTCTTGGCTTAAAAACAGAGCTATGGGAAATCAAGATGATGAAGGTGATATCTCTTCGGCATCCAATTTTCGCAAGTAAGAGTCAGCGCATTGGAAGCAATTGTCATGCATGAACTGCAAGTGCTCATACCAACATGCTGTATAACAGCTGGATTGGTTAGAGTGGCGTCAAGCTATTCGCACAGAGCTCAGCTTAATGCAACTTCGTGGTGGATTTAGTGCCGCCAAGCTACCGACTGGCCAACAAAGGATTAGTAAGATCAAGCACAAGGTTAAAGAACATTTTTGTCAGTAACTGATTACGCTACTTCAAGAATGTGACTAACTTCTTTGACTGGCCTGTTGATCATCTGAATGTCGTAATGAAGAAAGTCGTGTACTGCGTAATGCTGGAAGAGGCCGGAGTCGACAATTACTGTAATTGTCTGGACCTTGTCAAAGCGATTTGAAGTTTTAGTCTATGTAGAAAGAGACAATCGACGACTTCGTATGCTCAATCTATTTTCAAGTTTTAGAAATTCACCCAAACCTCTACATGTAATTACTGCGGGCCTTAATTGGTATATGGGGATGATGCGGCTGTAATAGAAAGCTGAAATAAGTTTAAAACAACCTTATGACGCCTTTTAAGATGACATACAGAAACAAGTGTTTAATGTGCTTGGCACCGAGCAAATCGACAAAGATGACGGCAGTGTGACTTCTTGCCAATGACGCCACGTGAACGATATCCTCAAGCAGTTTGACTTGTATGTGAGTCTGCAACTTGTCCAAAGCAGTGCTTTGACAAAGTGAACGCTTAATTCCGTGGAGCTGTGGGTGCTTTTATGCACTTAATAACTGCAACGCCCGGGCCTTGCCTTTACGGTCGCCATGTCCCATTTTTTATGCGAAACGAATATTGGGTTTCGGTCAAGCTCATACCTTCAAGGATCCTAGGAGCTTATAAAGGTTCTTTTAGCGAAAAGCCAGATTTAAACATATCTTTATGCAACAACTTCCACTTAGCCATCAAAATGAAGAAAGTTAGTTTCATTTCTCCCTCTTCGACGTTTGCACAAAAATAAGTTTTGTCAGCGAGGGCTGGGTCATTTAACGATGACTAAGCCAACCTTGAGAAGCTTGCTTCAGTATTCGAAATTGCGTCTGCAACGAATCCGGTCTTTGTGCCTGAGCTTGCATGATCAACGAAGGGTAAACCCGCAACAAAGGCTGCACCCGCGTCAACGGCGGCAAGTTAAAAGTGGTTTGCCTGGCAAGAGCCGCTCGGGCAAGAAGGCCCTGGAAGAATCACCCACTCCACCATAGCGTGCACGTATATACCGCTTTCCTCCACCGGTCGTCCGCAGACACACAATTTCGAGCAATAGAAATGATAAGGAGTCGCCGAGAGGAGTCCGGTGGGCACTTGCCGATCCCTCCGCTCACTAGCTCGGTGAAGGGGCCATCCAACAATAATTCTGTCGAAACACCTTCATCGCCCGGATGCAGCACCAAAAGAGGTTTGACTTGTCACCAAACTCACCGGTTATGCGACAAAGCCTCAAACAAAAGGACTGGGGTTTCCTCGGTGTTATTCAGAGGGGAAGATCCAGCCTTAAATGCCCTCGTTGATGACGGCACCAGCGCCGAAAAGCAGAAAGAAGAGGAAGCAGCAACTCATGTAGTCGCCGACGCAGTGGGTGACGGGTTTTGCGAGTAGTCTACCACTGAGTACCGACACAAGCCGTTGTCGCATCCCTCTTTGAACAACAGATTTGTGTAGGATGTATTGTTTGGTCGATGCGGGCCATACCACGCTCATCCTCTTCGCACGCCTCGGGGAATGTTTGGAGGCAACTCATCGCGTGGCGTGTACGTAAAAAGTGTTTCAAATGAGTCATTGTTTCAGCACGACCTTACATCAGCTATGCGCACGCTTTTAAAACTGCATCGATTCATGTTCTAAGATTTCATTGGGCATTTTAAAGAGCCAGGATTGCACTTCTATATCGGTGTGCTACACACTACTTAGAAATACACGCTATAGAGAATGTGTTTACGACACTGAGTCAGAATGTTCAAAATTATAAAGGATGCTACCTATGCGCCAAAGGCATTCCTCTGACGGTTAACACTACACCAATAATTGCTCGTTGGCTTCAATATCGTCTCTCAGCTGACCTGGCATAGGAACAGGTTTACCGTCATATTTGATGGTTTTTGACGACCTCTTGAAGCTGTGTAACAGCTGTTTTCCATGCCATTGACCGTTAACGTCGAGCGAAAGTACACACCGAATCATTGCTTAGTGAAATCGAGAAAATCAGGCATCTCGTTGACTTGACGCCTAGCTTTCGTGACCAATTTTATAAATAAGCGCTTTTCGGGATTCAAAAGCTTCCCGACAACGCAATATCGCTAATAAGACCATTCAACCAATTCCCAGGATTGATTATTCGGACCGACCCTGTGGCTCGAGCGGTTAGCCGTTCGCCCCAGGACCGGGAGGTATCTGGTTCGATACTCATAGGATCCGAATTAAGGCAGCCGGAGATAGGTCACTAAAGTGGACGAGCCATCACACCCGAGTGTGTGACTGCCCTACCAAAACGCGCCCGATTGGGTAGTTTGGGTGGGGGACGCTCACTGACCGAAAAAGCCCCATAGTGCAATGAGGGGTACGGAACCCGGTCCCAGTATGGGTCGGATTGCTACAAGCATCCCGCGATAGAGACAGCTTAGTCCTAGCGCATGGGTTCCGGTAGCTAAAATCTCTTAAAAGTTAATGAAAACAATTTACCCAAGATTGATTATTCGGAGCTTTTCTCCTTTCCAGAATGCAGTCCATGTATCTTTTATGCTGCTAATGACGAATAAATTTGCCGCTTGGACTAAATCAATGGCGCATGCGGAGAAGAAGCACACATTAGTCTTCGTTCGATCCCAGATCAAAACAAGATTATCCGGAGTTTTGTGCCCGCCGCAGTTGTATATGAACATCCTCCTCTCTCTTTCTTAAAGATCACCGGTATACGCACGGAGTTCTCCGATACGTAAGTAGAAAATTTACGTTTAATATTAACCACAGAAATTCAGGAATTCAATTTCTAAGCACATTGTACATACCTCTTTATCGTCTAACCCTTCAGGACCCGTGCGGTAACAAGCTTTAACAACATCGTCAGGAATGCATTATATGGGATAGCTGGGAGCTAGTTTGAATGTATTACCGAAGATCAGATTCGAGTCGATACACCACCAGCAACTTGAACCAGCATGGTCACTTCCTCGCTCCAATACACAACATCTGCACGTTTGACTCGTCCGACAAGATCCAAGAGTTTGATCGTTGTCAGCGCTGACAAATATTGCGTTGCATTTATGCTCTCGACAAAATTTTCGTACAGATCACCGGATAGAAACTTAAGCTTGAGCTCGCCCATGTGATAAGCAACATACATTTCAATGTGCTCCATTTTTTCAGAACTGCCCAAAAAAGTCTACTCCTGCGATACCATGTTGTTTGATCCCTAGCATAAACACTTTAGTCACACAACGCAGAAATAATACTCGGCCTCCTATTAAGTGCTGCTTAAGTGGAAGTGCGCGACTTTTCTTACCGCGAACAAAACAACATGCTCGGCAGCGCTTGAGTCCATTAAAACCAGACATAGCCCACAAATAACACTCCTCAAAACACTGCGGAACGAGGACCTATTTATTCACCAGGCTAATCTGTCCGCGGCTGGATATCTCTCTGAAAAACTTTGAACTTCCCATTGTTGTTGCTGCCCGCAATCTTATGAGCTATGTGCTTCGTGGGCCTGTGCTTATGCTATCCATGAACACAGTCGCCTTGACTCGTCCGAGAAGCAGCGTCCCTATTTTGGATGCCGTCAATTTTCATTTTTTACAATCATAACCATGAAGCCCACGTCAATTATACTTGCACGCAAGAGAGCTTGAGTAGTCGCAACGTCTCTTTCAATTGTTCCTTTATGTGCTTCCAGGACACGGGTGCTCAGCTGAAGTAGTTTTACGGGTGATTGCTCGAAGATAGCTTAGATTTACATGTTAGAAAGTACGATCGCCATGATCTTCCGAGATCAAAGTCGATTGAATACTATTTTTATATCCTTGATCATTTTATACGAGGTTCTATTTCTCTTTGAAGGTTAATTAAGCCTTACACACAGTAGTGCTACCACTGAGCCTGTGCTGTCTAAGCCCTGAAGCATAGACTTTGTTCGCAGAGCCTGATTGTTCCATCTGCTTTGCAGTAGAGTGGGATGCAAATGCAGCCGCTATATCAGGCCCATGGAGGCCAGCAAGTCTACCAAACAGAGTGAACAGCGCGTTGTAAAGATAAGCGAAGGTAGTTCTAATCATTAAAATTCCTTTGCTAGGGTTTAAATAGATATCTTGGCTCCAAAGTGCTACCAGATATGACGAGGTATACGGCACATCGCACAAAAGAAGCGTTCAAAAGATGTACGATCGTCCATTTAGTATGCCCGGTCTTGAAAAGTGTGTTTTTTAATACGATATTTGCCTGATTTTGGTCCTACCTATGTTTATTTATGCGCATAAATTTAACTCTGTTAGTTAAGCAGGGAATACTTCTGTGTTGGTATCGCTCGTAATACCTCAGTATGCAAGCTAGTATGATCGTCATGCACCAGGCTTCTTTGAATAGAAGCTAGCTTTTAGCATAAAAGTGTTAAATTTTGTCAGCGAGGGAAGGCGACCTAAGTAGCGCAGCGAAGAGGCGGCGGAGCGGAGGTTGACGGAGCAAAGACACTTGTAAATTCTGCTTAAATTGCCGGAGCAAATATTATTTATTAAAAATTGTATACCGGGGACCTTTCATGAGGAGATCTTATATTGTTCAAAGCGGTGTGTGACATTATGGAGTATAATACCCGAGGTATACTTACGGTTCGAGGTCGGTGTACTGAGAAAGCTTTCAAGTTACCACTTTTTATGCACGAATTCATAATGTATAGATCGGTACTGTATGTTTAGAACGAATGCTTGTTTTGCTAAAGCGACTTGACGAGTTGCTGGGGAGACGATGGACACGCCACCGGCGCATGCGCTTCACTTCGACGCGGCTCCTGAGGCTAGTGCCTTCTTCTTCGGTATTGTGCTTGGCCAGGGCTCGTACGCTAAGGTGTATTGATACTACTTTTTTGAATTGCTGCAATAAGACTGATGCCAGACGGTTTGCTGCAGGTTTTTCACGCGCAACTGAAGAAGAGTCGCATGGACTTTGCTGTTAAGGTGATGGACCAGAGCTTTATTCGCAAGGAGAACAAAACGACCTTTGTGCTTACAGAGCGTAAAGTCATGTCGCGTCTCTCGCATCCGAATATTGTCAAGTTCTATTGCAGCTTCCGCGTAAGGAATCATGACTTTTTGACGCCACGCTTTACCAGCGCAATGATAATCTATCAGCTGCTGATTAGTTTGTGGCAGCACCGCGAAACATTTATTTTCTCTCTTCTCACCTCATTACCGTATCTGGCTGTAAGCGCAGGACAATCACAGTCTGTACTTAGTTCTCGAGCTTTGTCGGGGTGGTGATCTTTATGGACTCATAAGGTGCGTGATGTTCAAGGTAATCGTAATTTGGTCTTGGTTTAAATGACGTCATTTTGAGCAGCAAGGAGTATCAGATAAAGCGACAACAAGGCGTGTCGAATGCAGCGTGCTCATTCGAACTCACTCAGTTTTACATGGCAGAGTTAGTCAATGCACTTGAATATTTGCACTCCAAGGTAATTCAAGAAAGAAGAACTTGTTGTTACTCGGTTTTAGGACCGTGCTTTATCCTGCGAAGCTGGTCTAACTAGAAAGGGTCCATCTTGTGCTGCAGCGTGTCATCCACCGCGACATTAAACCTGACAACCTGCTCCTTAGGTCTGTCGCGTTGAATACAATCAAGGGCTTAATGGGATGGTCCGACTTTAACATGTGCTGGTGCCATCATTTGTAGTGAACAAGGAAATTTGAAGGTGACTGATTTTGGTACCGCTAAGGTAAGTGGGGCATTGCTGCTACTCGATTCATGAACTAGCTTAATTAAGAGCCGTGTGTACAGGATCAAGATGAAAA
The DNA here is from genome assembly GCA_001695595.3 of Plasmopara viticola. Lineage (NCBI taxonomy): Eukaryota > Oomycota > Peronosporomycetes > Peronosporales > Peronosporaceae > Plasmopara > Plasmopara viticola. The sequence goes on along the minus strand of MBPM02000051.1, from coordinate 358,471 downwards.
AAGTAGCGAAGTGTGTCAATTTTGCGGTACTGCCTCATACGTGTCCCCTGAAGTTTTACACGACCAACCAGCCTCACGAGCATCCGACCTGTGGGCGTTGGGCTGTTTAATATATCAGGTCCGTTCCATGCCGACCCGAGCCCTAATTCTTGAGCTCACATGTGTGCTAATGTTGTCACGGTTTAGATGTTTACTGGTCGTGCTCCATTTGTTGGTGAAAATGATTACTTGACCTTTCAAGTGGTAAGGCTGTCGTGCTTCTACATATTTTGCGCTGCTACGCTGATTTTAAATTTGGGCTTTAGATTATCAGGCACTCGAGCGACGAATTCGAGTTCCCTACAAGTGTACCGGAATCCGCCCGAAATTTAATTAGAAATCTCCTTGTTCAGGTTGCTTTTGTATCTGTGATACATTTAGCAACTTTAAGGCTGATAATGACACAGTCTCTCATATAATTAGGATCCCGACAAACGCATTGGTGCTCAGCCAACCGAAGAAGGTTACAACGAGCTAAAGGTTTGTTTACTTCATCTGCCACCATTTAACTTGCAACTTTCAATTAAGGTGTGGTGTCGTAGAATCATCCCTTTTTTAAAGGCGTAAAGTGGGACATGCTTCGCGACCAAGTCCCTCCATACAAACCTCCTGAGCTGGTACTACCGGAGCCAACACTGGTATGTGAATAGCGTGTAGTTTTGCATCTTGCGCCCAGACAGACTTTTTTTTCGATTCTAGGATGGTGCAACGGAAAACTGGGCTGTCGCTGAGTACTTTTCAAACAATTTATCCGAATGCGCATCCGATGAATATAGGTCCGGTCTTCTTTGTATTTCGTGCAATGTTTCAAAGCCTCAGCTCAAACGCGATTTTTTGTCAATATTAGCAGCAAGCATTCGCAAAGCAGGAGTTTAATCCACAAGACAAGACCTGATTTTATTGGTCTCGATGAGCAGATCTGCTTTGAGTCCGTAGTCAAAATTCGCTCCAAAATGTTTAGCCGCACACGAGGGGTAACAATGATTTGACTGATATGTATGTGGTGATCGCGATACTTATCTGCTTTGTGCTCATTCCACCCAAGCTTTATCTTACTGATGCCCCGCGATTAATCGTGGTCGGCTCGTCCTCAGGTCGCTTCAAGCGCGAGATTCTACTGACTCCGGACACCACTGTGAACGAAATTGACCCCCATACTTTTGACGTCGTTACGGTATGAAGCTAACTGCTTGCCCTTTGTAAGTGTCACTTTAGGCTAATGATAATTCATGTGTAGGGCTCAAAGACTATTCGCATTACGGACTCTGGCAAACTTGCCCGACAATGGGCTCGTGCTGTATCAGAAGCTGTATCGAAGTAGATAACAGGCGTACGAAAATATACATTTACAACAATTGTGGAGGAATTTGTGTACATATTGTGTGGTGGAGTAGCTATGGCAACCCCAGATGCGGGCGTGGTTGCTCTGCTGCGGCGTCTTCGATCTCACATCTGTTGCGAGCCTTCAAACGACTTTCGGCACTGTCTGCCTATATTTGAGCGTCTCTTAAGTCCTGTAAGGTCTGTGCTTGATGAAAAAGCCGTGTTTCTGGCTAATATTTGCTCGTAGCGCAAAAACGCAGACGTGCCAGTGCAGCGCAAATTGCTCGACGTACGCGCGAAGCTGTTGTCGTGCGAGCAAAACGGAAATGTGTATGTGGTGATGATAATGCTGGCTTCACGCTTGGGTAATAGGCCGTTGTGTGCAGAGCCGACGTCGTGGAGCGCATGGACCGAGTAATAGAGCTCTTCTTGTATATGGGGCAGCAGCATTGTAAAGAGGCAGCGAGTGTGTCTGAGACGATGACCAAATTAACTTATTGAAGTACTAAAAACCTCTTTGTTTGTGGGTGGTAGCTCCACTGAACGAAATGATACGTCTGCTGATTGCGCTGGCTGGTGGTGATGATGGAGACACATTTGTGCTTGACGACCCCATACAGGTGACAAAGTACAGCATGATGTGGGGGTATCCCTTCTCGTTGTTGCTGACACTGGATTGCTAATTTTTTCATCCTCTATTATCAATCACTGTCAGTTATTGACAAATACAAAAAGACGTGTCGGCGATGGCATTCGAATGCATGACATTGACATGGTTCAACGTTCGCAAGCGCTCTTCCAATTAGCTCCTCTGAAATTGGAAGAAAATCTGTTAGTATTTGCATTTCTACCTTTAATTCTTTTCTCTGATCCAGGCTGTACCTCAGACTATACTCTTACAACCTGTTCAGCCACATCGGCAATGGTATATCAGGCCGACACTCCAGCCTTTGGTGTCCTAATACCAACGTTCTTCACGATCGAGGGCTCACTGAAACTTTGCAAAGCAAGCAGGTGGGTGACGAGAAAATGCGTTGGATAGATATATGTATTGCAGCGTGTAATTGTGAGCTCATGTGTTTATACATGTAAATAGCCTGGTCCATTCTTTTGTCTTCCTAGTAGCGTCCTGGTTCAGGAGAACAGTGATAATGAGTTCACGACTTCGTACGCATGATGACTTTCTTTGCACGAATCATATATCGACAAAGATAGCTAATAAGTTGATTTCAAATTCTAATGACAGACATACGATAAGAAGCCAGCGACATGGACATGCCTCGATGGATGTTCTCGAGTCTTTTGAGACATCTAGAGCTGACAAGCAATCAAGCGGTCTGTCACCAAAAAAAAACATCTTGATCTTTGATAGCTCGCAGAACGTATATTGCGCAAAACGGACACAACGAAAAGATTGGGAAATCGCTAGCAGCATCACAGAAAGTTCATTGGATAAATCAGAATGTTCTTTTGATTTTGCTGGACCCTGGGTGGCGCGAACCAATGCGTGGGAAGACTTGGGAGATCGTGCGGGCTTACCTGAAAGCTACGCAAAACCGCCAGCTCGAGGAAGAAATTGGTCACTTCGAGACTTAACGATTCCCAATTGCTTCGCTTGTGATGGAGATCAGGTGCTGGAAATCAATGAAGTAGACCTAATAGGGGTAAGTAAAGCTATTAGGGATGGGGAAATCGTTGCTGAATTTGGTCGTGACTACGAAGGATTGTCTGCGTGCATTGAACGGGGTAGATTCAACCATTTTTCGGAAGAACGTTCAGTCAGCAACATTCCAGTTACCCCGAATGTGTTGGCTGAAGCTTCCGCTTACGACAGTGTCGGCTACGAAGTCCGTGCTAGAGGTATGCTTTCTGTGATTTTTACCGAATTGAGTACGGTGCATTAGCGTTGCACGCTACATTGTGCCATTTATTTAGGTATTTCGAAGATCCGGGACCATTGTTATGCGCTTAGAGCAATTAGCTCTCTTCTATTTTCAAGATCCTTCCCGAGGAGGAAAAACGCTACAGGCTATGGGAGATGCTCTCCAGCTGTATTTATCTGCACATCGAGTAAGCTAGTCCAAGCTCTATGTTTCATCATTCTGATCTTGCTATTTATATAGACTCTCGTTGAGACTATATCGGAGGAATGCCTGAAATTTTCGTCATGCGAAAATGATCAGGAGGATGGCATTTGCTCTGTCACAAAGCTATTGTGTAAGACGCGTGAAGTATGTCGTGTCGCTGAAACCATAGGCGCCATCTTCTGCTGCGATGTCGCCGATTTTTGGCCATTGTTGCAACAAGGTAGGATCAATGTTTTTTCAGGTGACTAGATTGATATGCATTCGATGTCTCGATCGTATAACAGGAAAATTTCCTCGTGGGGTAGCGCTTCTTAATCGTTTGTACCATTGCGTGTCTTCTCTTCGCGTGGAAGATTCGTCGGGGCGCATGCAAAAGCTAGTAATATGGTTTTTAGTCAAGTTGAGTTCGCCGTTATTAGAAGTGCTCTCTGGCCTTATCTTGACGGGAAGGGTATATGAGCAAAGAGATCAGTTTGTACGCCACAAACTAGAAATTGTGTGCTTTAGAAAGTTATATTGACCTCTACTCTTGATGGTGATCATATTAGAGTGAATTCGAAGCTGCGACGTTAAGCGAGAATGCGCAGATGAAAGCCGCCACGGGAGGTGGCGATGGTCTTTTTAGTGACGAAAAATCCGATGAGGTTAAGGAGATGTTTCCGATTTTTTTTGGGAACATTTCCTCTCTCATTGCTCATGTCGTCCAAGTCCAAGCTCTTCTACGGAGTGTAAATGCGCCAGCTTCTACTCATAATCTGGTCAGTGTCAAGCAGAATAGCGCCTACCGTTTAATTAATACCATCTTGACAAATATGGTGATCTGTGTACAAGAAACCTTTGATTATGCGTTTCCGCGAAGAAAAAGCTACTGAGCTTGCTGAGGAATGGAAGGCGGCATTGAATGACGTGGTATATTCAGAAGGCGCCTGTCATTCAGATGCTGTAGATTCTTATTCGAAAGTGTCGGGCAAAACGTCTGCTGCGGACAAAGAGTCAAAACGAGGTCTTTTGTGCGAAAACGTAAGTGGGCTAAGTACACGGCCATTATCGCGGTCAATTTTGCTTGATTGAGTCATGTGATATTATATAAGACGTCAAAGGTGCAGCGAAGATCTCAGCTGCAGCTCAAACAATTTTTAGATCAACAAGTGTTGGAACAGAAGAAACGTCAGCTATATCAAATACAACTTGAGGCAGCTGATGATGCCAGACGAATCAACGAGGTAGACAAAGCAATAGTAGATCATCGGGGTCATGGCCGTATGGTGCTTATAGATAAGTACGTTCCCGACATACACTTTGGCCTGGTATACCTTACTGATTACATTTGAGATTCATGCTCATAGATACTCAGCGCTGATGATGGATGCCGAAGAGCGACATGACTACATGCGATGGCGGCGAGATCGTGCATTGCGACTGTCAGCGGCAAAGGAGCAGCTTTTGCGTCTCCTCGACAGTGAAAGGAAAAAGTGGGTAGTAGGTATGACTGTGTCCATAACTTTGCTGTATGCAAACCATTCCGTGCTATTTTTTTGTCCATTGTGCCTTCAGAGGAGGAGAATCGAAGCAACGAGCCAATATTTGATGCTGTTGAAGACATGGTTGATACATTTTTGACTAAAGAAACACTTCAAAGAGCGTTGGGAATAATGACTGAAAGGACGGCAGTGGAGTCAGCCTCAGCTATTGAGCAGAGGGCTCGTCTAGGAGAGATTAATTTTGCTGTTACCAGTGAATCATTGTTCGCCGGCAAATGTGTTAGGAATGCGTCACATAAAGTGAACAAGGACTTGGGGAAATGTACATCAACAACTAATTTCATTGATCACTCGAGAGGCTCAGTAAAAGTGAATGGGGAAGCAAATAATTGTAAAGCAAAAGCTCTTAGCGAGACAGCGTCCGCTGACGTAGTCTCTCACAGAACAGGTATCCGTATTCTAAATGAACCAGGAGGAAGTGGTATCAATATGTATGGGACTCTATACGGTGAAACTCGTACTGAAAAAAATGCAGTGGAGGCTGTTGGCGCTTCTGCGGTGCCGTATGGCGACGTCGCAATGGGATTCAGGGGTATCGATGTTCACAATGATGCTATGCCAGGCGTGTCTCCTTTAAAAATGTTTAATGAAAAAGGCATTGAATCGAAGAACACATCCCGCAACGAGATGAAAGTTACAAACCAAAGCACCAATGAGGGAGAAAAGTTACATCCTGACACGGATGAAATAGCCGGTGTCGCTGCTAAATTTGTAGCAAGTACTCGACTTTCGCTTCCTATCGTGCATCCTTTCTTTTCGACAACAATCAATGAAGAGGATTTCGAGCTTTTAACACAGGCGTTATCAAAGGTGAGATACTCTCACTTACCTACGGCCATATATCGAATATACAAATGACAATTGGGTATGCCATTATAATGTAGACCGCTTTGGACGCTAAGTTTTCCTCCTTCGCGTCGATAGTCGGCTGTTGTGTTGAATCTCCTGTTCGTCTCATTGCCGAAAAGCTAGAGCAGGCGGCGGTGGACTCGTTTCGTAACAAGTTGCAGGTATTAGGGCACCTTCGCTGGTTACGCAAGTTTATGCTTATGTCCGAAGGGCTCTGTATGGATATCTTTGCACGAGACTTCCTTGTGGGTATCGCTTTAAGTACCCGTGTTAACTGGGGAGTCGAAGGTCGCCTTTCGTCCGCTTTTAACTTGGCTATGATGGAGGCTTGTGTAACGCGAGACGCTATAGTACAAGCGTTTTACTACGAGACTACCCCAACCTTGTCACAATGTAAGTTGCTCACGTATGCTTCCTTCTTGTCACCCACATTTGCCTCCTTGGTGTTGCTGCAGTGTTGGGTAGCCTAGCAACGATTCCTACCATTTCAAAGGCTCTTAATGAAGTTACACTAATGTACGACATCAAGTGGCCGTTAGGTTTTGTGATCACTGCCCGATCGCTAGATTGCTACAAACTTATACACCGCTTTCTGCTGCATGTGCGACTGACATCATTGGAATTGCGAGAAGCCTGGGCAACATTACGTTTAATCCGCAAACAAAATCAGCTTCCCTTATCACTTGACCGACTGTGTAACGGCACGGTCTACGAGATGCAAACGTTTCTTTGGGCATTTAACGAGACGTTTGTAATGCAGGTTTGTGCAAAGCGGTTATCCTGCAGATTTGTACTTCGAAATATTGATTATTCCCGTGATAGGCGCTCAAGACTGCGTGGCCAGACCTTAAGCTTGCAATTCGAAAAGCAACGAAACTGAAAGACCTGCGTCGCTTTCACGAAAAGTACATCTTATTTGCATTTCACTGCTGCTTTTTAGATGGACTCGCATCAGAGGAAAGCATTCTCCTTTGTCGCTATGAGCAATAATTCGAGAATACGTGGGGCTAATCTTGAATGTATCTATTATTGCAATACAGATCCACTTGGCATTTTCAGACTTGCTTGCAGCTTCATGGAGCTTGACCGGATTTTTGAGGACATTAAAAAGGCGAGATGCAGGGATGGCTTGTCAAGAATCTCGCATTCGCGCGTTGTGCAGCAAGTCCAATGTTGCGCTTCGAGAAGTAGTGAAGAAGCTGCACAATGTCCAACGCAGCGCCGAACGAAACACACGGGACTTTACAGAGGTACGTGATTTGCATGGCCATTGCTATAAGTTTACTGCCTTTTGCGAAAAAAGCTGGGGGCTTACACACGTAAATCACAAGAGAACTTAAAGTGAATGGCACTCTAATATGCTGACACCTGTGCTCTGCATGCCATGTGGTGCGTAGTGTCTCCTACTACGGCTAAACCTGAGTGATTACTATTCCACCAACGACGCCACAGTGGTAGCAGATTGAAGCTGATGATAATACAGCCATAATTTTTTAGCATCGTGAAAGCTCATTGGTAGCCACGTTCCTCTTTGTATTCGCACAAATGGATTTCTTTAAAAGTACAGACGGTGAGTGTCCTTAAGGTGTAGACGACGCTGACACAAAGGGCACTTCCCACTCGCTCGAATCGCTTGGTGAATGCAACCAGCGCAGAATATGTGACCACATAATGTAGAAGTCATGTCTTCCAACACGTCCAGGCAAATGCTGCACTTAAGTCGTCGCTTAAATTCTTCCACCACTTCACTATTGTGTAAATTAATGTTCGTAGACTCGGCACTCTTCATCATGTCGGCTATATGCTGGCGCTTGGAAACTAGCACAGCATTTGCATTAGTTTCTGACCGGCGTCGCTTTCGACATAAAGGTACTGAGACACCTGACGGTTCCGAGATATCCAAAATCTCGATGACGTCGCTGCTGTCTGGTGCGTTCTGACCGCCGTCTTCGTCCTCCTCTGACGAAAAAGTAAGGTCGATCTCCTCCGGGTGATGTAACGGACTTGCAGCTGCATCGTTAAGATTACTTTCATAATGTACGACTGGGGGTAACAGAAAGTGATTGAGTGCGACATGCTCCGCTTCCGTTTCGTTTAGCAAATTATCCATAGCGGTGCTGTTGGCAGGATCAATCCTGCTTCTGTTAAGTATAGCGGTTTCCGTGTTGCCATTTACATTTTGAGAGCTTCTGGTAACTCCGTTATCCATAAAGACACCAAAATTCGAGGGCATGAAGCGTCGGGGCAGCGTCATAAATTGGTTCAGTGGTGGCAGTGACCATCCACCTGGGTCGGCGTGAGAGGAAGAAGAAGAAGCAAGCGGGCCGGTGGACGGATGCATTCGGTGACCACTTCTGCTGCTCAAAGATAGCGGGACGGAGGCCGACGAGTGAGAAACAGAGGCCACCGCTGCCTCAGGTCGTCTCATAATCAGCGTTAAGCTGGGACAGAAGGAGTGAGAATAGTACAAATACGATTAATAATGTAGTGACAATTTTATAATGTATTGATAAATGCCTATTCTCCTATACAACTTCAAAAATAACTATCGCATGTTTCAAGCACATTCCTTGATCTAAAGCTTTAGAGCAATTCCAGTTACCTGTAGCATTGCTTCTTAGCTTCAAAGGTCGAGCAAATACGTTTGGCAGTATTCATATTCGTGCGGTCATAATGGTTGCATCAGCTAGAAGCCAAGTCATTTGGTTACTGAACAATAAAATGTCAAGGTTGGTTAACGCTTCGTAGATAAGAATTTGCACCAGCAGGGGCGATCGACAGCTGTGAGACTGAAAGACTTAAACTTACGCGGTTTACCCCAAATGTTTTCGAGTTTATCGCCTAAGCCGCTCGGCCAAGTGCTGTCTTAGCGCTGTAGACAGTGCTAAGACAGCACTGTCTACAGCGCTAACATTAAGTCAGCAAGTTGCTTACAGTATGACACACTAGTTAATACGTACACTATAAACTGCCACAAGAAATACGACCATACGGGAAATTCTTAACAAAACAAGTGCTAAATTATTTTTTTTAAGACGATTGCTCCGTAGTAGGATTTAGCGTCACGTGTGTCTTAATATACTCAAGGTACGATTGCTCTGTCGGCAACTCAGTGCGTGACCTTCTCCCGCTTGCAATGTGATGTCACCCGGCTGAGGACCCTAAAATTTTGCTTAAGCACTGCATGGATTGTCTGCTGCCAATGAATATTATTCTTGAAGCGAGGCTACCAGCAACGCAATTTTGCGAGAAATGCAAATTTAAATTTAATCCAACTCTCACTGAATCTATAGCAATCTATTAACGCACCAGCCCTTCTGCTACTTTGTGGATCAAGTGGCGGGGTTATATACTCACACAGCACCTCGCACCAATGAGCGTGCCGAACGATAAAAAATCCTCTGCTGAACGGCTATCCGCGATGATAGGAAATCAAAGTGTTCAGTAGATTGCATATTTAAATATTAATGTGCTTTTATCCTAACATAGCCCCTCTTTAGACATCTTATTGTGTAGACCGGTATAAAAACCGATGAGGTGCTTTGGGCTTTGTTTGCTAGCGTCTTACCCCTCCTATCAATCCATAAGTGATACGAACATGAGAATCGCTAGTATCTTTTGAAATGAGGTCTCACTTTACCACGCTTTGATTTCAATTCAAAATCAATTACGCCAGAAAGAAAACGAAGCTTTTAAGGCGATGTGTGGCCTCACAGGAAAACGTTACTTTAAAATACTTTTTGTCGTTAAAGCACCATAGAACACCGCGATAGAATAAAGACCGATAGCGTGGTCATGATTCAAGCGTATTCAGTAAGAAAAATGAGACCGCGCAAGAGTAGTAAGCTACCGGAACCACACAGTAAAACTAAGTCATCTTAAACGCGGGATGCTGCTATAAGGGACCAGGTTCCGAATTCTTCATTACGATATGATTTTTTGTGAGCGGAGCGACCAGCCTACTGAACGGCTTTACGCTCATGAGTTAATAAAGCAGTAAATTTTCTGGGTGTGATTGCTCGTCCACTTAAGTGACGTACCTCCGCTGCCTTAATCTGGATCATATGGGTACCGGACCAGTTGCCTCCCGATCCTGGGTCAAGCGACTAAACAATCGAGCAACAAGGTCGGTAGAAAAGCGCGCGAGAGCATATACTCTATATGCACGCGACTAGGGCGATCGACCTACCATCTAGCCGATGTCCGCTACACAGCATACCGTCAAGCGGGTGCCTAGAGGTCCGAATCAAGAAATGAGTTTATAGAGTGTAAAAGTATTCTCAAGCGGTCAAGCAAAATACTGTTTGCTCGTAACGTTCGGAACCAGAGCACACTTGACATGTAAAGTTGAATATTTCTACAACATCACACATTCAGTGGGCCTTGCGTTATTATTGTCATGTACAAAAATTCAAGAATACTTTAAAACGATATTATAGTCTTAGCAATGAGATGCGTAGAGCCCGAGTTCTGCTGTAATAAATTGCTGCGTACATTGCACTGAACCATCTTGTCACTTAGATTATATAGAGGCGGATGTACATGCGGACAACCCGGAAAGGAAGCGCATGCTCTCCAATTCAATGAAGTGGAAAGATATGTCAAATCCTTCCCTGTCTGAGCGGCGCTTTGGTGGGCAAACTTCCAAAGGCTCGCCACCCAAAATGCAAGCTCAGCTTAGCTGCAAACGCATTTATTATGTAGGCGTAGTCCTAGAAATAGACACACCTTTAAAGGCGAACGCAATTCTTTTGGGAGTTGGCTTGTCATCATTGAGTGATTCAGCCGACTGACATGCCTCTCCGGTCATCATAATGACCAACATGTGCATTGTTTATCGCCTTCAACCTTCACCCCAAAATTAGTTTCGAAGTTAGCAAGTGACACCTCTGCTGCCGGTGCATATCGAGTCTTAGTGAGGGGGGATGTAGTGGGGCTGTAACATTAAGTCGAGCTCTTGTGCTAAAAGCTGGCGCCTATTTACCAGCCTTGAGGCTCCCTGTCGAAATGTATACAGATTCGCAATCTGAGATATCTAGGTGACAAAAAGGACACGTTTCTGCTTAGATTGTAGAATTGAAATAGTGCTACACACAATTATAGGTAAATGTGCCATATTAAATAATCAAGGCAAATGGAAAATTAATTGACTAAAACGAAGAATGAAAAAAAAATATTTACATGGAAAAATCTACCTTCAATCACACCCAAATATAAAAAACTACCTACAAAGTTGAAAAAAAACAATTGAAAAAAAAAATCTAACTCACTATAGAAAATATACTTTAATGCTACGCATCACTGGTGCATCGACGCTTGTTGTGTCCCACTTGACCACAGCTGTCGCAACGATAAGCACTTCTTGGCGCGTCGACTTCTAACGTAGCATGCTGTGATTAGATTCGCCTCTTTTTGGGTCGACCTTTTTTTTGGACACATTTGGTGGGAGATGCTCACTCTTTACCAATTCACTTCTGTCACAAATGGCTTCACTTTGAGTTCTTTATCGTATGCAAGTAAATACGTTTTGGTTGACCGCATATTCCCATATAACAAAACTGCACGTGACAGTTTTTATCATAAACTTGAGTGCTGCTATGAGGTGTCGACATGGAGCATTCATATCCTTCACATGACCGCATGTGCAGGTACCACTGGTACTGTTTATTTCAGCAGCATACTCCATTGGCTTGTTTGTTCCAATTTGAACCGATAAAACAAACAATGTAGTTGGACTTGGATGTACAGAATTGTTTCCTCGTACATTTCTAACATTAAAGTGATGCAACTGGCAGCATAAGGCGTAATCACACCCCATTGTTTGGTCTGTTCAGCAAATTCGAGCCACTTCGTACCGACATAGCGTTTAATTCCCATCATGCAATCCAGGATCGACATTTCACGGATGTTTTTGGCGCGATGTTCATGTCGTAGGCATGGACTATGAGCAATGAACCACTTCCCATAGCCAATGTCAGTCAGCCATGTGACTGCCTCGCGATTTTTCTTTGGCTTCGTACGATTGCCTGGTTAGTGCACATGCTAAGCCCATGCATATTCCTACAACGTCTTGTTTCTAAACTTCAGATTAAATTTTCCATAAGGTACGTAAGCAAGAGAAATATGGCATCTCTTTGCCATTTTCTTTCATTGCTGGCACTAATCCCTTGTCACGATCAGATATTACGAAGGCTGGAGGAACAGAAAAATGCTGGAACAGGCACTTGATGAACTACGCTCAATTTGCTTTAGGCTCACTGCTGACGAATGCGACTGCAACAATCTGAGTATCATTATTCCCATTTTTGGAACACGCCACCAACAGCACACCTCCAACTTTGTTCTTGTAAAAAAGCCGTCCAGTGCCATACCGAGTGATGCATATGGAGCAAACGCATGAATTTTTGTGCCTTTAGATTTTCGGCAGCGTCAAAGACGTTGAAAAGCGCGCCTTGCACAAGAGTTTTGAAGTCAACGAGAAGGTGCATTATAGCTTGTCCTTATGGCGTCAACTCTTCGACCTCGCGCTATAGTGTACCAGTGCTAACTAACTTGTCGAGTGAGTCTTGGATACTCACTCTCGTCGTCAGGTGGAACTAAACGAGCCCAAAAAGAGGCTCTATATCCCGCGTCGGGGGCCTCGTCAAAAGAGTGAAATGTCTTGATCTGTAAACACAGGGACGTTAAAAGGCCCATTGCATCTCTTGAATGGGTTGGGCTGCATGACAAGCTGAAAGATCTGGGCGAATCGATATTTTCGCTAATATTAAGTATTTTCAGGTTTATTAGATGACAGGAGAAGACTACTCGTGATCCATGAGCGGGCACAAATTAAGGGAAGAACAAGAACAGATAATTGAGCACAGAGCAGAGCAAGATGTCTAAGGTGCCGAGACCCGATATCAAACCAGTGACCTTCAGATCTTCAGTCTGACCGAGCTATGGAGGCGTCGCTTATGGACTTGAGAAAGAGACGAAAACACAACTTGCTACTGGTCCGGTCGGCCCGCCCCGTGCGTTGTTTCGCATTGCACGGGAAATCCGACTTTATTCCAATATTCGTGCGATGCAAGACATTGTGCCGCATTTGTTTGACCCGTCAAGCATTTTTCACGTCTTTGACGTCCTCAATCGTTAACGGCGTCTTGTCAATTTTCGTCGCTGCAATGATTCGGATTACGTCAAAACCTTGATAGAAGATCTGCTGCTAATCTTGCGCTGAGAGACGAGTGAAGTGGTGGAAAGTCATAGGCACGACCACGCGGATCCTGCGCAGACCCGAGAAAAAGCTAAGAGCCGATGCACTAATTTGCTTCGTAGAGAGCGCCAGTACCGTCGTCTCCAAGTTGTGCATACATATTTGACAGTGTTTGCGATGGATAGACCTGGATAAAGCTGGTCTTTCTTTCACATACACAATGGCTCTATTTTAGCGACACGACCACCGCGTCACCACTGGATTATCTCCGTATCACACGTCATCGAGCGCTTGGCCATCCACTTCGTCCCAACTTTCCTCGTTTTTTGCCTGTAAGCTGTTAGCAGCGTTTAAAATGACGTCACACTTCGTAAAGAGGCTGAACTCACGTTTTGGCTCAATTTAACAAAACATTTCATCAGACACTTCTTACACGTTATAATGGCGTCCTGTGCAAGCGAAGGAAGCCAGTATGCTGTAGAATTACATGACCAAGAAGGCAACAAATTTAGGGAGCCGTTAAAACCACCACAGTACTTTTTATAGAACACCTACATCAGCTTCTCGGTATTTGATTGGCTGATGAGACAAAAAAATGCACAAAACGTCGAGAGGCAATGTTTAGGAAAGGAAATGTGAATTAGAGCGCTAACGCTCCGCATGACGGAGAAAAGCAGCATAGCCCTTTGTATAGCAATGCTGCAGCTGTATGTGAATTGTTCATGTTTTTCATAAGTACCTAGTTTGCGTAGTTAGCTCAAGATACCGAATTGGCTCAGTCGGCTGGTGTGAGAGATGCCAGTCGGGAGGGTGCGCACTTAGCTCCCGCCGCGGCCAAAGTTGAACTTGCTATCCAACTTGACTTGGAGCTTGGGGTTCGCCAAAATCTTCTTCCTTAGAAGGTAGGCATTTTTCGTATCTTATGGTTTAGTATCAGAGCGGCTTATTCGACAAGCTTTTAGCTTTGCCATCCCGATACGAAGTCGCCTTCGACCGAACTTGGGCACAATAGTTTCCTATAGAATATCTGTCAGCCTAAGCAACGACTCCAAAAACAACCTTTGATGGCTCCAACGATGCGCTGTGGAGCTTCAAAATGAAGATGTATAGATGTTTGAGGGATCAGACAAGTCATTATAACTAGAAAATCGTCGTCATCAAGCTTAGCGACTCACAGCTGATGCTCGTCGCGACGTCATCGAAAGTGGCTATCTTTGAAAACTTCCATCGGATGCAAAACTTGCGAATAGGCTCGACTAAAGGAAAATTTTGCATCCTTCAGCTCACGAAGGCGACCACTGGCGAGTACGTGATGGAGCTGGACCTAGTGGTGAAGAGGACAAATTGCGAGCCAAAACGGATGCGCAGTGATGCAGTGGGACAAAGGAGAACATTTGCGCAGTGATACCGAAGACGAAGCAAGGAAGTCACTAACGCGGTCATGGTCCAAAGTCTACTAGCGAGCTAAAGCGTCGTCTTCTATGGATCTAAGCGTCGACAAACAGCTGCGACATCGGTCACGGGGCGAAGAACATATGCCTCTTCTATGCGACTCAAAAAGCATTTTAGCTGCGTCGTCGGTTTTAGGATCTGGGCTACAATAACAATTCATCAAGACGACCGAGGGTGCATCGAACAAACCAAGAACTTCGTGAACCATGCATATTAACATAAATATCACTTCTTACGCGAGCAAATAGTGCTAGGCGCGATCAAAGCTACATACAAACCAACGGGCAAAATGGTTGCGAGGCGACAAGCGTGTCAAGTTCCCCTTGGAGCTGCGTAAGTTGCATTGTGTGTGATTTTCCAATTTTCGTGCATTTCTTTGAGCAATGCGTTCAGCGTCAAGGTGATAACAACAAGATCAAATTCAGCAGGATCTCAATAATGCTTGTAGTTGCAAAGGTAGAACTTTTGTGAAATGGCCATACAAATGGGTCAGCGCCTTTTCTTTGCTGGTACTTACCTACTACACTATGTAGACATCGATGCAGATGTTAATGCGTCTGGTATTCAGTCAGGCGAAAGTCTCAATTTGGCATATTCCTGTCAATTTTAGGCAGAATACGTTCGACTGCGATGAGATTATACCGTTGACCGATAAGTTGTTAGAATAGAGTCTTCTATCTCTTCGGATCCTTAGTAGACTAGACATAAATGGATTGATCGGACAAGCCATTTCCCTTTACATAGCGCTAACAGACAAGCGTCCTCGACAGTGTAATTTTCTGTAGCAGTGTAAATCTCAAAGTATACACTGCTGGGATGTCGTCCGATCGTGTAATGCACAGAAATGACTTCCCAGTAGATGGTCGTATATAAAAGTAATCAATGCAGTCGCTTTGGCCTTTGAAACGATTTATTTTGCGCTATTGATCTCCGTGTATATCGTAGCGACCATAACATGATTCCTGTATTCCGGAGCGGGTCTGACTAAGCTCGGCTTGATTATGAGAGAGCTTGCCCTGGGCAAAATTCACGCGTTGCCTAGGCTCTAGCAACTTTTCCACCAAACTAGCGCCAAAAGCTTATGTACTTTTGACTGCTTTAGCCTATACGCACAATTTGTTACTTATGACAGCAACATTGCATGACCATTTTGCCTAGCGAGTGATATTTTATAGCCACAGAACAGCCTTTCAAATCCACTTTCCAATTCTTCCTACCATTTTTCGTTTGGCACAGCAGATATTTTTTTAGGGGCTTTTTCAGAGATTGCTGATGTGCAAATACCAGGTGAGACTTTCTGTGTGCTCACTATCGTAGTTGCGACAAACATTGTAGTTCTCTGAGCCGCCGGTCGATTTTAATCAGCTGAATTGTTCACCTAAGCGTTCAAGACAACGACTTCATACATTTGATCACTTGGTTCGATGACATGCATAGCGTCTCTTGTGAAGGCCTCGATGGTGTACCCTGCTTCCATTGAATTTTGTTGTATGGCCGCATTGAAAAACATAAGAAGATTAGGTCCTCGATTCTTGTATTGCAGCAGATTGGACTTCAACTTTGCGCTTGTCCCTTTACCCATACAGCCTCACAGTATTGCTATAATAGATAGACTAATTAAACCGTTAAGATGTTTTGAACTTTCTCAATCAGGTTACTGAGGTCGTCGACTCGATATGGTGTGCTTTGACAATTTGATCAGTGAACTAGTTCTCAATAGCTGTCATGCCTCGGTCTTGGCGGAGAAAATTTTGCGCTCAGGAAGAAGTTTCGACGCTGAGGTATGTGTCCATTAATCACAATCAGAAAAGGTCCTGATCCAATCGACCGACTTAGTTGGATTGGCCGGCATTTTTGCTAGCGCAATTTTGATCGTCGACAATTTTTCCGGGGATATCAGGTGCCAATACGGTGTGAAGGCGTAACGCGCATGACTGATAGAAAAGTTGAAGTATTAAAATGATGGAAGCGACATAAGATTCATCATCATTTACAATAGAGCCCTATTAATTGCTTCACAGTGGACATTGCTGTTTTCGGAGCAATGTGTTGCATCAACGAACCGCAAATATGTGCGAACTTATCGTTCGCACCGTTTGGTATATTCTAGGTAATGTACGCCTTCCCACATTTCGGATGACCATGTAATAATATTTTCGTATCTGTATTCTGCATCCAAGTCTGTTGGGGCTTCCAGTATTACGCGCGATATCTTAAAAGTTAAAACGCGCAATCGCATGCGTCTGCAGATCAATAGCCGATGAGGACATTCAGCATTTAATCGGGGCTTCTCATCAAGGGAACCACAATCTGTATCGGGATCTACGGTGCATTCACCAACAAAGGATCTAAATTTTACAGGTTCTCACTTTTCGGGCAGATTGCAAGTTATGACCCAATTTCGCTCGGTTTTTCATCATAAAAGTTAGCAAAGAATCCGGAAATGTTGCCTACCGTATTTTGCCATTAGCAGCTTTTCTTCCCGAAATGACATCAATGAGGTTTACCCGCGTTCGTGGCAGTGGTCAATGTCTAATAACACAAAACTTATGCCTTACTAATATTTCAATAGAAGATCCAATCCTTTAGTAAAAGATACTTCGGATCTTAAGGATGCTTTCAAATCTCTAAGTCGATGCACAACATACGGTACTTAAAAGGCCGATCCAAGATATTTTCACTGATGACAGAGACATTTTTCTCCCCATACGGGAGCTTTTGTCTCCAGAATACTAGCCATAAATTTATTAGCCTTGGTTTTTTTAAGGCCCATACATTCTTATATGCCTTTAATTGAAATGCACTTGTCGTAGCACAGTGACCATTAGAGCTGTCAGTTATCGCTACGGATAAGGCATCTTTGTAAGAAACGGAGTAGCTCATGACGACCAGGGATCTGTTTTGTATAGCATCCTCATTCACTTCTTGTGAAGCTATGCTTATTCGTTCTTCGCGACACTTCATTACGCGAGTGTGACCTTACATTACCTAGTGTGTCTTGTAGATGTGTTGTTCCTGTTTGCGAAACTTTAGTGTCCGCTCTTAATGATTACTCGTTATTCATCCCATAATTTGTGCTGCCTACTGTGTCTTGCGGACCTAGGATTAATATCTGCAAAATTTTGTTGCTCGCAGTAGGTGGTGCAATGTATCCCGCCTTTGAATTGTGTTACCCGCATTAAAAAGACTGTCACTGATGTCTGTCTGCCAGTGGAACTTAATAATCCGCTGACAGAGAATTTATAAGATCATCACGCCTAACTCCAAAAAGGTATGAGTACATTCTATACATCCCACATTTATCTCGAGCCAGAACATACCCATACTTCTTTTCAAGGGACGCCTAGCACAATATGAAAAGAGAGTCACTAATTGAATCATTGCAATGTGGAAGTGAGCGGCTGTCATCAATGGCTTTGCTCCACCTACCTAAGTAGTGTGTGGTTAGTCCCCAAAATGGGAATTTTGCTCCTGAGAGCTTGACAGCTCAGATAAAACGCTGATCAAACACGCATATGTACGAGGGTATGAAATTTCACTTCATGTCTTGGCTGGATGTAAAGCGTTGCACGATTGTGCAATCGACCGCAGTCAACTTAGATGGACCGGCTGATTCTTTAGGTGAGAGCAACCGAGACTCATCATTCTGAAGTCGACTAGCAAATAGAGCAGCTCAAGACGTTTAAAATATTGCAATCGACCTGGCTGTGAAATTTGAGGACAAAGTTGTTTTGTGGCCTTTTGTGGACGAGTATGACTTGATGTTGGGCTTGCCGTGAATGAATAAAGACCAACGCACCCCAGTCTCATTGGTGGCTGGTCTCTTTAATGGCCCTGAAAAAGCGTCTTTTACTAGCGACCTTTGGAGACAGGTTAAGATCGACTCTGTCAGCCTTCATTAAAACAGACCCGAAGTTTTGTGCCTTGTTTTCTCACAGCTAAAGTAGTGAGTATTGCTTTGGTCAGCAGCATGTAACCTCACTAAATAAAACTCAAAACAGCGGATTTACGGAACCATTTCTTTAGGTACATCTAGACATGGAACAACATTACAAGGCATTTCGGAAAGGCACGCCTGTCGATGATGGAGCTTATTTTAAAGAGCAATTTTGATTGCCGTTACTGTTCTTGATGTCTGCACTTGTAAGAGCTGAACGCAAGACGAAAGCTTCTTTAGCCCGTCCATGACTTGATACGAGTGAGTGACGCTCCAGTTTATTTATTGAGTTAAATACAAGTGCTCGATTCTGTCCCGTCTTTAGCCAGAGAAACCGTTAACCACCATCGTCACTTTTTTTGGAAATACTGCAGACCAACGTCAAGCCGGCGTTCACAAGTCTTGCGAAATGCTGCTACTGACGCCGTCGTTTTATCCTTTATATAGCGCTGTTGCACACTATAACTTTCGTCTCTTCTTGCGAAAAACTTTTGTCTCGTCATGTTCTCATGATCAATCACCGAAATCAGTCTATAGTTTTGCATTCATTCGCTGAGCGTCCCAGTGTATACGTTTTAAAAGTCACTAGTGCGGCTGAGATACTGATTTCAAAATTTTTCTGCTTTCTCTCTTCCTTAAGTACTTATTGGGTCTACGTGGAGTTGACACGAGCTTAGGTCGGACCTGAAGACATTATGCTGTGGTTCTACTCCCTCTCATCAAGAATATTGGAAGATACAACATTTTCATCACGTTAGATCTGCCTATAAAGTCTGCGAAGTACTTTTAAGGCATAAGTATGTAATTATCTCCGACGCAGCCATCGGCGCATCCAACAACAGAGCATTTGCCTTTCCGACCGGCTAACAAGACATTCTTGTCTAACCACTCGGATCGGGACGACAATGCCTTTGGAAATGCATTAATTGTTTCGATGAATCCCAAGTTTTAAAAGACGGTCGCGCCAAAAAGCTCTAGCGCCACTGTTTTTAGCTATCGATGCAAGCAAATGTTAGCTGCAGAACAAACAGCTGAACAAAGCACACATATTTGTACGTATCCTAAAGGAAACTCACAACTTATACATTGGCGCAAGTACCTTTATTTGAGTTGCTTTTGCCACTTTGTATCGAAAAATTGGGCGGTTCAAACGCCTATTTGATCTCTCGGTAGTATATATCGCGAGGTGTATCAAAGTTTATTATCATTTGAAAGTACTCGCTTCTCAACAAATCACACTTTATTAGTTATCAACGTCTTTGATTTATTGTGGGTATTTACAATTGATTTTGAAATCGTGACGTCAGGTTCTCATCACGGCTACGCACGGCTTGTAAAGTGCGCATACATCTAAAGTTTCTAAGCCAAACTGTGAGCCTCTCCACGGAATATTATTTAATCCGGACAACATATCGTGATCCATCAGTAAGCATAATCATCTACACCACCCATCGCTGCGTCCTTCTACTCGCGAGCCTTCTTTGAATGTCAGTTTGCAGAGCGGGGTAAAGTGGATGTGCCAATTTATCAAAGCTAGCAACTGCCTCTTTGACACCAGATTTATTGAACAGCTCTAAGGCACGGAAGCCTGCGTCGTTTCCTACCCAATCGAATGACTCGATACGATCTGTCGTCAAAGCTTGTCGAATATAAATGACGTGGCTATGCCTGTCAAGGTTTAATCTGGGAAAAGTAGACAAAACTTTCTGGATCACGCTCAGATCTAAATAAGCCTAGTAACATGTATTTTATGCAGCTGTGCTTATAATGCCCCTTATCGGTGTGTAGTGCGGCACTTGCAGTACAATTTGTTAAATGAAGTGGGGATAATTTGTAGCACCACCTAAGCTTGCCCCATTTGAGCTGACTATATACCATAAAGTCTTGACGGCACGGATTTAATCTTCGCCAGTTTATCCCACGCCTTGCTTGAGAATGGGTACGACACTGCATTGCCACCAGATACTGATCCGAACACCGGTGATATAAAGAACAGGAATGGCAGTGGAGTTTGATAGCAGTTCACCAATCATAGCGCCAAGCCGAAGAAAGAGACGACCGATTTCCCATCCTGTAATGGCTCTGAGCATATCGTATGGTATATTGCATGATTTGTCACAAGCTGCTGTTGACGTAGAAGCAAGCTTTTGAGCAGCGGGCGTAAGTATACAAGCTGAGCAAAAGTAGCGACCACCGCATCTTCGTGCGACGTAACGGTCAGTATATCCTTGGTATTGAATTATATTCTATGATGTTCAGCACCGCAACATAGACTCATTGCATTCGTAGTGGTATTCGTCGTGTCTATTTTGCACACGATCTGTTGGTTTGAAAATATAGACGTGTTAGGTATATTTCTTGCTGACGGCGATTTTTCCAAAAGACACGTTTCTGACTGCCTCAAGAATAGTTAACGCACTGGAAGTGGCACACAGAGCGCTATTGAAATTAATATAAGTCATCGTTACGGGCTGCACACTTTAATAGCAGAATCTGTCGCTAAGAACATAATAACCTTACGTCACTTGAAGATATATTCGCTACTAATCAAACCCAGCCTGCGATCTTTCACCAGCTGTATGAAATCTCGCTTCTACATCCGTAGCAGCTTGTGATAGATCACGCAAATTTCCGTTCGATATGCGCAGATTCACTACGATTATATATCGTCGGTCAAAACTTACTCGTCTTTGCGCTAAATGTGCTGAACAGCTGCCAGGGTTCGACGCCATGCTTACGGCAAATTTTTCACGAAAAATCAGTTATATATGTTGATCGCTACCGCATTTTAGCGACTAATTATGTCGATCCATCGAAGATGTAATTATTGTTACCACAGCAATTGACTCCCAAACAAGCTTGGCATGCAGCGTTCCTTTTATAGAGTGATTGTGTCTCTATGGGCTTAAATCATTCACATGTTGTTGAGTAGTTTCGCATTCATAGTGCCACGCCGTTTTGCGTGCCTACCGCGTTGTAGTATCTTGACGCTTTGGAGCTGTTTTTATATAGCTTAACCAGCCTTTGCTGTTAGGTACGCTCTTCAGCATGGTCCTTTTGTGAAATTTGGCGTTACATCAATAGAATGAGAAAGATATCCTATTTTTACAAGCCGCGACTTCTCTAGTCGATCCACCGGTTGCGTTTCAACGACAAAAACCAACAAAAAAGGTTTGCTGCGACCTCTTAAACACTCATTGCACGAACAGGCTCTTAATATACCGCTTTCCTTGTTTTTTAGACGAAGGACGGGGTCGTATGGCCTCTAGACAGACCTCACCCGGTATATGATCTTCTTTGTGCCACGTGTAATCTTAAACGTGAATAACTGACCATTGATTCTCTTGAAGTAGATTGGCAAAAATAATTTAGTGGTTCAGTCAATTTTTTCGAAGGTCGATCAAGACTAGAGCCCCTTGGAGTCTCGATATTTTCTTCCACGATCGTGACTTGTCTGAGCTAGTTTCAGCAGCTACATGCAAGAAATCTAGCGTCTTTGCGACAGCTACAAAGTACTTCGCTCACGCTTGTAACGCGCACATGAAATGTGCAAAGAATCGTCACTTTTTTCCGGTCTGTCAAGTTTCGTCCACGGCATAATGCGGGAGATGATCGTTTTGGGTAGAAGCCGAAATAACATCAGTCGACATGCCACTTGCCTGCAAATTTTGAGTGCAGGCTCACTTGAGAAGCAAAACACATATTTGGGAGTGTCTTGTGGCTTGTTAGCAATGTGGTTACCCTAAACATTTTAGTGAACTTTGTCGATGGAGATGCCGACTGTACATTAGTATCTGGGCATTTGTCAAGTCACTTCAGACTTTGAAAATGGAATCTGCGACTTCAATTGAGCTGCGCTGCTGCGAGCTTGCAGGTGTTGCATCACAATTGTGAGAAAGCAAAACTGCTAGCTATAGCTCCAGATACGTCGAGAGCACTTCAACTGATGCCATATAACTGAGCAACTTACAAATATAAATTGCAGTATGAGATGACTGGCGGTTACTAAGTCAATTCAGCGTTGAGCCATAAAACTACAACTTTGACTACGTCTACGTCTACGATTGCACTAGGACTACATATACAAGTACAGTGTGACTACGAGCAGAGGCAATAAGACTCCTGGCATTTATTGCAAAGTGCGATTTTGATGATTACGGCGGGGTAGAATCAGCGTTGACCTCGCTAATTAGAAACACCGGCTGCCATACCTGCCGTCGTTGCTGCAATACTTCTAGCACCTAGTAGCTTGATGCCTTTTGATTGAAGTCGACAGGTTCAACGAAGTCAACAGCAAGCTCGGACGAATGTACTATGAAATAAAACCAGCAACCTAGGCCACCAGAAAAATGCTTTGAAGACAAGCTAGGAAAAATATTAATATACCTTAGGCCTGCATAGCATCCGCTTGCGCATGGAAACGACCCAAAACGTGGGTGTCTCGACCCATTTGGACATTGCTTTGGTGCTTCCATCGAGACTACTTTTTTATAGTTTGTAAAAACACAAAAATTGCAAGAAATTAGACAAGACATTTCGCGCTTTATGAGCATGCGCTGCCTGACCCCTCGAGTATAGACTTTGCTCGTAGATCTGACCGCAATAAAAAAACCCTGCTGCTTAACGGCAGGGGGAGCTACCAGTGCAGCCGCTAACTCAGCTTTATAGAAGCCAGCAAGTCTTCCGAGCAGTACGAACTGCACGTACAACAGATGGGGGATGCAATCTTAACCATTTTGAAACTTTGCGAGGATTCAAGTATTTAATCTACCCATGCGAAAGAAAGATTGACTACCAAAGCTATTGGGTGTGACGGGAATTAAGCACCTTAGCACAGAAAAAGAAATTCGATCTTTCAGTAAATGTTTGTTCACCATCCCCGTGCCGACGTGTGCAATAGATTGTATAATTTGACAACATATTTCATAACCTGTAATATCTTCGGAAGGCTTTTTTATAATAGGGTATTCAAAAATCATTGGCCAGCTTTTTACAGCTTTTACCACAAACGCTCGACTTTAGGTAATGGTCTCAAGAACGGAGCCATCTGGCGATAACATCAATTGCCATTGCCACGGCATCAATATTTTAGCGGGGCTGTAGTTTGACAAACCTTTCCTTTCAAACGACGCTTTTATTGTTAAATCACTGTCACAAAAGCAAAAATACTCGCGCATACATTTAACGCAGTTTTATTGTATTCCTTCGAGCGGCCAATATTCTAATCGGTCTCATCAAGCCACCCACGCACCTTGAGCCACAACTGTTTTTTTTCAAACTCATTGTGTTTCAAACGTATAGCTTCATTCGTCGCTTTGTGCCATCGCGCACAAATTTGACGAAGTTTAAATTGTTGCATACAGATCGTCGCGTCGGACACGATCTCCTCTTGGTAGGCGCGTTGATACACAAAACATCGCTTCCAATGCTTCCAAGACTGTTTAAGCGTGCTCCACTGGTGTTGACGCCAGACGAAGAGCGTTCGAGATTGAAGTGATTGATGGTGCTGTGCTAATCGCCATAATGCACGTCGCTGAATGGTTTGTGCATGAAATCGAGCAGCCTTTTCTAATTGGATACGTTCGCGTCGACAACGAACTTTTTGACAAATCTGCACAAATTCTTGCCATCTCTCCCAGACCGAGTACACCGTTCGTAGCTCATGCCATCGAGTTGCATTGCGTGCGACCCGTTCAATAAGAGCCTGATGCTTCTGCCATGGCAGCAGTGCGTAGAAGTACAGTAGCCGTCGACGATTAGAATCTCTCGCTTTATCCCACTGAGCAAGCAAATGATCGCGGCGCTCTTGCTTTTCCTTCAAAACAAGAGCTTCTTCTAGTTTTCGTTTCCGGATTCGTGTCTTTTCTTCAACTTGCTTCTCGAAAAGCAGGGCCTCTCGAGTAGCGCGTTCTTGTTCCTGCTCTTGTCGCTTCTTTTGCTCAAGCTCTTCGTATCTTCGCTTTAATTCGTCCCGCCGTTGCTTTCGCTTTGCAGCACGCTGTTCCATCGCCTTGTAAATTTTATCCGCGTGCTTCGAAGCTCGGGTCATACGACTTGTAAGCTGTGATGGCAAAATACCCTGCATCAAAGATTTGGTACCTGTGACGGACCGCGTTGCTTGACAGTCCTCGGAATCTGTCCATAGCTTCGAATTTTGTCTGGATTGATCGGTACTTAAAGACAATTGTGTGCTACTTTCACCACTAACTTTTCTTTCAGACTCGCTTGCGGTCTCTTGAGTAGCCGAAGCATCTTTTTCGATGTCGGAAGCCTCCATTATACTTTGACCGCCATCGCAGTCAAATTTTAAAATCGCGTTCTGCCGCTGTAACTTCTCGATGAGCCGCTTAGATTGTACCCTACGTCTCCCTACGGCCTGTACTGCTGACCGATGACCCTGTTGCTGCGTTACAAATGCCATCCATCGATATAACCATATAGGTAGGCGATTTAAGCGATAAAACTGTTGCGCTTGCTCGTTCATTTTTTGTTCTCGGACCATGTTCAAGCGAGCTTGCTCGACGGCCTTTGTTTGGCCACGTCGAAGCGTATATCGCCTCCATTTCGCCATGACACATTTTAATACGCGCCAGTTGAGCTCGGCAACTACTCGAGCCTCTTGTTCTCGTTTCAATTTCACAAACCGATACCACGCATACAAAAGGTTGCTCAATAAGGTCAAGCGTGCTTTTCGTTTTTCAAGGCGTTCATTAAGGACTGCTGCATGCTGGTTATCCAAAGTAAGGCGCTCGATTTTTTCTGTAATATGGCGCTGTTCTTGGCCCATATTTTTGTTATCATCACCGCAAGCCGGCCCTCGTAGCTTATTCATCGCAGCTTCTTCCGCAGCCTGGGTTTTACGTACTCTGCGTGCTTGAAGGAGGAGCTCATGTCGACGTTCCATTGGTAGTTGCTGGGGTGGAAGAACACGGGAACGTGATTTATTTTTCGATTTAAAGGTACAAGATTTTCGTTGCCGTGGCGATCGAACTTGTTGCTTCGGTGGTAAAGTGTCCTTCGTTAAAGTCATTTCCACCTCCTGATTATCAAGGTTTCTTAGCTCAGAACGAGCATGCATCTTCTTTTTGCTACTTAATTGATTCGTCGTCGCGCTTTTGACATCTTTAAAAGCTTCGTGTGACGCTAGCTCTGTGCTTGCTAAGCCCATTAGATCCAGATACTTATTCTCTCTTCGTTGCTCAACCTCTTTTATATTTTTTGAGGCACGGCGCAACGCGTATGCCTTCTTCTCAATATGCAATCGTGTTCGTATAATTTCTTTTGCTTCTGCAGCAACGTCCCCATGGCGTAGTTTTTCTTGGATAGCAACATCTTCATCGTCTGCGTCTCTTGTTCGAGTGCGAAGGCGCCATTCAGGCTCGCTAGCGAAAGCATTGCGCCGACCTATCAACACGTCAACGCATTCATGGCTTAAGTCTTCTTGCTCATTTGACTTCTTGTTGAGTCCTCGCAATAATTGATCAGTTATTGACGGTGAGTGAGCCTGGTTTTCGACTTTCGACTTCACCCCATCGTGCTGTAAATTTAATCGAAAGGTAGACTTTTTGCCGAAGCGCAATTGCCACGTTGACGATTGCGTTGAGGGTGAAGTCGTGTTAATTGACGACTTTTCAAGCGCATTGTTCTTCATTACTCACGAAAAAAGCGTTGTTCAAGGTGCGATCGCTCTAAAAGCAGACGCAGATGGCATCATCGCATTCGCTTATTCAGCTCCAAAAATCTAATTTCAGATACATTACCAAATTTTTCCTTAGCGGTCAAGTCCTCGGTTGTTGCTGTCCCGCCTTATGGTACGGATCTTAAAGATCAGCACGCCGAGATGTTTGAAAAAGAGACTCTTATTCAGTTCATGGCAAGTTCGGGGTGCTATAGTATCCTCCAGATGATTTTGCTTGTCGTGTTGGGTGTGCTGCTTGTGAACAATACGCACTATCACGAGTTAATGGGTTTGGGCATCCGCGACGCAGGTCGGGGTCTCATTTTTACGGGTATACTCTACATTTTGGCTGCGGTGCTTGGATTTGCCACTGCTCGGACCATGAATAAGTTCTTACTGCTCGTTCTGGTGATACTATTGGTGATATCACTCTTCAATCAAATTGTCATGGGTGCGGTCGTCCTTGTTGCTAGTAGGGCCCCTAGTCTTGCACTGAGTTTCGAAGCTCAAGTGGTTTGCCTCACGGTGGGTAAGTTTGAAGCTCTGAGTGACAGTGACAAACAAACGTGCCAAAACTTTTTTCGCAGCGACGACTTTGCCGGTGTTATGCTGGTATGGCAGTCTTACTACGCTAAAAGTGCCGTGGGGAGTACTGAGGCAAGCTCGTATCGTGCTATGGTGCTTAAATTACAACAAAATAACTTTTGTTGTGGATATGGGCTGCCAATACATTGCACTACTGATTCTACTTCGTTCCCAAGTTCTCGACCAGAACCATCGGTACCAAATTGGGACAAGCAGCGTCAAAATTGCTCTAAATCTTCCGGGTTGTATAATCCCACGGCCGAATGTCCAGGGGCGTGCTCGTTTGCTCTTCCAAGGGGATCCTGTGGAAAAAATTTAGTTACAGAGGCCTCGCGTGGATGTGCTGCGTTTGTGTCGGAGCAATTAAGCTCGCAAGTACAGGCTATAAGTATTATTGCATTGGTTTTAGCAATTTTTCCGGTGCGTTCGCTTTGCGGTGAAAATGACTTCGCTTTTTTTATTTTACTGATAACACACTTGTACATGCCGCAAACGAATTAGTTCTTCTTTATAATAGGGTCGATCTGTCTTTGTTGGAAGCGAAGAGACCAAGACGTGCGGCCGCACATTAAGTTTGCAAGCAAAGTCAGAATTCATGCTGATATGTAAAGGTTTCGGGCAAGTTTATTTTGATAGAGGCCTTTAGTAAAACCCAAAACGATTCTGGACAGCTGCTACAACGCATTATTTAATGACGACATGTCTTACCAGATAAGTATGCAGATGATGATGCTCTGGAGAAATATATACAACGTCTAATTCGGCATAGACTCACCTATTCAAGATACCGGTAATGTTGGAGCGCTTCTCATATACCGGTTCAGCTACTGATATGCCGTCTCGTACCGTGCACCATCGAGCTTGCTAATTGACACTTTGCTTTCGGACATGGGTTTGTTTGACGGCTCGCAGTGTTCTCGTTACCTCCTTGTGCTATCTGCTCTACTCCCTGCCTACACTACTGGGCTGGAAGCCGGCTTAGGCGAGGGACAGGTCGTACGGTACCCACCCCCCTTTTTCATCGTAGACGGTCTGGACTTTCAAGGTATGGCACTCGCCTATTTACAGGAGCAGGGTATCAACACGAGTATCGAGGTGCAGAGCTTTATGAAGCAGCATGGCTACACATCATTGCGCGCCATGCTAGACGACGAATCGCTATACAATGTAACAGAGGAGGCTATTTTTGAGTGCGGACTTACCAGCCCTAACACGGAGACGCAGCCCATCCCTACCAACAACTCGTTCGTGACCTCAGGCTACACACTAGACGGCCCCTGCGAGGTCTGGTTAAACAATACGATGGTACTTTCTGGTCGCAACTGTCACACCGAGTTCCCACACGGCCAACACCAGGTCGACTACAGTTTGTGTGGGGACTTTTGCAAGCTTGCGTGGTACTGGCTTGGGATAAAATACATCGAAGGAATGTATTCGTGGCAGGTCTTCAAAAACTGCATTAACATCGGCAAAGATGTTATTGTTTAGGGTTGGAGGTAAGCTGAGGAAGACTTTGTTAGGCTCGCTCATACCTATATCAGTTCAAAAAATGTGCAATAGACATACGCAATGATTTGATATAGTTGCGCCATAAGTCTGAGTCAGGTGCTCTCGGGCATCTGCAGGTCTCTAACGAGTCTCACCCTCGACGCGACGGTCTCCAGCACCAGGGCGCCACCTGGGCTCTTACCAAGTCAGAACTACACAAAATTATGGAAGACCCTCACGGCCTCGGTGCTGGCTGCACTGCCCGCCGAACGAGACCCGACGTATGCGGACACCACTCTATGCCGTGGACCTGCCAGACTGAGCCTAGCACGTGCATAACTTGGCAACGCGATAACGTAATACAATACAAATAAGTCTGAGTTAACTTGCAGAGGCACACTGATGTTTCACTAAAACTTTCGGAATTAAAGTAGATCCAGGAATGTTTTTGGTGGTTACACATATGAAAGGTTAAAAAGTCGTATACCACATCTTGCAATGCGCAGTCCTACGTAACAGTGTATGTATATATCGAATACTAAAAAAAGCGCCATTAAAGTTCTACCCGAATAAGATTCTGATGGTTTGTGCTCCCAACAAACTTAAATGAAGATCCGAGAGGTTTCTTTGTCGATGAATTACGCATGACTTCTAGCTGCGCTTGTGTACAAAGAAGTAGGAACCAAAATGTTAATTTAATCGTGCAAGCGCCGTACATGCGCGACACAAGCGAGATTGTCTTCAATTACGGGTATTGTTGGAAATCTGCTCTTAGAACCATGTCCTTTGCGAATAAATCGGCTAAAACGTTCATTGTGACAGACAATACTTTGCACAATGGAAGCGTACAGGAAGATGATCTTCCGATGGGCGATTGCTCACTGCCTCGATTCTTAGGAAACGGACGTGTGTAACAGATTTCACTTTAATTGAGCACATTACTACCTCTTGTTCATGTCTATCATTCTTCATAGGCACTCATTTAATTCTGCAACTTTGTTTGTAGTATCATAGTATTCAATTGAAGCCGTGAAGCTAGTTGTCACCACAAAAGTTCGGCTATGTGCCGGTATCCTTTTGGTAAACTGCCATTAATGGGAGCAGTTTATCTTAATTAATGAACACACTGTTTTTTCAACCAATAGCAATACCCATCCGGTACCCCTTTTTCGTAAACTGCCGGTACCCCCTGTTTTTAGCCAATAAAAAAGGAGCAGTACCGTCAAAGATAGCAATATTTTTCTGTCAATGAAAGCAGCACTGAACAAGTTATTGAAATGCACCTTCCTCTATGTCGTCTTTCCTTTATGAGTATACGTTGCATGGCTCTTGGGTATATATATATGTATTGTTTTGAGCGACGTGATTTTACATGATATAACTAATATTCAAATATCATTTACAGTATCGAAATCTGCCAAAGAAAAGTTCAGAAGAATGGGAAGTAGAAGGGTCAAGCGCATTACAAAAAATGTTTGCACACCGATAGATGGCACAGTCACTGGTGCTGTAGGTGGGGCTCGTTGCCGACATGTTCTGGTATTGTGACCAGTCCCTCTGCACACTCTGCACCTGCGGAGCAAAGGCGCCTCTGCATTAGCAGCCATCTCGACATGTTCAAACTGCGAAGGTAGGCGTCAAGTGGATCCAGATGGTTAACCACGCGATAGCGCAAGTGGGAGCTCCTCTATCGAAGTCACTGCCGTCCAGGCTCGCATGTGATCCAGCATTCGACGCTTTTGATGTGCGAGGATTTCATTATCGCAATCGTCGGCGAATTATCGTAACATCTCACTCATTGAAGGTTCCGGAATACCCTCGTCTACAGCTACATGTATTGGAACTTGAAGCCACCAATGCGTGTCAAAGTCTTCGAAAACGAGAGCTGATTCGCACGAAGTCGAAAGTCATGGGCGCATGAATATCTTATGGTTGATTTGAACAGACCGCGGCAGTCTTGCTGCTTAAAAACAATAATTAAGATGGTGATTAAGCTATGAGTAGCGGAACTGGGTGATACACTTACTTCTGGTTTACTATTGCGCATTCTGTACTGCCTATAGGCACCATCATCGCGGCAAGAGAAATTATTCCCGCAAGATGGGCAAAATTCGGCCCATGCTGCGTATCGGCAACGGCACTCTCAATAGCGTGGTGGTACTTGACCTTGGCCAGCTGATCGTCGCATGCGAGCTTAATCGCTGTATTTACGGACAAAAGGTCGCCTCAAAGAAAAAAATGGGTTAGGATTAGCAAAGGGTACATATATCTATTTGCTTCGTCGAAATAGATTTACCTGTGGACACCCCAATCCAGAGTTGAGCGCGGAATGAGCGCTTTCTACTCAAGAAGTGGCGGTGTTTCCAAAATGAAGTACATTCCGCAGCCATACACTAACGAATTTTTCCTTGTAGCATAGCCAAGTTGCATCAAGGTCGTGAATGATGTGCGGTGGCACCATTCCTCTCACTATCTCAAGACGCTCTTCATATTCGGCTTCAGTGTCTGCGTGCATCAAAAATTTCCCAGAACTGTGGAATTCATGAAACAATTCTCGCGTATCGAAGCTAAGTCTTGTCTTTGCAAAAACGTTCTTGCTTATGTGCCACCTGCACAAGAGCTTTCTGGGAACACATCCGCCAGCACAGTCATGAGAGCTAGCTCTCGATCGGTGACAAAGACGAACCCCAACGGAATCTGGAACGTCAAGAATACATCTCTCAGTTTCGTTAAGGCCCAGCCCAAATCGCTTCTTGTTTCTCCTCGCATGAAACAGTAGCCTAGCGTGAAGGTGTGATTTGTGGCAGTCACACCAACCACATGTAGCAGGGGCAGTCCGTATCGGTTGGTTGTGTGAGTGGAATTCAGCAACCACACTTTTACTCGGCTAAACGTCGAACATACTTCTTCTGCGCTTCGTGAAACAATGAAAGGGTGAGTCACTTTGTTGTTATCATCTTGCTGCGCAAAGTATTTAAAGCCTGCCGAAAGATTTCTGAAAGCGCCTGCATTGGGGTTCTTCCAGCAAGCATGGTCGCCCTGTGCGTACGACGGACATTATAGAGGTCCTTTGGAGTGGCGTTGACACTCGCGTTGCGCTGGCGTAACGACGTCAGCATGCGACTGGGGGTGACTCCAGCTTGTGTGAGGTCCACAACAGCTTGTTGCTCCGAGATTTCAAGAGCGCGGCCGCTTGGGTTAGCCGATGGATGGATGAAGGCTCGTGGTTGTGTTCTCCCGGCGTGGCTTCAACCTTCCAAAAGAATGGTGTAGACTTCATGATCCGAATTGATATCTTGTAATTACGGTTGGTTTTTTGACCATTTCGCAGGTGTTTACGGCCGCCAAATGCCTGAAGATAGACTCACTTGCATTTGCACTCAGTTTTCTGGCTACTTCGTAAGCGTTCCCGGGAATTAGAGGTAGGGGGTTGAACTTTACTGGCCTTTGTGCATCGTAAAACAAGTGTTTTTGGGCTTCCTTCCTTTATTTTGCCTACTCGTTCCGTTCTTAAAACACAAAGCTGATAACCTTGGGCGCGCGCGTGCATGAGAACCGCCGACCTTGCCTCTTCCAGAGTGCTGTACGAGAGCTCTTTAGGGGGTTGCATAGTGTTCATTGTGAGAAGAAGAGTGCGAGAAGAGTGATATTGAGAAGAGTGATGTTGAAAAAAATGATATTGAGAAGAGGTGAGTAGGAGTTATTTCTTAAAAAACAAGGAGTACCGGCAGTTTACAAAAAGGGGTACCGGATGGGTATTGCTTTCTCTTTATATTAGTTAAAAAAAAAACACTGTGTTCAATAACAAAAATAAATTGCTCTCATTGATAGAATGAACTTATCGCATTGGCTAAAATCAAGTGGTACCGGCAGTTTACCAAAAGTGTACCGGCAGTATAACGATTCCCTCTACATTTGATATAAATTAGAAAATAACTTTTTGACTTCTACATTATGATTGGCCTCTTCATCTAAGGCCACACCCATAGCAAATGGTGTGCCTAAACCTTGGCGATGAGCCTAAAGCGTCTGTCCGCCAGATAGCTTATCAGGCAAGCAAGTCAGCAAAAGAGTCTTACATTCCGCCGCGGTGGAAACATACGCCTAACGTTTTCTTTCATCCGCTCAAGCCAAATGTATAAAATTTCGGACCAATATGATCTCTTAATCGAAAGTATTGCATGTTAGTAATGAGTGTACGATAAGAAAGTAAGCTTAATCTTTTCGAGCAAAATTTGTTTCACGAGACACCTTTCTTGATCCTAAAAAAGATAGGCCGGCAAGCACCATCGAGATTTTTAAAAGTTTTCGATGCATAAAACATGTTTTATGCATCCAACTTCATCTATGGGTGCTTAACAAAGCGCTAAGATCCTCAAGCTTTTAGCCTCCTATTTTTTTAAAGTCTTATTTAGCACTTCTTCAACGCGTTGTTCTTGTGCTCAACATTGTACGTAATTCGATTGAAACGGTAAAGAAACTCACATATTGACCACGAGGCTGAAAGCCAGCGTAATCAGAAGAGTGTGAGCAAAGAGCGGCCGATAGTGCCTGAGCTTCATGCAAAGGAAACGACGTTCCGACTCAGTATGGAAGCCTCGCACTGAGACACGCGGCATTTTACATGACTGTGAGGCGCATGAGTCAAACGGCCAGGAAGGCGAACTCTCTAAAAGCCTCAAGAGCCCAAAATCGACCCGAAAAAGCCACGGCTTGACTACAACGGCTGGCACAAAGAGAAATCTCAAGCACGTTGGCTCAATTTCGTTGGAGCTGCTGCTTCTCACGAAGACAGTGCAAGACCGAAGCTCTTCTGATACATCTGAGCTGCCACGACTGATGGCTATGTCATGTAGAGTGTGTTATGAAGCAGATATACTCTTATGAGCGCCAAGAGCTTCTTGTGAAGTCATTACATTGTCGACCGTCCGAAAAACATTGCAATGCAAGATCGAAATCAGCGAGCCTAAGCTACAGCTCTCAGTCAAGCGTTAGGTCCCGTGTTCGGGACTTACGTTGCCATCACCTCGCTTGGCGTTATGATGATGTCGATACATTTTAGATAGAAAAATGCACTCTTAGCTTACATACGTTAAGTAATTCGTACAAGGTGATTTAGTTTCGGGCCTAAAAATCCAACCAAGTTTCCCACAGAACCATGTTGGCTATCGTGCTAGAAAGTATCAAAGGGTATTTGCAGGCAAAAGATTCTCTGAGACAAGAACTTTTCTATAAATAATTGTTGCGGTGCAAAAATACGCGCCCAGCCACCGAAAATCGCTCTGGAACAACTAATTTCATATCTAGCTTATTTTACAGATAACGCGCGAGAAGTGAGCTCTTGCAGTGCGCGAATGATAAGCGTGCCGCCATGGCCTGCATTGACTGGGTCCTACCCGCTCTTCTCCCTTTTCGGAATCGTTGTGGTAAGCTTCTTTCGGAACGTCAACAGACGGTTTGCTCTAGTAAAGGATACATTTGGCAGATAAGCGCAACAGGTTGCTTTTTGTCGTACAAAACAGAGCTGGTCGCTGCTAAAGGTTTCCTTGATGTCACCAAATTCATCATGGTTCAAGCTCATCTAGCACCATTCAGTGTTTCTTTGATAAAAACGACAAAGCTTAGCAACACCCGCACCACCAGTACTCTTGGTGCAGAATGTTGAACTTTTAAATCGCCTTGGGACCATAGCGCAGGCCAAGCCAAGACCACGAGCCCAATGGCTGCTTACAAATCAGCCTAAGACTCAAGTTTCTTCACAAAGACTCGTTTGGCGGTAGGTTGATCAGTAGATGAGTACTTAAATCTAGCACACTTGATCGTGGAAGAGATACCCAGTGGTAGCAAAGCAATTTTGGTGAGACGATTAAGAACTGAGTTTGTTTTTCACGCAGCCGCTGGATGGCCGAGGCTTCTTCGGTCGGCGATTGAAAAATGTGCCACGTTGATCTTCAGTGCAGACAGATTAGCTCGAAGAGGATACTTGTCCTGCTTAATTACTGGTAGCCCTGTCGTGGGACAATGACATCTACCATAGTGTTTTCAACAAGCTTTTAATGATTTGTGGCCCAAAGAGCTACTTGCCCTAAAGTACTTGCTGGTAGAGATTTGCATTCATTATCTCGGCTATCATCTAGACAGACCATGCATTTCTCGGGTTGACGATTAATACGCGTTGATTGTCAATATGATTGGCAAGGCGACTATTATTCTGCGCAGAATATAATATCTATGTTAAATACATGTCTGACAATTCAGTATGCGTGCCGACGCGCTTTTGTCATTCACATTAGGAGCTGGCCGAGTTAAAAGCTGTATTGATGAGCGGCTTCGTCTAACATATAAACGAATACTGATTTTGGCATATTGACGGAATTTGTTATCGCAGGAGAAAAAATCAAGTCGAAATGTTAACTCCTCTTCACCGACCGTAGTGAATTACTATGAGCGAGCGAATGGGTTTTAGCACGATAGGCTAGATCCGGCGTATCCAGCTTTAAGTTGTCGCTCCGAACTACGAAGATATGAAGAACAAATTTTTTAAGGCATATAATGCTCCCACTAGCCGTCATTAAGGCCGAGGAAAACGTTAAGCTCGGTCTCCACGATGCATTGGTGGTCTCTACTAGAGGGCCCACCAGCGTCTCATACGTCGGCTCCTTTACAGAGCCTGCTAGTACCGGTAAATTTATGAGAATCAAGTTTGTCGTTGGCTTGCCGCAGCTGGAAGGTTTTAGTGTTCGTGTGTCGCCTGAACAAGACAGTCCATTTGGCACCATTTCATCCAGTGACGAACAGCAAGTTTGTCGATGAAAGCGGTATTAAAGCACCATGGTCTTTTGGACATGATGATGACGAATATTGACCCATTGTTTGGCATTGATTCTAACAGAGGTCGTTTCAAGTGTTGAAACCCGTTTGTAAGGTCTACACTAGAACATTACCGATAGATGATCAGACATACAGAACCATCCACGAACTAGAGGACGCACTGTGCAGTATGTGTGACTAGGAGCCAAATTTGTGGGCTGACAAAAATAATGGTGGTTGAGGTTTCCCTTAATAACGATGTTTACGCATCTTCAAGCTTTACAAAGACCAATGCAGACACCCTCGAGTTTTGCCAATCTCTGAAGCATGAATGCTTTTAAGATAAGCGAGGGGCCCGGATGAACTATTTTTTCCTGAGTCGATAATTTGGAACAAGCTTTCTTTTGAGAGCAGTGGGTGGACTATGAGAAAAGTTCGTTAATTTTATTCAGCAGGAAAAGGGTGGAATTGCACTCACCTGAACCGACAAGAGAACTCCGAGGTAGAAAACGTATTTACTTTAATGTTTATAGGTGACAAACGATAACTTGATACAATCAATGACTGCTTCAAAATGTGAGCTTCGTGTTTTCGAGCAAATTTAAAAAAGCTTTACCGAATCCTTTAACGGTTTTAAGAAGGCATGGGTCGGCTTGATCCATCTTTCTTCCCAAGGAGTTTTCGATGCACCCAACAATTTACATGGGGCATCTTAAATCGATTTTTAAGGTCTTGAGGTGTTTTTAGCACCCCTTCGAAGCGTCATACCTGCGATCGACTTTGCTGGTAGGGCGAGTATGGGTGACATTGGTCGGTAGTAAGTATTAGTCAACACTGCATTAAGCAAGAGGCGGACGGACCGCATACGCAAAAGACTGATCACTTTGACCCGCCGTCCGAGCCTAGAACTTATTTTTGAAAGGCTTATTTTGTCCTTACACGGGGAGATGCCCCGTAGTGAATAGTTATGATATGTTAATAGAGAATGAAGAAAACATCTAGTTCGATCTTTGTATTAATTAAAATCAAATTCATGCAGAATGTAGGAGGATAACTTGTTTGAGCCATGGAAGTGGATGAAACTTCTTTGGACTACATCAATAACCTGGTTTGAATTTATTTTGGCCCACACAGATACCTTAAGCTTGGCAACCAAAGTTTTACGTTGGCTGACAGACCCAGTCAATCTTACAAGCATCAACAAATCAAGAGCCACCATAAAGTTACAACAGGACCTGCTAGAAGGAATGCCTGGTATTTTGCTTCACCATATTACCTATTTACCTGATCGGATACTCGCACATTAGTGTAAACCATAGCGGATTCAATACACAAAGCGATACGGTAATTATAACTCGTTGGGCGTAGCTGCGTAGCGGGTGGGATCCTGTTTTATGAATAATGCTTGAAGTGAGGCGGCTCGGAGATTTGTCCATATGATTAACAACGATAGTTTTTCTACAGATTAATGAAAGCAGATCTTATTGCGTATCGAAATGACTGTACCAACACCGAAAATTTAGTAGACTATATCTCTTCTATCCATTTTCACTCAAAGCCAATATATGATCTGTCTCGTCACCCTTCAAATCCTCATAGTCACATCACACCATGTTCATCAAGCTAACTATGTGTCGATTCCTGAAGCGCTTCAATACACCCGATGGGTATTATCTTTTAATGATGGATGGCGCTTTTATTCGCTGCGCGCTTTTTCATTTGGCTGCTTATTCTGTTCGTATTATAGCAAGCGTTAAAGAAGGAAGTAAACTTTGTTGTTTCGAATAGCAATCAGATATGGAAGCGAGTAATCTGTCGTAACGGAAAAAATGGACGGATCTGGTTGCGAAAAATAAATTTGAGATGTCCCAGTCTTGAAGAGAAAGATGATGACGGCAATATTTCGTTTGCCGCAGTGCTTTAGACGTACGAACATAAAAAAGCATATCATTTTGTCATTGCTCCCACTTTCGACCGCACTCGAGTTCTAGTACTTTGGTGTGGCCGCATTTAGCTTCAAAGCCGCTTAAAAAAAGTGGCTCATATTTACGGAATATATCGCTTTTGTGCGTAAGAGAGTGAAGCGTTGTGTTAGAGGCTTCCACATGCTATCCTCGAAACAGAAGCTTTAGCTTTTAAGCCGTTGGTCAGGAGAGACCCGTCCTCGTCTTCATTGACAGTGATTTTGGCTTCAGCGGTTAAGTTGAAGACCTGGTAAAGCAACTTGGGCTTAAATTATTCAAGGGCGAAGTAAAGCAAGTCGATCTTGGTAATCACCAAGTTGTTTCTAAGCTCCGACTAGCCGTGCTCATATTTTGCAGACACCTGGTTTTACTTTAACATGAGAATCGATTGAAGTTGTACCTGTTCCTGAAAACTAGGATTTTATTATCGGCGTGATAAGGCTTCGTGAGCAAAATTTAGATACCAGGGCATCACACGGCAATGCAATTAGACACACAAACTAATTGTTTGGCTAGATGTGCTGCTGGACACACGCCAATCTCGCATAATTAGAGCCGCAAGTTTTTCAATCAAAATCGGCAACAAAGCCATCTTGTCCGACAAAAAATGACGCTGCTAGCTCCTGGGAACGTCGCGCCATGACAAAGACATTGCAGCTGTCTTTGATGTCAGCCTGTATGGTTTGAAGAAAGCTGAGCGCTTCAAGAATCAAGTTTGGAAATTGATGAATAATAATCTGGTGTATGAGGCGTTACGCAACTGTGCGGAGACTGGTTTCGCACCGAGATTTCTAGCAAGACACCTCCGGTACGAATACTTTTTAGCACAAACTCATGCTCAAGTCTGATATCAACACTATATCAAAACGAGACGCCAGAGTCCTAAACAGTGCAGGACAATCCAAGATTGGACCAAAGAGATGGTTTAAGCAGGCATCATTCGGTCAAGTACGTCTTTTTTTTATCATATGTGTCGAGATGCGTGCAAGCTGGTGCATTGTGCACGACTATTGGCTGCTTAAATTAGCGACAAATTTGCTGGCGACACCGATTCCGCAAAAGTAATACAGTTTCTACGGCATGTTCTTAAGTCATTGATTTTCGTATAAGAATCTATTAAGGTTCTCTATTACGCTTAACCGCGCAAGTAGGATGTCTAATTACCTCGTACAATCCCGTTAAGCATCTAGTCACTCCAATTAGACCGAGTGGACGCCAGGATACGTTTAGCGGTCTTTCTTATAAAGGCTTTCAAGATCTAAGAGACGTGATGCGAATCTGATTTGACGACAACTACGTTGCCACGCAAAGTGAAGATGTCTTAGACCACACAACGGATCTAGACTGTGTTCTCAAACGGTATGGAGAATATCATATTTATATCAAGTTGTCAAAGTGCCAGTTCTGCGTGGATGAGATCCCATGTTTCGGAGACTATTTTGGACAAAATTGCGTCCGAATGGACCCCGGCAAGGTCAAGATCGTCGCAGAATGGCCTATGACCAAGACAAAAAGCAAATGGAGTGCTTTCGAGGCCTAACAGTATATCTTCTAAGCTTTGCAAGGACTTTGCGCAATTTCACGCTCAATGGCATTGCTTAATTTTAGCCTTTGTTAGTGTATGATCCCGGTGAAACAAACACTGAGGCTGATGCATTGTATATCAAGAGTAAAGCTGTCCGAGTTAGCTGGAAAGTGCCACTGGAAGCAGCTAAGAATCGTAGAATCGTGGCGACAATCGAAGAAACAAAAAAAACCGCAAAGACATTGTATCCGTGATAAGAGACCTTCAGTGAATCATCAAGAAGCTAAAAAAAGGAGAAAGAAAGCCAAAGTAATCATTGCAAGGATAAAATTCGATATTACTAATTAGGCGAAGAAGAACGACTGTGTATTCCCGAAGACAAAGATATAAAATTCGCTTATCTGTGAAAATCACGATTACATATCGGCATAACATTCGGGATTTTAAGAAAGCCTGTCTGGCCGTGCGGCAAAAGTATCTTCGGCCGAAAACGATAAAGTACATCTAGCGCTATGTTCGCACTTGCAATATTTATAGCACGACAAAGCTAGCCAGAGTAATCCACCAAGATCAATTCAGATCTTAAATGTTGCAAGAGGCAGAAATGTAGACATTTCAATGATTTTTACCTTGTCTTGACCGGAGACCAAAAGTATTTTAGATGCCTACATGTTTTGGTTGCTTACAAAACTGTGCTATGTCCATCACTACGGGGACAACGGACGATACTGCAGAAATTGCAAAGGGGTCATGAAGAGATATGTAAAAGGCCATGTCATACTAAAAACGATTGTGTTTGACCGAAACGACAATTTAACGCGCAAGTTATCGTGTCTTCTGTGGAAATGCAACGCAAATTTGCTTCGGCGATTTGGCCACAAACTGATGGACGGACGATAAAAACAATCGTCTCATGGGAGACTATCTCCTTGAAGTCGTTGACCCAGCACAAATGCAATTGGCTGATATAGCCTAGCTAACAATCTTGCTTACACTCTACGATTGGAACTCACCGTTCAAAGCGGATCTAAACATATTATTCGTATGCCGGATGATGTGGCATCAGATCCAAAATATTGGAGAAAACAGTACAAGAGTTTTATCTACGTCAAAAAACTTTACTTACGGTCACACAAAACCGGGTGAGTGAAGCATTAGAGCGCATGAATTACTATTACTACAAGAAAAGGCTTGCCTTAGACTTCCGGATTGAAGAATTGGTGGTGTTGAATGGCAAGAATTTGTATATCCGTCGCACAGGTTTTGCTCAGTCACAGAATTTTGCGCCGAGATATCTTGGTTCATTAAAGAAGTTTTGCGAGATTCCTATGGATTGGGGAACACTGGATGCAGCTCCAATTTCTTTATCATCAAAGGGATTGGAGCTGCATCCAGTGTTCCACAATTTAATGATGAAGCCGAATCGCAAGTACCCAAACGTTTGTAAACAGTGGCCAAGGTCATGTTGGCCGATGGCCCCGAGGAACTACTTGTTAGAGCCGTCATTGGAAACCGTAAGTGCAAGGGAAACCTGAAGTACAGAATTCGTTAGCTTTAAGAAACCAAGTAGGAAGCAGCTTGGAGTCCATGGATAATCTGAAGCAGGAGGGAGGTCATGTGATGCGATGGTCGTCACCGACAGGTTTGCCGGTAATGGCCACTACGCCATCCAAGCACATTGTTCAAAAGATACATATGCATTTACCGCCTTATTAATTGCATGTATGTTACATTTTACACCCCCCCCCAGCTTAGATACGCTTACGACACTGTGGAAACATATACCCCAATATAATACTTTTTTCCATAATATATTGTATGGATAAATTGTGTGTAGGCGTTTAATTGCTCTAGACGCTAGCCTTTCATATTTACTAGTACTCAATCAACGAACCCCCTCGACGTCAATGGCTAACCGTGGCAAGCCAAGTGTGTTTGCAGCTTTTAATCAGATGCACATCAGCGAGAAATCTGACTCCGAAGACGGCAGCGCTGAAAATAAGCAACGAGAGCGAAAGGAAAAGCAGAAGCAGAGGAAAAAGTCGCGCAGCAAGAAAAAGAGCAGGCACGACCGTCACTGGTAGCTGCGGCGTCGGTGTTTCTGACACTGACAGTGTAAACAATTTTGTGTGTTTATAGCGACTCGGTTCAGCTGAAAGACTTGGCTTTTGTTTCGGCTCCCAAGCCTAGAAAAAGCAAGAGCAAGAGCAAGAAGTGTAAGACAGGAGCCAATACACAAGTTCACTCGCCGTCTGGATCGTCCGTTGAAGAAGCACCGGCTAGTAGCTGCATTAGCGATGAGAGAGAGGAAGGAGGTGCACGTGACATTACTTTAGCAGATATAGCCAGTTCAATACCACACCGGACACATCAGCCGCAGCAGATGAAGGTGCCTAAGTCATATAACATAACAATTAAAGGCTTTTCACGATGTTTATCGCACTTCAGGTCATGTCTCCTTCAAGAAAACAGAAGCAGCAGAATGAAGACTTGTCCTCTGTGCAACCCGCCTTTCCGTCTGCACCTAACGGGCCCCAGTTTGCAGCGCAAACAGAGATGGGGGCCGTATACACACCATCGCACATTACAATTACCCGTGTAGATGGTCAAATGAAGCGCACGGTGTCGGTGACTGAGGTGATGGATCAGCTATTACGCTATACACAACAAAACACTCAACTTCTTATAATGCAAGAACAGCTTGGGGTATGTAGTTATCAAATTGATGAGGCGTTTGTTCCATTTTCTTGACATCTTGTAATGTCGTGGTATCTCTTAATTTGCAGCTCGCTAACCGCAATTTGCAGGACCAATTACAGCGCAGTGCCGGTGCGTTGCTCTATAGAGCTCGTGCTTTCACCATAGCTGACGTTCTATCTTCTTGGTGAGACAAACAGATATAAATAGTGGTCTGCAGAATGAGGTGACAATGTTTCGACAAATGTGTCTAAATTTGCAGGCTGAGGTAAGTTGGATGCTACTATCTCCTCTGGCTGTATCGATACTCTATGCGTTTGTGGCTCACTAAATCAATCGCTGTCCGCTAGGTGTCACGTCTGCGTTCAAATCTTGCCATGCCGATTGTTTCAGATGCTGGCAGCAACCCCCAGTTGCAACATCACCATCGCCCTCCGCCTGGCATGTCCTAGTCACGGGCGCGAGTAATGCAAACAATAATATAGTGCACTCTCGGAATAGAAGTCTGTTTGCCATTTGCAATTTGTTGAAATCTCGTTACTGAATATCGTATGGTACATAAAGTCGATGATAACTTGTGGCGCCATCCTCAGAACCGTGGACTTAAGCTGGATGACGTTTACCGCGCGTTGGACGAAATTAAAGGCTTTTAAAACAGATGGGAACAAGCTTCTACACGTTACTTCGCTTGTCAATCGGCCATAGTAGAGCTAACAAAGGCGCTTATACTCAATTACTTGCTGCACACCTGACTCATGCCATTCACGCTTCTCCGCTCTACCGCGAACGTACATTGAATTTGCGTTGCCCATTTGTCGTTCTTGCATCTCATCGAGTAGTTCTACACCATGGTCGGGACTGTGCAAAAATTTAAGAAAAAACTGCGCGGTAGTTTCCTGCGCAAGAAAGAGAGCGCATGGGAACTGGATGACGACCCGATGCAACGGAAGCATACCCAGGACGAAGCAATGCGCTTTGACCGCAATGCAGCGTTAACAGAGACTGTCAGCGTGACAGACGATGTAGAAGAAATGTTCTATAAAGGCTCCTCGACCGCCTCATATGCACCGCAATACCGCACAACGGAGCAGATCCGAAGCAACATGACGTTGTACGCTTTACACGAAGACATTGAGACGCCGTTTTCGGTCGCCAGCTTCTCACAATCGTCGGCTACGACGCCTAGTAACTACACGGCTTCCACACCTGAAGACTACGACTTTTCTGAAATGCACCCCCCGACAGGCAAGTTACCTGCCGTCAGCAAAGACCTTGACCTTGAGCGTCTCCACTCAGAAGTATTGGAGATCAAGAAAGAGGTGAGTATTATCCGACGAGAAGTAGTGGAAGAACTGCATGTGACTCGCTACGATGTGCTCAAGGAGCTGACACTGCTTAAAGGCGCAATAGCTCAATTGGCCTTCACAAATTTGCAGATTTCGTCCCCGTCCGTGTCGTCCACCGACAGTTCGTCGTCGGATCCGCTATCGAGCGATGACCGTGCAGCGCTGACCCGCCAGACGCCCATCAAGACGTCACAGACCACGCGCGATCGCCTCACAGCGACCCGCGCTACTTCTCTCAGAGCATCTGCGCGGGCGACCAGCATGAGACTAACTCAATTGGCCCCGGTGGCTGACGATGCGCTATCGACACCATTGAACCCGCAGCAAATCGATGAATTGTTTCCACTTATTGACTTTACTTCAGAGCTTGCTGCTCATGCTTACGGCCTCACTCCCGGTTCGCGCGTGTGGGCACTAACCCACGTACAGGAGTGGCTAGATGCACGGTTCCAGTACGGTAACGACCCTCTCTTAGCTGTCGTTGGTGAGAGCGGCTCTGGCAAAAGCGCCTTCTGCGGTACAGTGGCCCAGCAATTTCGTGGGAACTTACTGGCCGTGCATTGCTGCCAATTTGACCGCAAAAGCAAAAGCAGTCCTCGCAACGTGCTGCTGTCGGTAATACATCAAATCTTGGACAATCTCCCTTCTTTCAAAAACCAGCTGGCTCGTCTTAACCTCAAGTACATGCTGGAGGAAAAGGACCCATTTCGGCTGGCGAATAAAGTGCTCATTGACCCGCTGAATGCTTTGGAAGAACCTACGCACTCGACATTGATCCTGGTAGACGGCATTGACCAGTGCTCGGTCGGTGCGAACGATCACAACGAGCTACTGGAATTTTTCGCTCAAATTATTCCACAGCTGCCACCGTGGGTGGGATTCCTTATTTCATCAAAGCCATCATCAAAGCTTGCCGATCGTCTTCCAGTATCGTCAGTATTGGAATTTAGTGCCAAGAATGAAGCATTTGTGGCAGATGCTGCCACATTTGTTGAGGACATTGCTCAATACTTTAGCAATGATGATGCAGCAGAGGCAAAAAAATTGCTTAAGAAAAAAAGCGGCGGAAATTTTGCATACCTGAAGTTCACCAAGCAGGCTTTATCCCACCCAGGCATGGCAATAACAAGCAAAGATGGCGTGGTGCCGCTCAGTGTTGTTCGCGAGCTTCCTGAGACGCTGTACGACATTTACGCTGAGATCTTTGAGGAGAAATTCGGTCCGAACCATGGTCGTGTTTGGGACAAGGCCAAGCCACTTCTGCAGCTAATTGTGGGC
This sequence comes from Plasmopara viticola, assembly GCA_001695595.3. Classification (NCBI taxonomy): domain Eukaryota; phylum Oomycota; class Peronosporomycetes; order Peronosporales; family Peronosporaceae; genus Plasmopara; species Plasmopara viticola. Next base: position 314,674 of record MBPM02000051.1, on the reverse strand, counting down.
GCAGCAGCAGGACCGTACTCGCTTGTGACGGAAGAGCAAGCCAAGAAGCAACTTGACCTCACATCTGAAGACTTGCGGATGCTGCGTCGATCGTTCGCAGATCTTGTGGTCGTAGAGCACGGTGCGTACCGCATGGAGAGCTCGGCACTATGCGCATGGCTAAGTAACCCCAACCGATCTGAAGAGCAGTTTTACTTCAGCATTGAAGACGCGCTTCTCGCTCTTCGCAAGATGCGTCTCAATTGTTCCACTGGCTCAAGTTTCGGCAACTTCGGCATCTCATCGAGTGAAAATGCGCCGATTAGCGCTCGCAAGCTGACCCGAGCAAAAAGCCACGGTATATTGCACAGCGAGTCGCATCGTCATGAGTCAGTAATGAAAATCGAAGGCTGTAAACCCGTTGGCATTCTAAAGCGCGGCAAGTTGTAGTAGACAAGTGGTGTAGTGTAAATTCGGTGTTGATCAAAATAACTTGACATTGTTAAAATTTCCGCATTTGACCGAGTCTCTTGCTCCTTCCTCCGCCATTAGAAGCTCGGACAGTCGACAAAACGTGGGCAAAGTTGCCTACGACGGATCGAGAGGGTGACAATGCTAAGTCTATATTTGCACCACCAGCTACACGGCCGATCACCTCCAAAGCTCTTTGAAAGAACGCCAAAGCGCCTTCAGTGGTCTCTCCAATGCTTAAAATACCGAAGACGCCGGCTGTGAGACTATCGGCAAGTAAAAAAAGTGTACCCGAAGCTTGCTCCACGTCGAAACACACACCGTGAAGCCTGCAGGTATGGAAGAAGGCTGTGTACTGCATAGTAGTCACGTTCGGGTGGAACATGTACGAGCACACCACATAACAGCGCGAGGCGCCATTAAACAATCCTTTGACCAATGAAGCTTCACGTAACAGCAAGTCCGTAGTATCGCGACTGTCGCTTGGTCTTTCAAAAACCACAGTCTTTAAATTGTTTGTACCAGTCACTCGATATATACCGGAGTTAGCATCCCAGCCGCCACGAACGAGTAGATGAAAGCATGCAAAGCTGGCAGCAGAATCAGTAAGAAAAGGGTACACAGCAAGAGCCCACAGTCGAGCAGCACCATTGCTTTTGTTATCTCGAAAGACGACAAAGTCCAGACTCACGTGACCCCATACATTTGTTTCGGCTAACCTCTTTCCTGCAGCCTTGCACGCGCCCTACGAAAGAACGGATGTAAGGATCATAAGATAGTACAAACCACAATCCCGTGATACGCACCTTAATTGCCTCGTGTGGGGCCGCAGTCTGGGGGAACGTAAACACCAGAGACTTTCGACTCGACCCACCGCTTGCAGTTGCCAGCACATTCTGTGTCGACGTCATGTGTACACTTCCGTCTGGGTCGACAAATACGTTTGCTCGTACGTAACTGGGCTCCACCGGCGCTGTTTTTTCCTCGATTAAAGTAACATTGGCTGTCGGAGGCGTGGCTTCGATAACACAACCAAAGTGGCCAATAGCTGCAACATACTCTTGCCACGTCGGGAATAACTCAGTGTGCATGATCGTCGCAAGTCGTGCTAGCTTGCCCGGCCGCTTCAACTCCGTCAAAATTAAATTAGCCGCCGCGTCACGGCTACCTATTTGTCGCCAGTACTCTAGCGATCGCTTTTCGCGGTGCATATCACGCACCGCTTTCAGACCTGACAGGTCAACGACTGCTTCGCCCAAACCTAAAGGATCATAGTCGAGCTTGATAAGCCACCTCGGCTGATCGATATGAGCGACAGCAAGCTTGGCCAATGTTGTGCAAATTTCATGCTCGTTGTAAAGCTCGTAACTGCCTGTGGGGACATTTATATCGGCCCGGATAAACAGCCGCTTGCCACCTGATCGAGTGAGCAACGGCAGCGCTTGGGCTGGAAGGGCTCCGAGTATTGGTAAATTTAGTGTCATTGCTAATTGTTGGTCTTCAGCACCAGGCAATCCCATCACAAGGTACGCCTCTTTACCAGCAGTGTAGCGCCGGATCCGTCGAAGACAATGAGGCGAGTAGAGTAGCAAAGACGAAAGCGAAAAATGAGCTGGAAAGCGCGCAGCTTGCTCTGGATAGACAAACTTGACGCAAGGTCGACTATCACCACGACTACCGAGCTGCAGCAGTTTAAGAAAGTACTGGGAAACATCTGCCGTGAGCTCGAAAGGGGAAACATATACGAGCAGATCCACGTGCGAATCCAGTGCAGCAGCACATACTCGTGTTAGTTGAAGGTTCTGCTGAACTGCAAAGTTTTCGAAACTTACACGTGAGTGCTCATCAAGTGACAGGGAGGGTACGTGAACTACAACACGTCGCCGTGCTGCAATCTGTGACCACTGAGACTTTAAATGAAACATTTGTGCTTCCCATCTCTCAGCTTTTTCGCGACGGGCTTCTCGCGATCGTGCTTTGTACGCTAGGCAGCAACTGTAAGCCCGCCATGCAAGCTGAATTTTGGTCGCGTTGGCGTCGCTAACACGAGACTTTGCATACCGGTGACGGGTCATCCACATACGAACGCAGGCTTGAATGGTAGTGGCAGCATGACGTTTCCGACCTCTCCCTTTATATCGCTGACCTGGGCGCCGCAAGACTGACATCACCTGCTCATTATTGACAATACAGGACAAGAGCTCTAGCTTTGTAAATTGAGGCTGATTTGTAGCTGCAAGTGCTAGCAATCGTTCGCCATCGACATGGGCCGATGAAACAGAATATTGCGTGAACAACCGCTCCAGTGCTCGTAAAATTTCTTCAACACTTCCCCAAAGGTCCCGTGCAACCCGCCGAAACGAAATGAACTCGGGCGTCTCTCTCAAAGCACGCCCCTTGTAAATATAAAACTGGTGGAGGCTATATGCGTCCGACAGGTCGTTGTTACATCCACGAACTTCAACAAAGTTAGCCCCCGATTCTTTTAAATCAGCCCCTTCGTCTTTGGCTTTCAGATCGTCTTCGAGCCCCTCTTCGTCGTTCAGATATTCGAAAACGCGATTGGAATTTTCCTGGATTTCATCGCTCTGATTCGTCACGGCACCAAGTGCAGCAAATTCTACTGACCTTCGATGGGCAGATACATCAATCTTCTCCGCTCCGTCCGATTTTGGAATTGACAACGTGACTCGGTTCAAACCTTGCGTCATCGAGCTAGCTCGTATGTTGTGTTGTATAGGGATGGTGGTAGTGGCAGGAGGTGTAGCTCTAGAAGGTGGACGGAAATCAAATTTCAAAGCTGCGAGATTATAGCCTGTCGACTGAGTAAGTGGAATAACTCGAGTAGAATGCTCTGAGCGCTCGTGAAAATGGGTCGCACAAAGTTTGACAGCACCACCACTAGTACCATTTCTTGTGCCGTTGAATCCTGCAAAAGCTGGAGTCAAATCTGCGTACGCTGGAAGAAAGCCGCGGGTCACCAAGTTCAAAAGACCGCATTTGGCATCTTCTTCGCCCAGCTCTGGTGTCGGTTCGCTTGGATCGGCTTTAACCACACTTGGCAAAAGACGACAGTGTTGCGAAGTTTTCTTACGCACGAGGTGACCACGGTGAGCTATAGGTGTGTGTTGCCAATGTTCATGAGATGGCTTCAACGACTGCCGAATCTCTACCTTGCTGTTACAAAATTGCTAAACAACACGCATAGTTTTCAGACTCCCTAATAAACAAAGTGACTGCCATAGCTTTTTACCTTGCGGAAAAACTCCATAGAGGAGGAGCTAGCGTCCTTACAACCTGTCAGCCTGGACTTGTGTGCTCTCCTGTCTTCACTTTGGTAATTGATCAATGGGGTTGCTGCAACCGAGACAGCAGGAAAAAGATAATCGCGATGACTTTGATTACTATGTGCACTGCTACCGCTACTGATCATTCCATTTAGCACGAGTTCTGCTTTCGCCTTGAGTTCCAACTCCGTCTGCTGCAAAATAGCGTTAAAAGCCTGCACCTCAGCATTCGTGACCACTGCACTCTGGCGCATGGGCAATGCATTGGCCTCCACGGTCCTTGCAGCGGCTGTCATCTGCTCGCGCATCACTTGTAATTGCTTTTGCGTCTCCAGTAACAACCGACCCACATCTTCGACATGATGAAGTTGCTCAATTTTCTCCATTTTGTCAGATTCAAACAAAGCGTCAAGTGTGAACCATAGTGCCATACAAACATGAGATGTTACATTGATCATTAATAAACTCGCTTTCCTAGCTACTTTTCGATAATAATAGCAAAACTCCTTAAGTATCACGAGCCTTCATTTCGTGGACGTGGCTTCAGGTCCTAACAACCGCGTTTGCTTCTTAAGATGAACATCTTGCGGTTGCCTGAGCCTGGTGCGACAGCTTCGGGCGACAAAACACAACCTACTTCGTGCGAGGGCTACGTGACTAAGCGGGGACATTTCCGAAAGTCGTGGCGTATGCGATTCCTGGTTCTGGATGGGTCTAACCATCAAGTTTCGTACTATGAAAGTCGCGCGGCCTGTCACCCAACCAGTGGTGAAGTACCTGCTCCTAAAGGGTCATTTTATTTGTCAAACATTGAACCGCACGAGTACGTTGTTGGTGTTATTGGAGCAGCTGATCGACCATTTGGTTTTAAAATGATTGGGCACGCTCCCAAAAAGGGGTATGTTGAGCTCGATGTGTTTGTAGAGACACTATCTGATCGCAACAAGTGGCTTGAAGTTGCCCGCAATGCTCTTGGTGCTAAGCGTCAGCTGACGCGCCAGGCCATTGACCAGAGTGTGAGCCCAAACAAAAAGCAACTATTCGGATTTAGCGTGCCACTGTCCCCTCAGCCAACACTGTCGCCTCAGCAGCAAATGCAGACACTGGCAACAAGCAAAGAGGGGCTGCTTTCAGAAGCGCTGCGTGAGGTTGAAGCCGCAAAATTTGTCGGCCGCGAAGCCTGCATCGAAATTGTTAGTCAAGGGGAGAAACTTGATTCCATAGAGCAGGATTTAAGTGCAATTGACCGCGACCTTGATTTTGGTGACAAACTGCTGCGGCGCCTTAAGAACCCCACGCTGCATCTTTTTTCAGACGATACGCGTCCTAAATCACATCTTGCTGGTTTAAAAGGAAGCTCACCCCATCGCTCTCACCAGTCTGGTAATACAAGCCCTACTCGCCTTCCTCTTGCCATGGAAAGCAGTAGCGACGTTGGTGGTAGTGATTTGGAGCGATTAGCACAAGCTCTTGGAGAACTCGAGGTTCAGGCGGTCATTTTAAATGGCGAGGCCGGTCACAGCTCGCAGCAGATTGAGCGTATCGACCACCATCTCTCCCACGTCACAGCGCGTGTCGAGAAGCAGACCAAACAAGCTTCTGTGACGCTCAGTGCTGGTCCACGGCTTTTTTAATGAAGGTTTTGATAATAAAATTTTAAAGATTAGGGTGATTTTATGTAAAGCATACCACAGCCAAAAAGCGCATGTTTGTCTACGTTGTAATTAAAAAATCGGGCGTGGCGGACCGCTTTTGCGATCCATAAAATGCTGGCGACGCAACAGCTGGTGGTGGCGTTTATAGCCCGCTTCTATGTCCTGTATCTTCCAGCGCGCGTTTTCCTCTCCTTTCGTCTCTAGCTCAGCGGCGTTAATGCGCTGGCCGTCACGGTAGACGAAGCGTTGTACGCCTGAGTCTGTATGCGTCCGCGTTAGAATGGAACTTAATGCACACAACGAAAACACTTACCGGACTTGGCATGCGGTGTGACGATCTTTAGGTAGCTGACCGACGATTGCGCGCGTTGGATGAGTTCAGACACCCTGAGAAGAAGAAGCAGGAGACTATAAGTATAAAATAGGAGAGACTTGACATCAAATACTTGCTCCTTTGGGTCCGTCAGGTCTTCGTGACAGCGAAACTCGCGACGAATATGGTCAATCGACGACTGACGTTTGGTCGGTGGAAGACCCTGCGCTAAACGAAGTAACTTCTTATACAACATGCGCAACTCACGCGTGCTTTCCAACATTGCACGAGATACTATTGGTTTTGCTGCTTATCGTCATTTCCTTTGTCAACTAAAATAACCATTAAATAGTGGATCAGACCACCGGTTTATCAAGCTAAAACTCTTTATGAACTCCAAAGGTGCGGTAACTATTTTTACGCTTTATATTACCAGTGAGCGGCTACGTAAACTAAGATCATGTAAGGTAATGTATTACGTTATCGCGTTGCCAAGGTATGCACGTGCTAGGCTCAGTCTGGCTAGTCCACGGCATAGAGTGGTGTCCGCATACGTCGAGTCTCGTTCGGGGGGCAGTGCATCCAGCACCGAGGTCGTATGGGTCTTCCATTTCTTTCGGTCTTGTGCAAGGGTACGTACCACTTCGAGGTCTTGTGCTGTCCGGAGTCGAAAGCCGGAGCCACGGGAAACAAGATTGTGGTCGAGTGTCGAGGGGAGCGTGGTGCGGGGACGTCCGCGCCATTTTGCTGCGGTGGAGAAGAAGTAGGCACGCATCTGGAGATTAGCTGGAATGTCGGGATTGCGGCGAAGTACATGGCCAAACAGGCGCCAGCGAGCTTGTGTCAGTCGTAGTCTCAGCGGCCGCTCATCACAGAGGTCGTAGAGTCTTGCATTCGAAATGGGTCGGGGGTAGCGATAGCCAAGAGCGTAGCGAAGCTGGCGGCGATGGAAACTCTCGAGGCCGTGGAGCTCTGACTTGGTAAGAGCCCAGGTGTACAGCAGAATCGGTAGAACGTAGGTGTTGTACAATCGAATGCGTGTCTTGGGTGAGATGAACGTGGGGCGGAGCCAGACGGACCAGATGCGGTGGAGCGCGAGGGTGGCCAGGGACTTGCGTCGGGATAGATCTTTAATATCGCCGAAGAGTGTTCCGAGCTTCTTAGTGTGGTGCCAGGTTTCTTCTCGGGATCGGGCGTGTCGAGTGGCGCCCGACGGGTTGCAGTGGCGGCGGATTTCGGTGACTTCGGTCTTGGCTTCTTTTTTTTAGGGTTAGAAGGAAGTCATCAATGCGGTGCTCACCTCTATCGTAAATCTTGGTTTCTCGGAGGCCAAGGATACGACGCGGTAGCGCCGGAGATCTTCGGAGAGTGTTTCGTGCTTCTTGCGCTTCGAACCTAGAGAATTCACATTAAAGGAGCCAATCCGGATGCGGTTGGCGCGGTTAAGGGCGTGGAAGGGGGTTTGACCTGGTGCTGGAGACCGTCGCGTCGAGGGTGAGACTCGTTAGAGACCTGCAGATGCCCGAGAGCACCTGCCCGAAGCGCGCGAGCATTTAGCCCCCGCGCTTGGAAGGAGGGCGTCACCCCAACCTTTTCCGAAAACTAAGATCATGTGTCAAAAGATATCTTAAAATGATAAACTCTCTTTGTAGTTATGATATTTAGTCGCTTAATGAGAACTAATGTCTAATATAACGTATATAGTCTTAAAAGGCGGCTGCATGCACTTCTCTGTAACGTAAAGCAGCTTAAATACGTCACGACGATTAAAGGCTTTTTATACTGCTCTTGAAGGACCAGCAGCGGACGATTCTAGGTTGACCGTGCTAATTTACAAACTTATTAGAAAGGGAATGTAGTCTTGGCAGACTTTGGCACGCTTGAAATGCAGTACATCAAAACAGGTTGACTAATGCTTAAAAAAAGCGATTCGAGTTGCCAATGAAGCATCTCCGGGGCCAAAACAGCTCCAGCTTTGAAGTTTGAGAATTTTAACATTACATAGTCATTTCTTGGACGAGTATGACTTGTTCCTAAGCAATTCGTAAGTAGAAAAATCGAAGACTATAGGTGTCAATCACCTTATTTCAAGCAGCAGGAATTTGGTGGGCCACTTTCTTATCCCTTTAATGCGTTACTCCTCGTTTATAGAATTTTGTGCAGTCACACATCCGAACTAAAAATGGGGTTATCAAAGGCGCTAAAATTTCCCGAAGGTAGACGTAGCAACGCCCAACGAACCTTCCTTTAAGTTTTGTTGTCAGCACCGGCTACGAAGACGCTCAAGACAGGCCTCTAATTGAAGGCTGCAAATATACAGGTCGGCCACCAACTGCGGTCAACAAAGCCCCCTCCAATCTGTCTCCAAAGGAACTAGGTAGTACACCTCTAAAGATGAGTGAGCATACTGTGGGTTGCAAACAGGTGGCATATATCCATAAAAAAGTTATGTGAGGCGAGTAAAATAGAGTAGCATCGGATTACAAGACAAAGTTGATAACATAACTTCTCAAGTGGGTAGCATAGCACACCAATTTCGAATATCAAAACTCTTAAGCAGGCAACATATGTCCATAGAACAAAGTGCTTAGCAGGCGCACAAAACACAACTGTTGGCAACAAAATTCCGCGAGGTAATGTGATTAATATGTACACATGTGGACGATGAAGCACCACCAGTAGTAAGTAGCATCGTTCCATACATATGCGATATTAGAACCATCTCTGATTGGCAAAAGTAAATTTATGATTGACAAAAAAAACATTTTTCGGAAAAGGTTGGGGTGACGCCCTCCTTCCAAGCGCGGGGGCTAAATGCTCGCGCGCTTCGGGCAGGTGCTCTCGGGCATCTGCAGGTCTCTAACAAGTCTCACCCTCGACGCGACGGTCTCCAGCACCAGGGCGCCACCTGGGCTCTTACCAAGTCAGAAGTACACAAAATAATGGAAGACCCTCACGGCCCCGGTGCTGGCTGCACTGCCCGCCGAACGAGACTCGACGTATGCGGACACCACTCTATGCCGTGGACTAGCCAGACTGAGCCTAGCACGTGCATAACTTGGCAACGTGATAACGTAATACAATACAATACAAAAAAACATGGACAATTGACACTACAAGCGGTCTTTGTCACGGCAGGTATGCTTTAAGTGGTAGCACTGTCAGAGATATCAGAGCTGCTGAATCTAGAGTCTAAAGGAAGACTTGGCTGAATTACAGTTTCTAAACATCTCAAAGCTAGGTGCCTGCACAGTTTCCATGAGATTCTTGAAAAATGGCGCGCTTATCTCGCTTCATAAGAGGCTGATAGGCTTCGAAAAGATTCGCTGCAAAATGGGATCCAAACGAACGCGATTAAAGTGCGGTTTCTCTGCAGCGTGTTGAGAATTGGTCCATACCCGCATTTAGAACTTAAAGTATGAGCGACAAGCTTAGCAATTTGCCGAAGCCAATGTATTTCTGAGCTTAATTGTCTCTCGCTAATACTCCTACTAAATTACTTCGTCCAATGTAATTACATTTTTGTCCCAAATATTCTGTATCGCAAAAAGGTGCTCGTATACGTTGTAGTCTAAATGGTAATTATATGTACCAAAACATAAATATCGTTAATAGTAGTGTAGAGACAAGTTTAAACGGAGATGGGATTTCATGCAGGACCAGACGCCCCCACATAGCCGCTGTAATATTGGGCTGAAACATTGGTTCTTTATAGATCAAGTCTGTTTTGTAAAGACCATCCTCCTTGTCTTAAAGGATGCGTGGTAAGAATACACGCCAAGGGCTTAAAGCACCCAGATTGTTTGCTCAAGACTTTACCTAAGTTCCTGTCACGAATGGAATATTTTCGTGCAGCAGCTTCCATCAAATATTACGATCCTCGTCCTACTGGCGAGCTTAAAGTACCTGTCAAAGCACTTCCCGGACGAGGCAATGAGTTGGCCCACGTCATCAAACTTGATTAACGACCATTTTGGTCATACATACAATATAAAGAGTAATTTTAAGTCCTTGTGCGATTATGTATCGCAGATAACGATACTATAGTCTTGTGGTTAACCCGTTGCAAGCGATCCGAGTCGCAATCCTGGTCTGCTCCACAATAGAGGGAGCCCAGAAGATTTGGCCGAAGCCATTGTGTCAAAAGACGGAAAATTAGGCTCAAAATATTTATAAGGCACATGGTTCTCCAATGGTAGTCATTTGTGCCAAGAGAGGTCTTTTCTCGGTGTCCTCTACATACTGGCAAACTTACAAGTGAAGCTATAGACGTAAAGGCCCGAAAGACCAGCCAAAAGGGCAAGCCCGCGGCCTACGCATCGTTTCTTTTACAGAAACAACCGGCGTCGGTGGTTTGCTGGAGGTCTTTAAGTATCGAATTTGTCTTTGGCTTGTCAAAATCTGGTTATAATAGGGGCATAGTGGTGTTCGCGTGCCACCTGAGTAAGATAGTGATTTGACACTTGTGTCAGCCAGTATCATAGGGGAGGAAACAGCAAGGCTGTTTATCAATACGCTATTTCCGGACACGATGATTTCCGAGAGGGACGTGCAGTTTACTGGATCACATGGAGAAATTTATCCGTGAAAGTAGAGCCACGCTGCGGATTTACAAGCTATTAATGCTAAGATTGAACTTCTAAATGCGGTACAAAGTTTTTTTTTATTTGTTTGGGCTAAGACACTCAAAAGCTTCGATTTTCTGTAAAGCGCCAGAAGGTCAAGCCTTCAGTCCTCTTTTAGGTCTATTGTCTCACGAAAGCAGCTATGTGGTTATGCTTAAATCAGCTTAACGCTATCGGCAGGATTATTACTTCCGTCCAAGGTAAGAATTGGGCGTACACGAATTTTTTACAACCTTCTTCTGAAGAAAATAAAACAACATAAACCAACAACTCAAAAAGCTCACTTTTTTGCTATCAAGATAAGTTGATGTTTCATCGTAATTTTTACGGTCACGAAAGATGTGAATTGCAAACCTCATATGCCTTCTCGTGACAGTATAAAAGCACGCAACATTTTATGTGGGGCTCTTCAGGAGGCAACTTCATCTTCAGCTCTTTGGCTTTCATATAAGTCTCGAGGTGGTCATAGTATTTCATGAAAAGGACCCTGCGCTGGACCTTGCTTGGAAAGCTAGTACTAGTAGCGCCCATAGCCACCGCCATATTGATTGCAAGTCTGACGGGGTTGCGTAACCAAAGATCGAGCGCTTAGAGCTGGCTAGGCCTGGAAATCACTACAAAAGAGATATGACATTCAGATGCAGCTTGCACGGTATTCCATCTGACCGCGAAATCAGTAGGTCACATGGTAAAAAAAACCCAGCGTTTTCCTCAACGTCTTCGAGGGTCCGGGACTTATCAAAGGGAACGCGACTTCGGAACTATGTCGAGATGGTGAAATTTCCTTCCGTGATTTTTTGAACGTCTTTCTCTCATGTGAAGCGCTTAGTGAGGCGGCTGCACATTCACGAGCGCTGTTAAAATTTGTGGAGTGGCACGGTTACCCTAGTTTACTGTGCTCGTAAAAGTTGTCCGGCAGGATCCAAAAAAAATGCCCAAATCTTTGAAATCTGGAGCCAGAAGATACGAGCTCTCTAGCTTTTGATCCCACATCGGGAGCCGCGCTCACGACTTGTGCTTTTAAAGATTGGCTTACCACTTTCCCAAAGCTGAGACATTTTAAAAAAATTGCGTCCGATTTATCAGCCAAAATCATCGCAATCATAGCTTTAGAACGTAAAAAATGTCATTTGATGGCTAATGTATGAGCAAAAACGCCCTCGGGTTTTAAATTCTCTATCAAAAAAGCTCTCTAATTAAGAGATAGTTCTAGCTAATTCGTAGAGTATCCCCAGCCTCGGTCTTACGTTCGGGGTCCTCACAATACAGGATGAAATTATGTGTGGGATTCGCCGCGGTGCCATGAGCATAGCAACTCTACGGTCGTACTAGGATGATAAATTTTTCCAGACTGCATTTTTATCGTAACTACCGCGCGTTATGTGACCTAAGAAGAGTTATGATAGAGCCGTTGTTTAAATAGTGAATGCACCTCTTACGGGACGGTGTAGTGCATCGATGCGGCGGTGGGCGAGTCGCAAAAGTCACCGCCAGTAGTGTTGGTACTTTGGGCTTTAAATTCGCCCTATAAATGTAAATGTTCGACAAGTTTAGGATTTCCCCCACTGGTTAAGGCGCGTGTCTCTCCCGTTCTGTAATGAGACAGTAACTTTGATGATATTGGCGTTACGATTCGAATCCTGCCGTAATATTGGCTTAAGAGTAGGCGAGCATACGTCGTTGCATGTACGGCGGTTTTTGTCTTGTCATCGACTGAAAGGTGATGTGTCTGTGGCCATTAGGTGCAATCTAGGCTAATGGTGGTGGTAGAGGTACCTCTAGATACTCTTTTGGCCGAGTGGCTCTATGATAGGCAACCCAATATACTCACTTCTCATGATAAACACATAGCCTTTGATGCAGAATGGACATTTCAGCGCAGAGAAAAAAACTGCTGTTCTATTAGAGTAGTCAAACCTACTTTATTCCTCATGTTCTACTTGTGTGTACTGTGTTGTTCGGAATGCTATTGGAATCATTGCGTGATTGATTTCTATAGATAGGCTCTTGAAACGTGCAGCACCTTATTGTCATGCTTACTTAAGACAAAATTTTATCATTTGATCAGCTCTTATCCCCTGCTAATATGGATGGTAAAGTACGCGTGGTCTAGTGCGTAAGGAGATTGCAGATGATCTTAGGAAAAAGAAAGATATGGCTAAATTTGTCCGCGAAGCGTAGCTGTGTAGCCGATCACAAAATAATTGAACTATACTCTTCAATCCATTTTTAAAATACATAAAGTCATCTGGTCACCGACTCGGCCATCATAGCCTAGTAAAAATATTATTACATGAGGTTATTTCAGACTTATCACTGACACTTTGACTAGTCGCGAGTTGACCGCACCAGTGTATTAATATATAAAGCTAAACATCGTATCAGTTAAGCCAGCTTGAGCATAAAAACTCAGCTTTGTGCAACGGCCGGTTACGTCAATTCGCAAGTAGCGTATAGTGTACCGGTGACGAAATGAGTTATTTTTTGCCCCCACACGCCGTCCGCTACTTACCTGAAGTATCCTCGTCTTTCAAAAGTAAATCTTTATTCGACTAGGCAAGTGGTCTGGAATTTAGTAATGTAAAGTGTATTTGACTCACGAATCCACAGTTCGCTACGCGCTCAGCGACTCGCGCTAAAGCTTGGTCGGACGACACACTCGATAATTCGAGGCACAGTGTGTAATTGAGTCTTCACTAATTTTGCGAGAGTTATACCATCACACTGATTAGTCGATATGAGCCATACAACCAAGTTGAATAACAAGTAAGATATCGGAGTATTAGAAGTATAATTAATGATGCCAAGGATAGAAGTCTGGAATGTAGGATAGCACCAAATACATTGAGTGGTGCATCTCACACAACAATATTCCTACGTGTCATTAGTGACCTTGTGGTACAGCCAAAGAACTATTGCTGTGCGTAGGGTAACACGTAAACCACGGAGAAATGCTCGTAGAAATGATCATTTACTTTATGCCATACATAACACAGTTGTGTCCCAGCAAATGCAGTATGGGGCGAGCCTCTATGACTGCACGTGCATTAATAGCTCAGTTGTGCTGCACTTGCTGATTTTCCTGAATGAGGTAGATGGCTTCAGCTTCATCCGAAGTATGTAGGGCGATACCCTACGGAAGGGCGTGTAGTGGTACGTAAATTACTGAGGGCAGACAACACTTACAGCATGCCGTGAATGATATATTTGTCGATGTACGTGGCTTGTAAGTCACTAAGCAACGCTTGTCGTGAAGTGCGTTTGTTGCATTTTTTGAAAGGCATAGTCAAGACACTATATGCGAGTCCATGATAAAGTACGTGGAAGGCATGTAACTACTGAAGAATGTTTGTCGTAAAGTGCGTTTCCTGCATTTTCTTGGAGCATGGTCAAGACACTACAGATGAGGCCATAATAATGTACGTGGAGCGCATGAACCCACTGAGCAACGCTTTCCGAGATGTGCGTTTGCTGCATTTGTAAAAAAGCATGGCCACGAGAATACAAACAAGGCCACGATGTTGCCCGTAGAAGAAGTCATCACTTTATGTGCTGATGCTCTACGAGCACATTGACGTGACTCTGTCTTTATTTACTAAGCAGTAGTTCCAAAGGGCATTTCTGGGCTTAATCCTCCAGCCTTGGTACCGGCAAACGCTGTGCGGCCTTTGATCCGGACGCAAAATCTTGAGCGCCACCTGCTTCGCTTCCAGCAAAGTTTGCTGAGTCACGAACCCTCCTTTGCTAGGAGAATGGAGCGCAATCAGGCACGAACGCTGGCCGCGATTTGTTACCGTATAAGACATCATAAATATATAAATGAACACTTATGGTGTCACGACTCATGGTCACTGTGTAAAGCAGCCTTTTGTTGCATGCGTGATATGATACGGCTGTCGTTGGGTTCAATCAGCTTCCGCGCATACGTAAGCCGCTTAGCAATGCTTGTAAAATGCAGTACCAGCTATTTGACGTGAAAGACATGGCTTAAGGCTTAGCCAACGTTCCTAAGGCAAGGCTCCTTCTTTGTTAATCGCTGAGCATCGCTTGTCGTGAGCGCGTTGACTGCATACTATTCAATGCATTATCGGCTGTAGGCCAAGCATCAAGAGCTTGGCCATGACGATGCACGCGGAGTTCACTTAACAACATGGTAGAGAACAGCGCTAGCTGCATATCATGCAGAATTTAATTGGCCGTAGGACACGTCACCAAAGGCGTGGCGCTGAAGAGCACTTAGAGTAGCACATTATCCACAAAGCAACGCAAGACATATGATAAGATACGGTGTACGATGCGCACACCTTAGTCCACGGGCATCATCAATTTCTCATGCGATACAGTAACATACCTTTGAGCGCGGTCAGTCCTGGTTAGTCATCCTGCGATGTTAACGCAGCATACTACTGCAAAAAGACCCCGAAAAAAGCTAGTTCAATACCACTTTTAATCAGAATCGTGCAGAGCTGGGAAGACGGACGTGGCAATTACATTTACCACTTACAGGCGGTGTTTGAGTACCTCCCCACAAATAAGCTTAACGCTTATGCCAAAACGTTGACCTTCTGCGCAATATAAATCCACATTTAAGTTGCATCATTGAAAAGCTCGTCCTTCGAGCAGATCCCACTAAAAAAGGTTAAGGCCATATTGATAGACCATTTTAACCAACACCCTGATAGACATTGAGAAATGGCTTGGCCTTGCCGATAACTTAAATAAGTATAGTTCAAATTTACACAAAAGTGGCCGGGCCATTGTTCAATCCTCATACGAAGGATGTAATACGAATTTGAAAAATCCAGCACTGGACAATGACAATTTCTTACAGGCCCCGATGTTGGGGTTTGATGAATCAGAAACGATAGTTTTATTATTGATATCGCGCTGCTGCAAGCTGACGTCGAGATCAGAGGTCGGGTAATCGCGCTTAAAGCCCGCACCTCAAATCTGCTCATGACAACATGGATCATGCCTCTGTCAGATTTAGATTTTACTCGTTTTACTAAGCTATTAGTGACCGATACAAATCATGCACTACTATGTACTGCGACAAAGGCGGCTCACCACTCGCAGATACTGGCCACGTTTCTCTCTTTTTTCGCGAGCTATAAATGTAAGGCGGGGACAAGCATCGAAAGCAGAATGCTTTGGATGATGTGTAATTACATCGCCGCAACTATGAGCTAGCGCATGTCCAACGGTGGCCTTATTTGTATCGGATAAAACTTGTAGCACGTATACGCGAGATGGCATGCGCAATGTATGCTAAACGCTCTCAGAAAAGCTAAGTCAAAGAGTTGGATAAGGAATCGTCCGCGTGGATAAGTTCGAGAAATTATAGAAGACTGGTGGTTGCAACATTATGACTCTCGTCGGGTGGTGACTTCTCATGATGAGTATTTAAAAGATTTCATGCTTTTAGGGCTAAATAAACATCAGTTGGCGGTCATCTCGATTGATAGAATGAGCATAGCTCTTGAGTACCCAAATTTGGCATCTCAAACTATGAGAATGAGCCTTTTTGTACAGGCACATAAGTGAAATGTGCCAACGAAGTGAAAGCTTCGTCAAATGCGGCTGAACCATTGGCATATATGCCGGTGCCATGCCGCCTTCAATTAGTCGTTAGAGCTTGACCTGTTAAAAGACCCGGCAGGCAAAAAGGGTACTGTAGTTTTAATGATCGACTAAGCAAGATGACTTACTTGGCTGCTATTTAGAGAGCAGTGCTATCCCTCGGCCATACTTTTGAACAGCGCGATATCTCGAAGCAATTGTTCAAGCTCGCTTCATGGGCATCGTTGTACGAAAATTATCTTAGTGTGCTTGGCACTAAATTGAAGGTGTCCATAGCGAACCATCTGCAGATCGTTCTTGACCAAGCGAGTGAACCTTGTCGTCGGAGACGTTGCGCAGTGTGTGCGCAGATAGAATAAGGCGTCGAATTAGATGGCCTTCACTTGTTATGTCGAAATTGAGCAATATTGTTCATGTGCACGCGAATTTGCGTGAATGGGTTGATTCAATTCCACTTTCCGTAAACAATAAATAGTTGTGATTCTAGATTTAATAAAAAGAATTTAGCAAAAAACTAGCAAGTCACACATTCGCGTCTAAGAGAATTTGTAGATACGCGACAAATTGGCTGAAAGGCAAAATATACAAAATATACGACTTGACCGCAAAAAGTGTCACAGCAAAACTGTAACAATAAACTTGGTATTATTTAGTGTATCTTGCGCCGAAAACTTATCTTGAAATGCGGTTGAGGCAAAACTGCGCCCGCACTTCATCAGATCGTTTAAAGTCATTGTTAAAAGAAGCGAAGCGTTTACGATGGACATACGCAAACTCGGTCAGTACCCGATGCGGTCTTACTCACGCTATTTTATGACTTGAATAAAAATTACGGAAGCGTTGACACCTATTTGTACGCAAGAACAACTATAAGCAGGCTGTTCAAATTCCGAATCTGATTTCGGGCTTGGCGTCTCACTTTATTTGTTTCAAGGGGCCCGAGTCTAGCGACTTGCTCGCGGAGCGATTGCGTGGCTGAGGTTGAGATTTAGTCAGATTTGATCTAAAAGGCCTGGAGCTGCAGCACTTACAATGTTTATGCACAGATGTGGACTAGAGCAACGCTGTCAAGCTTTGCTAACGCTCAAGATGCGTCCAGTCCCAAGCGAAAGTAAAGCAAAGGTCATGCAGTGCGCCATGTGATGCTGGCACATCGAACCTCTCCCCTCTCCTCAATAGTGTCACTATTGCGTGAAGAATTGTTAAGCAACGTTGTCAACATGGTTAAATCTAGTATCTTGTAAAGTGGAGCGGATAGTCTTACCTAAAAAATCTCAAAAGTCTGAGAAGCTCCTTCGGTAAGACTGCTCCACAGTCACAATCACTTTTGATCACGTCTATTTTAACATTTTTACCCGACGCTCAACGCCTATATCAACTTCAGGCATTTAACGAGGCGTGAGAAGCACTTGTACGGCTCAGAGTACCGGTACCGAGCCTTCGCGATTTTACGCCGCGAAACAAACTCGGTTCACATGGAATTTCTTCATAAAATGCGAAGACGAAGCTTGTAAAGCCGTCTGTGCCTAATGCCGAGCACCCTTAAAGGCCAAAAACTAAATGCCGAAAGCAAACATGGTTCTTGACGTAGCCTCTTCGGTTATTAGAACCGGTTGTCGAACACGAACTTATAACTCGTTCGTAGATTCAAATCTAGCAAATTACAGCTCGTATTGAATACGCCTTTCTTACGAGGTTATTGGTAGAAGCTTCGATTTCCCTTTTGATAAAAAAAAATGGGCTGGGCTATGCAGCAAGCACACTGATTACTCGCCCGCACAAAGTAGATGTGACGCACAGTCTTGCGTTTGTCTGACTCAAGTCTACAGATTACTAGCTCAGAGACTTTCTAAGCTACCTGACTTGGTAATACAAGCCGAAGGCTCACGAGTAGGGATCTGAACCTATGCAGAAAAGCACTCGCTCGTCACTTTCTCATCACAAGATTGGCGGGTCGTAGCTGGCAACGAGGCCTGATCATTTGCTTCGTGAAGTAGTGTATGATCTGACATCGTACAGAGGTATCCTAGAAATCATTTAGTAGCTAAAAGACTTCTCGAGGGTTTTTTTCGTCACTGCACGTTACTCGTGATTATATCGAATGGTCCTCAGGGTCTCAATTTCTCGCTTTAGATAGTAGTGTTCTCTAGGTCAGGCATGTACACGCGCCTGGAAACAGAATTGACTTTCTAGACTAGACCAGTGATTTGAATAGAATAGTGTCAGAACCGTCATGTCCAAATGGATCATAATGAGGAATAGCAAGACTACCTTTTACATTCTTGACCTGTGTGGCTTCTTCTGCGCAGAATGATGCATCGACCATAGCTGTCGTCTTGGTGAGTGAAAATTATAATCTGCTCTAGCTGACCAAACACTCCCCTACATTCGTTCTTACTTTCGTTTGCTCTTTTTCCTTAGTGACTGCGGAGCGTATTTCTGGAAAGGCTGTAAAGCTGACTAAATCTCGAGTTGACTATTATGTATACATGACTTGACTTATGTCAATGCTCGTGTTACTAGGTAGCAGGATTCGAGCACGACCAGGACCTCGAGCGAAATAGCTATAATCTCTGATGATTTTGAGTTTACTTAAAGTGTATACTACGTCAAGAGGAAGCAAATAAAATGTTGCGTCAAAGGATTATGTGTCCCAACGCTGTCAATTCGACCATTTGATCAGCTATCTTTACCAGCATTGCAACAGCTTCTAATATAATGCGTTTTGGCACCAATGTCATCAAGAAATCAATCACTTTGTGAGCCTTGTTGTTTGCTCTCACTTTCATGAATCCATACGTGCAGGCTTTTTTTTTCGAGCTGATAGACTGCTGGGAGAGCTTGCAACGGTAAGTTGATACTCGACAATCCTTAATTTAGCGACCAGGCATAACCCACACTAATTCGTGTCAGCAAAAACTAATTTTGGATTTTAAAACGCGTCATGGAGTCAAGCGTTGTAATTCAGGCGAGTGACAAGTCACGAGCTTGTTTATTCAAGCCGTTGCAATCAAAGATAGCACGCAAATGGTTTGTGTATTTGAATACACTGAAGATAGTGGATTGAGTTAATAGCTCGTTGTTATTATGAGACATGAGAACGGACAACACCAAGAGTATGCCCACGGGAGATCGAACCCGAGGCACTACTTTAGCAAATCTTCAAAATTAGCAGCGCTTGCATGGATTCAAATAATGCTCTTCACAATTTACAAATTTGTGCATATGAATGGGTACCACCACATGTGCACCATCCCGGAAAAAAAGCCGAGGACTAATCTCGTCGGAAACGAGATAGTTTGCTACTAAACATTGACGCTCAAACGGACCCGACAACCAACATCTGCACAAGCTGTCCGAAGCAATTGACCAGCTTTGGAACGTTGTGGTGGATTTCCAACTAGCAGGAAGCCGACTTTAGTTTTACAGGACTTTCTTTCTCCTGCTTTCCTGATTTTGGCATGCTAGATTTTTTATCCTCGTTGAGTCAAAGCCGTCATCATCGACATCGAAGAAGCTTGTGACTATGATCTTGGGCTCTGATTAATCAAAGCTTACGTCGCAACTACCCCTCCTGCCCCACTTCGATGTCTCGAGCGCTATATTTCGCTGATGCTTCTTACTAGCTGATACTAAAGCCTTGTGATTATACTTGGATCTTACTTATTAGGACTAAGTACACGAGTACATGCGATCGGCATCCAATCGTTGCGTACTTTTCTTGCTTAGCCGCCGCTGAACGCAATATGCATTATTTTGTGTGTTTTTAAAAGAGCAGTGTCTCGACTGCCTTAGCCACTGGCCGACTATGTGAGCCAATTCAAGATGATTATTTCGTTTTGGATGAAGTGCCACTCCGCATGCATCATATTGGTTGTGGTTTTAATGGCTTAGTCTATACTTTGAATCTTATACAGCAAAAATATTCCTCTACCGGCGCTAACCGATAAATGTTTTACTACTTCATGTTAAGTAATCGGCTTTATTCTAGCTCATCGTGAACCAAAGACATTCGTGTCACCTATGGGATGCAGCAAACGCTGGGTCTTACGAGCTCCGCCTAAAGATGCTCACGTGCTACTCCACGCACGGTAGTAGGACCCCCCATAATGTCTTGCCATTACCGACATGCAGCGAATGCTGCTTCACACGTTCATCTCTCAAAGGTTTGCGCGCCAATTAACGCTTTAGAGTCCATCATTAGTTTCTACTTTCGGAAATACGGCGCTCGAATCGTTGACCGACTCAAATCAATGTCCACACCAAAGTGTCTCTGTTTTTCGGCAGAGGTAGACTCAGATTTTATCAGACATTTGACGAGCTAGGTGGATTTCTAGCACAAAACTCGTCCGAATCCAGCCACTTATATATTAAGAGTAAGCTTATGTCATACATCCAAGTTGACGACTCTACAACGTGTGTTGGTATCAGAGTCAATAAACTCTACACCTAGATCCATTAGGATGTTTTCCCTTGTCTCGTTGCCAAGCAAACGGTGACAATGTCATGCCAGTGTACTCGAAGACCTCATGATTTCCTGCAACAGTGGAAGTTCGCGTTGTAACTACAACCTTGTCAAAGCGGGAGTTTAGTGTAATCTACCACAATTGCCTCAACCCCAGCAGGTAAGGCTTGCAAAAGCGACTAAGGCTATAGAGCATTAAGTGATTTAAGGCTTATGCCACACTACCTGGTGTTGCCGTTTTCCCACGGCATACCAGACAACTAATTAACAGATATATATGGAATTCGAGAGCCTTGGCACCTCTAGTTCAGGACACTTCGACGGTAAATGTAGATAATCTCAACAAATAAAGCGTCAACGGCACCCATATGCTAGACCGCATTCCGGAGGTCTTCCTCCTTTGGACCAGCATATCTGAGACTGATAGGGACTGTGAGTACCATACCTACGACCTTCCCTCTATCCACATTCCCTTAAGTGCTATCACGTAGTTTTTGTCACTATCACAGCCCATCAAAGAGAACGGATGTACACAAAGAGCTTGTGACCGGCCGCTCCCGTGTGTAATTCATTTATAAAAATGGTGACTGTCATTATCTCGAGAGAGGGTTGCTGTCTGTCCAGCCAGATAAGCTCGTGGCTTCTGGACAAAGTCCACCAAGCTAGAGAGTTGCAAGAAGCGTGACTTTACACGATTTGTATGGCGGGATGGCAAATAAATTTGCGTGAGATAACTCTGCAAATCATCCCTGGTGGGGCACTGCCTCAGCTGAGGTGCTGGTCGAAAGTGCCTATTCGAGTGCTATCCCTCTGAGCTTTGTAATAACCAGAGCCACTTTCTGCTGCTTCTTCGGCAACAGAGCGGAAATCATGGCCACCTCGACCTCTCAGATTCATAGCAGATGATTCATTGCTTCTCCATCTTCACAATAGTTTAATTTTGGAAATTCCGGTGTCAATTGTCTACACGTGTTACTAGGTGCAGCGGGCTGTCAAGCTATTTGCTTTGAAGAAGCGTGAGCTCAGATATTTAAATTCGCTCCATGCGTATTATTATATTAATACGAGTCGCGGATCCGAATTCAAGAGGTAGCATTAGTCTCACTACTAAGCTCATATTTTTTGTGAATTCTATTCACGTAAATATATTAGTTTAAAAAAATCGCTTAGAGAATTGTTAGGTAATATCAAGTCGTTAAATACTAATTCTTGGAGTCAGTCAGCCACACTCTTTGCCTAATCTATCGATGGGCCTCGTGCTTAAGCCCCGAAGAAGAAAGTTGTTTTATATATATCGAGCGCAGTTTTAGATAATTTGCAGCTGGAATGCAGACTGCCATAAAATGCGACCAATCGCATACTGCGCATTCTACAGATGCGGAAAGGTCGTACAGCTTATTATCTAGCTTTTAAAGGGGTTCAAATAGACAACTTATTAGCTTGGTGGACTGCCAAGTTTGAAGAAACGAATTCAAAGCGTGCAAAAAATGTATATTGCAGCACAAAATTGCAAATCAAAGAACAATTAACCAGGTTTATCTGACCTCTGATTTTTGATAATCAACTGCATGCATTATTCTTTCTACCCGCTGATAGCGTCATTTACTCGTAGCCTAAGTGGCAAACAATATTGCCCGTAAAGCTGCATTTGGCTGTTTTTTATAGTGCTAGGCAACTTTGCGATACTTGTGAGCTCAACAAAAGTTCAAATGTCAAAAAATTTCATCGTGGTAATGCAATCCTAAAAATGACAGTCTCTAAGACTTTGATATCGACACTACCATTGGGTGCCATTAACTGCGTGAACCTTTCCTGCAGGCTCATCTGACTGGGTCTGATCCTTCCCTGCAGGCTTCTCTGCCTGAATCGGATTGTCGCCACCCCCCTCGATGTGAATTTGGTCCATCTTGTATCGGCACACGGGTTTGTTGGGGCCATTAGCTAGAATGAGAGGCTTTTCTTTCTTCTTCGTACCGCGTGACGAGCTGCACTCGGTATAGTTTTCTTTACCCGGTCTTACATGGATGTTGCGCAAGATAGCCTCGTCACCAAAGTTGCCGTTCATCATCACAATACTCACGTTTGGGTCCACGCGCTGGGTATTAATGACTCGGAGATCGGCATACACGTTTTTAATGTCAAGGAAGCGCTGAGCGGGGTTGTTCGAGCAGGAACCACACGCACGGTACAGCTTACCAAAGTCCAACGCATAAAACCCATCAATGACAACCTTACCAAGTCCATTGTGCTGGATAACCTTATCGTCAGCGTAGCGTGCACCACCACCGAGAATCCGAGAAACACTAGAGGCATTGCCACCTTTGATGCTTAGGGCATCCTCGCACACATCATCCCACCACACGTTTTTGATGATGCAATCATGGGAGTCGCAGTGTACCCCTTCCATTTGGTTTGCACCGATGATTGCGTTTTTGAGAGTGGCACCAGCTTCAAGCTTAAACACAGCTGTAGAAACACCGCTTTCCTCTTGTCCTTTGCACGTTATATTCGAACGGTCGTAGGTAAACATCTTGCCGTCGAACACTTCACCCGCCTTGATCGTATGCACTTTGTCGAAACTTTTGTTGCCCTTGCTCTCGGGCCATTTGCCATCGGGCACGGGGCGACCTGAGACTAGCATAAAAGCAATCGCAACAGCGGTAACGAAGCTCACTGCTGGAAGCATCGGGCCGAATGTGAATTAAAGCTTGCGTGGGTGCTGGTGATCAAAAGGCGAAATGAGAACTTAATTTGTTGGGGGCATGTCTTTACGGAGAGCACACGTTCGTCTGATCATTATCAAATACATCTCTTTTTTTGTTCACCTGATCTAAAAGAAGCGGTGTGTACATCCTCTCTATGTGCACAATCAACCTAGCGTTACTAAGAGGATTTGGTACTGTTTGAGAATCTGAAATTTATCTCGACTAATCGAACATGCACATAATATTTATTGTGACGAAGCGCGCAGATATACATGTATTAGATAGGGGTTCATTTTTATAGACTTGTAAATGAATCTCGCAAGCACGTATGCTCACCTCCATTGTTGACGCAGGCTTAAACTAATTTATTTTGGTCGTAAGCGCCACGACTTTGTGCAGCCGCAAGTCCATCCACATGCTCATTACTCGGATCTGCTGAATGGTAGGTAACACATGAACTTCAAATGCTACTTGACCTTTCTTGATGTACGTAATGTACCCCACGATAGTGTACCTTTTGCGAGCGTTGCTGCCTGCGTTTGCCGCGAACAGAAGACAACAACAGCCCCCTACCCCCACGTAATCAAACATAAAAGAGAAGTTAGGTGCACCGGAAAAGCATATTGATAACAGAATTGATGGTAAATCGAGTGATCGCACGCTCGACGATATAAAATGTAGAGGTTTGTCTGATATTCAATTCGTCTTTGACGTGATCAACAAAGCAAAAATGGATCGACTATTCGAGTTCACCAATGTCAATCCCAAGCACTAAAGCACTTGCTCCAACAACACCAAGTAAATCTCCGTTAACAATCGCTGCTCTATTAGTCGCCTGCACTTCAGTGTATGGGATGATACCGTGCAAATGTTTGAGAACTTGTCAATCGACGTGTCAAATTTGCGTTTGCCACGTCTTTACGAGACCACACGCATTACTCTACATGACTTTTAGCAATTTCTTGGTATTGTAGTACTTTGGCATATAGCTTACTCACGTTTGTTTGCCGAGTGCACACCTTTCAGCTTTCTCGATGAAGTACACGACTCCACTTTGGCTTCGCATTCAATGATCGAATGATTGTTCATCAGCATCAAATCAGTCAATCTCCTGCCACGGCAAAAGAGGAGTGTCGCTATTGTTGCTTACACAAAGCGAGCAAGAAGTTGAGATCCATGATTAATCGCATTAGTTGTATGGTTGACAAGTCCGAGCATACAAAAATGGAGATACTAAATCGAAGGGACTATCATACATAAAAATAATCTTGCAAATTCAGTACTATCGTACTCCGTCGCAATCTGAGACGAAGTCTGTTTGGAGCTATTTACAAGCCTGTCGAACCACATCTTGGGTCGTACCTCTCGATAGATTAGATGACATGGTAAAAGCTCCATTGACTATACACACAATTAAGTATCGGATCGTTATCACTCGGTAAGTCTACATAAAAAGGAAGTAACTTGTATAAACCGTAGCATTACACACAATCTCCTTGTTCCAACAATTCTGTGCCGCGCCACCTCTACTTCCCGATGTCTCTTAGCACATACACGGACGTTGTGATTGCTAGCTATGCGCTCTCAAAAGTACCGCGGTGTGAGGGCTGCTTTGGACAAGCTTTAAATATTAATCAAGTTTGAAGCAGTTCCAATCTCTCAAATTGTTCCCACGTTTTGGTCAGTTAAAGAGTACGTGCTGTTGCTCTCGTGCCGTACTTTGCTTGTCTTCACGTTAAAGGCTAGACTGCAGAATGGGTTACGCACCGGACTGTGTAAATACTGCCATCCTCTTGTTTCACACTGGTTTTAATATAAAATAACGTTTCATGCATTGCAGTTTAAGAAGAGTTATTATTGGGAATATTGCAAAAGATGACTCATTTGAAAATCTCACCTGAGTGTGATACAAAACGTACAACAAAAAACTAGACATACGGTACACCGTTTTTCGGAAAAGGTTGGGGTGACGCCCTCCTTCCAAGCGCGGGGGCTAAATGCTCGCGCGCTTCGGGCAGGTGCTCTCGGGCATCTGCAAGTCTCTAACGAGTCTCACCCTCGACGCGACGGTCTCCAGCACCAGGGCGCCACCTGGGCTCTTACCAAGTCAGAAGTACACAAAATAATGGAAGACCCTCACGGCCTCGGTGCTGGCTGCACTGCCCGCCGAACGAGACTCGACGTATGCGGACACCACTCTATGCCGTGGACTAGCCATAGAGCCTAGCACGTGCATAACTTGGCAACGCGATAACGTAATACAATACAATACAATACGGTACACCGTACTGAGTCACCTTTTACAATACTCCCATTATAATAATCCTTATTATAGATATGTAGTGTAATGTATTACGTTATCGCGTTGCCAAGTTCTGCACGTGCTAGGCTCAGTCTGGCTAGTCCACGGCATAGAGTGGTGTCCGCATACGTCGAGTCTCGTTCGGCGGGCAGTGCAGCCAGCACCGAGGTCGTGAGGGTCTTCCATTATTTGTTTAGTTCTGACTTGGTAAGAGCCCAGGTGGCGCCCGGTGCTGGAGACCGTCGCGTCGAGGGTGAGACTCGTTAGAGACCTGCAGATGCCCGAGAGCACCTGCCCGAAGCGCGCGAGCATTTAGCCCCCGCGCTTGGAAGGAGGGCGTCACCCCAACCTTTTCCAAGCTTTATTATAGATAGTAAGAAAAAAAAATAAAATGTCACCCCACAGATTGTTATCGATAATTAAATCACTATTATTTGCTCTTCATCAGATCGTGTACTGCTTCAATATTGAACTCCTCCGTACTTTATACTGACTTTCTTGAAGATCACCTGACTTATCACGCAAAACGGACGTGCCACAATCTGGTATTACACAGTGGATTTATACGCTTCCCTGATGAAGGCTTTGGACTAGCCAAATCTAAGTCCAAAACTCTTGGTCCAGCATACAATACCACTAAGATAGTTGTCGCTTCTTGAAAACCCTCACAGCAAATTAAATAAACCTCTCAAATAATTCTAAAACGCAGAGCATTAACCGTCTACTTTCTCCACCGTCCTTGAGGCCTACTTTTTTCTTCCGCGAGCCAAGCTCACAATGTCTGAATGTCACATGTCATTTACGCTACGCTGCCAGATGACGATATGATCGCTCGAAGAGCACACTCGCGCCACACGCGTTAGAATCTTATTACACAAGTGAGCAAGACTGAATTCTCATACCCACATACCTCGGCATAAGATGATCGAGAAAGCGAGTGCTCTCCTTTGAGAAGTCCGCGCCCAGATCGTAAGCCTGCGGCTCATACCACCAAGCTGCTTAGTCCATAGGTGATACACTGCATACAAAATGCTTACCTGAGTTGCACACTTGTAAGTCTACTCGCCGCCCACCGCGTGCTTGCGATTCGCTTAAGGGCAATCCGGCAAATGAAAAGCTACGCAAGTATGTGGACAGAGAATTTCGCACAGAGTTATTTAGCGAGTCAATTCACAGTACAGTAAAATTTTGCTCAAGCCTAGTAATAGCCTATATATATAAAACAAGGTGTCAGAGTCCTGAACAGCGCAAGACAATCAAATGATGGTCCGAGGAGATAATTCAAGCAAGTATTTTTTTATCGAATTGTCTGTCTTTTCGGCGCTTACATTTTGTGTCAGAAAGCGTGTATGTCGACACATTGGGCACGATTATCGTCAGCTAAATCTAGCGACAATTTTACCGGCAAAGTCGAGGCCGCGTAAGGAAGACGCTTTTGACACCATGTCCGGTAATCATTGAGTTTTGTGCATGGATCTTCTTTGGGGCTCCTATTAGGTTAAATTGAGTAGATCGAATGTCCCATTTTCCGCGCTTTCGGCCTGGGATGATCTTTTTATGTATCTTGTCACTCCCGTATGACTTAGCAATGGTGAATCGACTATAACAAAAAGTCTTTCAAGACTTGAAAGAACTGATGAGAATTTGCTTTGATAACATCTACGAGCTTACGCAAGTTAGCCCGAGCTCAACTACAAAGTTGCAGCCGCGATATGACCTTGCACTTTTAAGCGTGCGACAGCTATCAAAGCTTTTATTTACGTGCCAGCAAGGTTTTTTGCCTCATTGGCGCTTGTTTTCTGCCTCGGCTTAGAAGTGATGTCTACGGCGACTTATGCTACCATAGATTGCATGTTTTACCTCTAAATGGTTGCGCTGGGGTAAAATACTGTGGTTTTTGTCGAGTAGCAATACAGTCACATGTTTGACGAACGAGTCGGACATTACAGAACGATACTGCATCGTCAGAATTCTGATATACGATATGTTGGCAGCGTCTTTTTGGTTTATCGGGCCTTTTGAAAAGGTTTTCCACAAGGAAGAAAGTTGACTTGACATGCCATACAACTTTGTTGCATAATCGCTTGATTGATTTGATTACAAGATTTCGACGGTCGAAACTTGCCTCCACAATCACTGACTTGGAGTTGTTAAAGCAAAAATTGTTTTACTCATCCCGTTTGGTCTATAGGGTGCTAAAATCTTCTTCCGTCCATTCATTTGTGCTGGCTCCTTGAGTAGAATCGACAGCGTTAAGTGTCTTTATAACTGATCCGATTTATAAGTTGGTATGCAACAAAAAATTTCTACACGTGTTGTGCATACATTTGCGATTCTTTGCTGCGAAACTACCGGTTAAAAAGAGTTGACCGAGTATTTTTGCGTTCTCCGCCGCGCGTTGCCGTTTTCTTCCAGTCGAGTAGTTTTGCGTCGTCTTGTCGGGCGCAAAAGGCATCCTTTCCATGCAAGCTGGAATATGCACTGACAGCACAATTACGGGCCAAGCCGCAAATCTACTTCAACTTAGCAGGGGTTTCTAATCGAACTTATAGACTATCGCGAGCAAGAAGTTATATCCATTATTGGTGGATCGCGATTACACACAAAGTCTATTTGTTCTTAATTCGGCTTCTCAATCAGACATGCGTACAGCGAATGGTCGAGCGATCGGTATAATCCAGCAGCCTAGCAATCGATTAAACAAGCGGCTTTTAACTGGCTGAGCAAATAGTCCAAGAGCACTTCAGCGACGCGATACAACGAAGCAAATGAGCGCGAGGAGACTGAGACTTGAGGTTTTTAAGAAAGGCAGAGCGAGGTGGTGAAGCGTTCAGACGTAATTAGAAGATTGCTTACATAGGACTAGGCAAGAGACCATTTATGTATATTTCTTGATAAATCGCTAGCTTCACAAATTTATATGAGCGAGCTGCATTTCGTACAAAACCTGGCCGCACATTAACCAGCAATATATACGGTGAGTAACGTATAATATTCGAAAACGGTACGTTGTTTTGCATGTGTACGATAGCCTTTAGATTATATCATGTACTTCGCTTTATATATAAAAAATTGAAACGTGACCGTTTGAAGATCAGATAAAAGCGGTACAGCTTTGGATATGTTGGAACATACTATTGCATCTGCTACAGAATATATTGAAGATTTTAATTGTGGACATCGAACTGCCGACCAAAAAATGCATTCTACGGAACTTATCCGCGACACCATAAATTTGATTTTCGCTGCGCGGAACTCATCACCAGTTGCATGGTGTGGCAAATTATTTTTTGGTACAGAAGTTTAAGCTGTTGGGTTGGTAAAGTTCATAGCAGGAGAAGTTTTGTTTGACATGAACGGCTTCTAATTCATCCATATCAACTACTTCAAGCTTTATCTATACAGTAATCTATTCACGCGCATTTCGGGGGTATTTGCTCTTGTTGTGTACATTGTTGCCACTTGTACTGCACGTGTATGATTTAGGAAGAAGTTAAGCATTGGCTGCAGTAGCATATTGGGATGCGAGACGTTGTCTCTTTTTTGGCTGTCCATGAATAAGTCTATCTTCGATGTGTAATGATAGAAGCTTGCAACACGCTGTAGATAGTTGTCGAATCAAAGACATGAAACAGCTGGATCACATTGTGGTTGCATGTCTTCAACATAGCAACACGTACACTGGGCATTGTGATCGGAAACTTGGACACCAAGTTCCACTGATATGCTGGCACGGGCATTGATTTCTTTTATGATCGATGACGTTGACGATGACTTAGGAATCTGGGAATCATTTGCTTTATGTTAACACGACTGATCGCTTTCTTTGTAATAGTACCACGCTTACCAAATTTGTAATCCATTTTGAAGCAATGTATCGCTCCAATGACATTAGACAGTCGAGAATCAGTAACTTCATAATTGATTGGAAAGCACTGTTGATGAATTCAAATTGTTTGTGTCAGTGTTTTGAAGCGAGAACAAAGACTTAATCGCAATGTCTATTTTATCTGTCAAAGTATTTAATAATCATTCAAGTGGTTGGATATTCTTCGAGCTTAGTTGCACCGCATAATCGTTTACGACGCTGTCTGATTTTAATAAATATCAAAGCAACACCAAGGATCTCGACCCCTCCTCATTTTCATTCCAAATACACGCAATAAGAAGTGTCCCACCGATCGATGCCTCAAAGAAAGTACCATCTAAACTGAGACCCCTCGCAGCGTATTGCAAATTAGCCAAAAGACGCTCGCGATACACTATGCAAAGGCGAACAAAACTTTCATTCTTGCCTTCACATTGTGTTCTATGACTACTACATGTCACGGCATCATGTTCATCACAAAAAGACGTGTCAACTATTTGAGAGGATTTACGCAATTCATGTGAATGGCAGAAAACCTCAGATTTCTCCACACTCTGTCGAATAAGAACATGCATGGGTACTTAATGTAAGTTTCTCGGTTAGCTTCATCATACACAAGCTGCTTAAAGTCCACTGGCGACCGGCTAAACTAGACGACATATTTCCTTCAGCAAATAAACATGTGTTTGGTATAAATACGTGCGGACTTTGAAAAATTACCTACATAAAAACTGGGGATCGAAAACAAAATTCACAAACTTAAATGCTAGTCAATATGCAACAGGCAAATGAGCGCTTCGGATTTCTGGTTGCATCAAGATGCAAGAAAAACAAAAAAAGATCCTTCTGTCAAGGAAGATAGGTTTGGCGGAGAAATTGAACAATGGATACTCGCAACGGAACAGTACTGCACCGATAAGCGCCACTTGATGACAACAGAGCCGTCAGACTTTGTGACGCCTATCAAGTAATCTATGCAAATCCGTACTAAATGATAACCGTGCATAAATCGCCTAATGCGAGCACATGAACGTGCACAAGACATAAGCACTATTTATAGCTCAGATGTGCACACGCTTCGGGCTTAAGAATGTCAAGTCTGATCTTCGGAAGCAGATTTTCACCTGAAACAAAGAAAAACTATCATGGTTATGGCTTTATACTGCAGGACTCGATGTCCAAACCTGAACTAAACTAAGTGAATTGGAATAGCAGTTCTTTTCTAAAAATATTTACGCGAAGAAGCCACATAGAAGATTAAGGAAGCGAATTCGAGTATGCTCCAGGAAGCCAGTGAGGTTGCCTATATCTTCGAATTGGCCATTACTCAACTAGATTAAATCGTATATAGGCGAGGTCGTTCAAGATGGTGCCTACATAATCAGGCTATCATGCGAACAAGTCACGACCTCAAAAACAAAAGCGCTTTGAGTGAGGGAGTACGAGACCTACGACTAAACTAAACGACAGCACGCAACAATTGCGGTGTTGTCGGCCTCATATCGCCGCAGTGTACGGTTCCTTAACGTAAGTAAGCGCATCGCTTCATTAGAGGTGCACTATATGCTATCCTTAAAGCAGGGGCTCAAGAGCGATCCATAACCGTCTTCATCGACAATATCAGTAGTCTTAACGGTGTATCTGAAGACTTGGTGGAGCCGCTTGAGCTCGAAGAAATCAAGGGTGAGATGACGCAAGTCGACCTTAGTTACGACCAGGTTTTCAACCGCACTCGATAAACGGTGCACATGAAGTTGCAGATACCTGCCTTTCCTAAAATATCGGGAGCGTTCCAAGTCATGCCTGTTCCTGAAAATAAGGATGTTACCATCGGCATAATGTGGCTTCGTGATCAAAATCCGGATATTATCTGGACTAAACGGCGCATGTCTTCTTTCATCAATACGACAAATCGACCAAAGCCGCATAGATAACGTCTTTCCATATGGACTGCTAGACAATACAAGGCTAGAATAAGTTAAGCCGCAAAATTTTCGATTACTATCAGCAACAAGGCCACCATGGTGGTCAAGGAATGATGCAGCTGTTTTCTTCTTATCAGATTTTGAGAATGTTGCGTCACGACAAAAGCATTAAAGTTATCTTCGTCGTCAACCCGCATGATTCTAAGTAGGCTGAGTGCTTCAAGAAACAAGGATGGAATTCGCTTAAGGATATTCCGGCGTACGAAAAGCTACGCAAGTATGCGAACACAGTATTTCGCACAGAGCGTCCAATTATTGTCAGCAAAGTATAGTGACGATCTTGTCGGCTGTACCGGTGTAGCGTAAAGAAGACACCTTTGACGCTATGTTCGGAGATTATTGGTTCTCGTGCAAGAACATACTCTAGGGTTACTATTAAGTTCAATTGCGTGAATCAGATATCGCATCTAACCTCTGATTCTGCCCCAGATGGTCTTGTTGAGTATCTATCTACTCCCTTAGACTGAGCAAAAGTCTGGGGGCTTTTACAGAAAGGGGTCGACGATTAAATGGACTTCATCGTGCCTTTACCGTCGAACAAAAGTAGCTTTATTGCCGTCATCGCGATTGCTGATCGCTTGACAATAAGGGCTGTGTTCATCGCTACGAAGATAACGGAAAGTACTGGGGAGATTGCATACGTCTTCATAGAGAAAAATATGAAGAAATATGGCATACCAAAGAACATTGTGTCCGACCGAGACACACAGTTCACATCCAATTTATGGCAAGCAATCGTGTCTGCTGTGAGAACGCAACACATTTTGGCTTCGGGTTCTAGGTCGCAAACGGACGGACAAACGCAATGTTCTATTTACAATTACCTCTGAGGTTTCGTCAACCCAGCATAGAATGACTGAGATGACTTCTTTGCATTTGGCTGAGATAGTCTATAACTGACGCGTACTCTCTATACTTAAATCTGGGAAATGTTCTTTATGCGCCGGATGATGTGACGTCACATTCCAAATTTTATAACCTGAAAAATCAGCACAAAAGTTTCTTCTACGTCAAGGAACGTTACTTAAGGCTGCACGAAACCGGCTGAGTGAATCACTATTATTACAAAAAAAAGACTTGTCTAAGACTTTCCAGTTGGCGCTTTGGTGCTTTTGGACGAAAGAAGAAATATTCGTCGAAAGGAGATCGCGCCAAGATATATTGGCTCATTTTCGATCGTGAACAAAGTTCCGCGAGATACCAATGAGCTTTAATTATCGAAGGGCTTGAAGGTGCATCCAAAATTCCACACTTCGATTCTGGAGCCGTATTGCAAAGACGCCAAGCGTAAAGCTGAACGAAGTCACGTTGGTCGATGGATCCGAGGGATAGCTCGTTGCAGCCGTAATTTGGCATCGCAAGTACAAGGGTAACATACAGCTCAAAGTCGAGATGTTTGGTGAAACCGGGAAGGAAGCCACTTGGGAGCCCGTAGAGAATCTAAAACAGATTTTTACTCACCGACCTCTATTGAAAAACAAAAGAATGAACCCTAGCATTATAAAGAGCATCTTCTTGAAAAGAGGTCGTGTGACGGAATCGTCTCACCGACAGTTATGCCAGTAACAGCTTTAGCGCAATCTTGATATTCCCAAAATGCATATGCATCAGTACTATTAATACGATTAAGCGATTATGCAGTTTTAGAGCAAAAGAAAGTTCAGATGTCCCATAACCATTAAATATCAAGAGACCTTATTGGCTGAAAATACTCTAGGATGTGCAACAAGCCAGTTGGAGAGCAATGATAGCCATTACATTGGTAGCAATAGATGGCTGAAAGCCACCAGCTAGGCTGTGGCAAGTAAATAATTTATACGAGCTTCCCATTTGATATCACTTCTCGATTTGCTTAATCAACAAACACTCCTCCTCCTTTCACGGCTTCGCACCGCTTGCGCCTCAGCCTCGTCCGACGATCGACTATGATGAAATTCTATCGCGACTGTGTTACATGTCCAATCAGCCGATTAAATCGATTAGAAAGAAAATAATGGTTAGACAACAAATACGAATTGATGATAAGTGTACAAAGCCAAGTCTCGGAACATCCTTCTGAAGTTGGCACTATCGTATGGCAAGTATCCTTGTGGCGAAATTGTTGACGTCTGAGCAGCACGAGGCACAAATTCTAGCTTACGGAGAATGTCTAATATGCGCTTGAAACGTGAGGCTACACAACACTTTAACTTGTCCGGCAAAAAGGTGAGACAGTCCGCTGCTTTCGAGACTATATGAACGCTGTCAAGAGACAATCTGCGAAGCTAAATAGAACAAAAATATAAATTCTTGATAGTTGAAGTGAAATATGACCAGCACTGTTCAGTGAGAAATAATTGCCGTGAATTTGCGGCACCCAAAGCGCACCACTAAAATGGCGTAATCAAACGCACCACCGTACTATTGTTGATGCCAACTGCGCACCCTTTCTACAAGCAAACGGTTTCGTGCTTTATAAAATTACGCATGCAAAGTCTGCGCGTTTGCACGCAGACAAAGAGAGGGTCTCAATGAAGGCTATAACGCCGCACATTCGATGTGGAACTCCATCTAGACCTCAGGCAGGAAGTACGTAATTCTGATACCTGAATAAAAACACATTTCGAGTGTATCCACTAAGAATGCTTCCGATTGCCAAGCCACTTTGAATCGGTCCAACACAAAGTGTTTTACAGTTAGAAAATATTTTTGTGGAGCAATCAAATGCTTTAAAAAGGTCGGATGCCTGTGTTTGAGTTGATAAGAAATGGCGATTGTGTAATTGTCGTCAGATCGGCAGCATTATTGGTGCCAATGCTTTGAAAAGACCTTGCCGATCCGAACAGATCTTTGTCAGAGAAACATCGCGGTCATAAGTACAACATATACAACTTAAAACGAAGTAATCAGCGTGTCCGTCAGCTTGGAGAAAGCTTGAGCATCAGAGGAGCAATTTGACGTGAAAAGACCAACCACAAAAATAGTCAAACTGCGAGCAAGCGACACAAACAAGTTTTTATTATCTTTAAAGCCAAAAAGTCCAGTTTTGTCATTCGTGTCAAATCGAAATGAAGCGGATACGTTGTTGCCAAATAACTCGTGATTTAGCATATAAAGGTAGTTCGTGGGTGACCCAATGGTCTTGCAAGTACCTTAAGACGGTGAACACAAGGCTTTCGTCAAAGCTGGACCGATCGCGCGTCAGCCTAAAGGCTTAACGGAGTTCAACCGATCAAAATGGTGCAAGCTAAGAAAGACTCTCAGAGACATTGAGCAGGCTGGTCAAGAGTAAAATCTGGAGGTTAACACTTTACTGAAATACACCAAGACAACAAAGCTGCTGATAGAATGAAAGGACAAAGACGGGTATTAGCAAGCAATTATAGATTCACAAGCGAAACGAAAACTGGAGTAATCTCCAGACTGTATGCTTCAGATCTTAGTGACCTTATTATGTCTGTCCTATGATTTTACTAGTCGTCTAATTGATTTTTTATCCATGCGGGATCTATGCAAATACTTAACTTAGGACTTCGGGAATTTGTTTCTAAAAAAGCGCATCATACATCCAAAATTACGCACACCTTTTTCTAAGAATTTGCTTCAATTCGATATGAACTGAGCAAAAGCAAATAAACATGGACAATATTTCTATTGTCGAGCTCACTGGTGACGTTATTTTGTATTGTATTGTATTACGTTATCGCGTTGCCAAGTTATGCACGTGCTAGGCTCAGTCTGGCTAGTCCACGGCATAGAGAGGTGTTTGCATACGTCGGGTCTCGCTCAGCGGGCAGTGCAGCCAGCACCGAGGTCTCGAGGGTCTTCCACTGTTTTGTTTAACTCTGACTTGGTAAGAGCCCAGGTGGCGCCCGGGTGCTGGAGACCGTCGCGTCGAGGGTGAGACTCGTTAGAGACCTGCAGATGCCCGAGAGCACCTGCCCGAAGCGCGCGAGCATTTAGCCCCCGCGCTTGGAAGGAGTGCGCCACCCCAACCTTTTCCGAAGTTGGTGACGTTATGCTTCAACAAACAGCAAGTGCATTTCTTTTGTTACTTTACCCAGCATCGCAAGTGCGATTAGTCAAGTTGCTACGCAAGCCGTTGACATGTCCTAGCCACATGAGATAACTAATTTGAGATACATTGTCGGTTATCGGCAATATACGAAAGCAGTTCCAGATCTATTCACGACCAATCGAGCGAGAAACACCGAAAATTATTCACCCGAGTTTTCGGCTGTGTGATGTCTTGGCTACCCCAAAGACAGCGAATTGTGACAGAATTGTGAGCGATGTTATAGTACAGTCTCGGAGAATATTTCTTTGGAGGGAGGTTGTTGATCAGAAAGTAGGCGGTAAGTGAGGCGTTGTCGGCGAAGAAGAACTGTTAGTCGTTTAAGGCAAAAAATACATAATATTAAATGGAGAGCTCTTACGGATGTTGTCTTGATACAACCGTACAGGTGGCTTGCAGCCATGCACCACTACCATTCTAAAACCTAGTGCTTCCCTGTACTCCATCTGGATTTCTAGACATCCTATATCATTCTCAACCAATAAGGCCTCGTGGTTTCCATCTGGATGGAATATTAGGGCCTTGCTTCCTGAGCTAAAATTATGTAACACAGACTTTCATGTATATTGCCGTGCGTATTCTTTGAGGTAATGTGATTATATGGCGTAATAGCCGCCCCCAGCAAGCCTGCCGGTCACGACCATTCGCTACCATTGTCGGGGTTAAATGATACAGCGAGGTGACAATTCATTATCACTGCTTCGTAAGCAAAAAATGCAAACGATTGAATCGTGGATCAGCTTTTCAGTATCGCTGAAAGTTCACCAAAGTTTATAGAATCATTTTTCGAAACTAAAATAAATTCGTCGGAACCGTCAGCAGAAGCAACCATCTGTGGCGTAGTCGTCGGACAAAGGCTTTGGAAACAGCTTAATTTCGTGAGATATGTACGGCAATCGGCATCGCCAAGGATCTTTTCAGCGCTGGCGGATTAGTGTTGAAACTACTTGATTAGATACAACCATAGATGACGCTAGAAGCCAATGTAGTGTGCACGAGAGTATCTGATGCGTTTAACGTAAAGCTACATAATAAATCAAATTCACGTGGCACTTGCTTCTTAAAAACACGTTTCTACCTGAAGAGGCTCTGCGAGATAACGCAAGTCATTCCTAGCAAGTTTGTAGGAGAGATAGCTATTAAGACTCAGTATCTATCCTATCACACTAGTCGCTCATTGCTCAGACTCATACGATCATTTGATAAACATTCCGATAGTATTGTTTTGTATTGTATTACGTTATCGCGTTGCCAAGTTCTGCACGTGCTAGGCTCTATGGCTAGTCCAAGGCATAGAGTGGTGTCCGCATACGTCGAGTCTCGTTCGGCGGACAGTGCAGCCAGCACCGAGGCCGTGAGGGTCTTCCATTATTTTGTGTACTTCTGACTTGGTAAGAGCCCAGGTGGCGCCCTGGTGCTGGAGACCGTCGCGTCGAGGGTGAGACTCGTTAGAGACCTGCAGATGCCCGAGAGCACCTGCCCGAAGCGCGCGAGCATTTAGCCCCCGCGCTTGGAAGGAGGGCGCCACCCCAACCTTTTCCGAAAAATTTCGATAGTACGAACACAAATAAAAATTTAGCCAGTCCGAGAGACTTTCTAAAAGCTTCAAGATGCCTAGATAAATCAAGAGCATGAATTCTGAAATCAAGAGCATGAATCCTTAAGTGCCTTCATTCCGTCCCGAGAGCGTTGCATCACGTATTCTACCTTGCTGATATGGCTAGTAAAAGAGAACGTATGGCAACAGATGGACTTCATCCCAACACCAATTTAATAACGATAAGACTGAGGAAACACGTACCTAAGAGGTTGGGCATTTTAAGCCGACCAAGCCTGGCGTTCACTACGAAGAGAAATTATTTCTCGACACAGACCGTGGACATGCGCTCAGACGTGGAGTGGACGATCCCACAATCCGAGCGAAAAGCTCATGAGTCAAATGGTTAAGAAAATGGAGCTCGCGTCTTTCTTTAAAATCCGGGTTTACTCCGAAGAAGCCGCGGCAAAATTGCTACAGACTCGTCCGAGAGAAACTTTAAGCCCGTATGGAAGAGATGCTGCTTCTCAGGGTTAAGGTGTAGAGACAAGACAAGAGCAGCCTCTTCAGAACAAACAAGTGCACGCCTATGTGGAGCACGTAATAAAGCAAGAAAAATACATCTTTTACAAGCGTCGTGAGGGGATGAGAAGCGGAGCGTTTTTTTAACTGCACACAGCTCGAAAAACTTTTGACCGGCTCCGGCAAAATATTCAAAGGCCGTAACCATTGAGATCAAGAACTATGGAAGCTTTCCAATTGATGCTCGGCCTTTGGATTGCACGACAGGGTATGGAGGCAGTGACATCATTTCCGTGCCCGGAAGTTGACTTCCAATCAATCAACGTGATACTTTAGCGGATCTGGTGCACTTTTTAGATGAGTGAATTTAAGCTTATCAAAACAACAAATTAAACTTTTTGCCAACGAAAGTAAAAACCTTTGTTGATTCCGGGTGGAGCAAGGCCTGAAGCCTTCTATGGGCCTAACAAATCGTAAGTGTTTTTTTTGGTAAAAAAGTACTTCTAACTATAGTTGCAAACGCCGACAGACGTCCATGGACTGGATTGAAACCACTTTTTCAATAGGTTTCTTGAGAAACTGAATATTCTTAAGAAAAGGTAAACGCTATCGATAGGGCCGCACAAAGATTGCTTAAAAAAAAGCTGTCTATTTTTTCGTCAATGTCGCGCAACGAGTGGCTCGCACGATACGCTAATCAGCGTACCGCTCGTTGACATGGCCTGCTTTGGCCATGTGATACCCATAATAGCTCTTTTTATCGTTTAACGGACATTTTAATAAATGTTAGTGGACTTCTCAATTTGCGCTAGTACCTGGCGAAAGTCAAGTGCCTTCCCAATTACTTTCGTCTAACTCTCTAACAGTGTATAATGAAAGCTAATACTGTAGACTGTCGGTACGCTAAATATAAACTTGTAGGTGTTCACGAAGCATGTTGGGCAAATCAAATTATGAGCAGTTAAAGGTCAAACCACGACGCTCTAAACATGCCGAGAACGACACCTGCGCTTCGTCGTTGTGATTAGACCGGTTTAGATATATGAACGGTATCTTTTTGCTTGTGTCGCGTCAGGCGTAGCCTTCTTTTCGTCATTTACAAACTTTGACTTTCGCTTGACCTTCATGCTGCCACTTGAGCGCAGCCTTTTTGTATATATTCACACGTACTACGCTAAATTTAGCCTTCCTCTAACTACTCACGCGTACACCGTCATACGTAGACTTCGTGTTTCTGCTCACGCGTACTACGCCACTAGTAGTATTTTGTGCCATTTAGAAAAATATTATCTTCATCTTGCCAGTCTTTTAAATACTCGTACCCATGTAAGCGGGAAAAAAATTGTCAACCTTGTTATGGACCAAGCGACATTTGTAAGTCTGACGAGCTTTTTGGGCTTGTACTTGGTCAGTGAATACGCTTCGTCGACATTGTCGTTATTAAACGCCTTCTTCAAATGCTGTCGGAGTGGTGAAGGGGGCGCTTAGGATAGAGATGTATGTGGACCACATGGCGAATGCAAACGGTACGCGCGCCTCCCTGATTGCAGAGGAGGTTGTATTCCTACAGAACTTGCTTTGTCTATCAAGCTTAGGAGAAGACTCACCAGTATAAGGCAGACGCAAACTTTGGAATTTTGTGTGTTGAAGGTATGTGCGTGAGTTCTCGTAACAAATATATATATATTGGCCGCGTTTTTGGGTTAAAGTCACTACCTTCCGATTTAAAGAGATTTTTTATAGAAAGTTGTACACTGCGGAACCTTATTTTATATCGAAATACTTCAAATGCTATTCAAATCTATACCATAAGCGCGGTAATGGATTTAGTCGCTTCTTAAAAATAAGAAGAAGGACTAAAGCATATATGAATAAATCAGTTCCTTGAACGCAGATTACTGCACATTTTAGATCCTCAAGACCAAAGATTGTGAGCATTTGCTTACCCGCAAATTATGCCATTCCCTTTGTGCAAGGTAGTGAGTGCCCGTATCAAACGTGATACCACATTGTAATAAATTAACTACGCGTGAAAATGTCCATTGTAACCCTTGCAAATGTCCTTGAATGGATTGGACACCCTTTCCTAATCTGTCGGACGCGCACTTCATGCTATTCGGAGAAACTGATGTTTTTATGGGCCTCAAAAATCACTCTCAAGGTTGCTAAGTAGCTGGGACGCGTCACGGCGTTTAACTTAACGAGCAAACTTTATACCCTAGAATGGCAGCGCCTTTTGCGGAAGGAAATCTCATATTCACTTCTTTGAAAATTTCAACTTTTTTAAATCGAAATAATTAAACTGGCATTCAAAGCGACTATAAGTACATACGATCTGGTGTGCTTTACGTGCGTTCTTCTGTCGGGTAGGACGATCTAGGGCTAGGCATTCATTTGTAAAACTACCTCATCCAAGTATTTTGCGTCCTGAAAGCAGATGAAGAAAACTTTGACATGTAAAATCATGCTTCTTCGACGCATACGCTTCCAAGCCCATAAGCAAGGTTGGCACAGTCTTCATGAACGTATTCATGACTCAACGAAATTGATGGACTCCATAACAGGGGAATCGTCACCTTGAATGCGTCAAGAAGACTATTTTCTGAGATGGCCAGACGATGGTCCCCTCGCACTCCTTTATTGAGTGCAGACAATGAAGATAAGTAAACTATCCAAAATATGTCTCTAATATATTTTCTCCAACTGTCTACATGGACAGTTGTACAGTATACAGGATGTTGTCGGTAGCTCGTTATCTCAGATTCACCTAAGACTAACGACCAAAGCAACATCCGCCCCTATGTTCTGGCAAGCAAAATAATATGACCTATGCTGTCCAGTAATAGGCTGACAAAGCAGATCTTTATTCCATATAAGAGATCAGAAGAACCGCTGGCAAAAGCCCTTTTTTAGAGCCAGAGGATTGTTAGTCATCAGTAAAAATGGAGTGCTCTTCCAAATCTTTCACGGTGAGTACAAATCTCAGGAACGTAATTCCAGAGAGTTTTACAGCTTTACAGCTTTCGTAAGAATAGAAGAGTGCCGCATACTTTGGTGATCGAGATTGTTAAGATCCATTCTTAATCTAACACATTGAAAAACTTCGCGCGTCGGCAAATGACTGCAGTCAACGAAAATAAGATAACGGATACTTCATGCGATATGCGCGAAAGAAGGTCGATTTCATTTAACTGTGTAATGGGACACTTCCAGACGTTTCTTAGGCTGAATAGATACTAAGTTCAATTGATCTGGCTCCGATGCTTGACCACAGAGTCGTCTCTTGTCCTTGACATTGTCAAGTGTCGTCTAATTGGCACTAAAAGAACGCGTCCAATTCCGCACAACCGGGATAAAGGGAGTCATACCCTCTTTTAAAACCTAATAACGTCTTTGAAAAGCAATTTTGGGTAAGGCCGAGATGAAATAGAAGGCACCACAACGGCGCC
This sequence comes from Plasmopara viticola, assembly GCA_001695595.3. Taxonomy (NCBI): domain Eukaryota; phylum Oomycota; class Peronosporomycetes; order Peronosporales; family Peronosporaceae; genus Plasmopara; species Plasmopara viticola. The sequence continues at coordinate 273,877 of MBPM02000051.1, read as the reverse complement.
GTCATTGTAACCTTCCTCATAGGGATTTAAGCTTTGGTAGCTGCACCACGTACCAAAACTTGCTAAAGATACCTTTAAAGTATGAGAAGCCTCACAGGTTGATACTAACCATAGGTGAATAGGCCCGCAAGCCGAAATGGTAGTAAAGCTCTTTACTATAGGTAGGTAGCATAGGAATACCAACTGTTTGTAATTGATCTGCGCAAGCAAGTAGCATTAGCCAGATGGGTAGCGTAGCGCCAAAAAAATGCAAAGCGGGAACATAGATCCTTAAAGCAGAGCGAGTAAAATTTAGCCCTGCATTTGGGTAGCACAGAATTGACTGCAAGTAACAATGCTCTACAGACACAAACAAAGTTTCGCAAGCGGATACACAGGTGGCCAAAGTTTCGTTTTGTAGGTCTGTCAACAAAACTGGAAGCACAGTGCCACAAATGCACCACCAATAGCCGGTAGTAGAGATCCGCAAGATGACCGGAAATGCAAAACTTATCTGATCTCTGAGTGTCATGGATGACCTTATGGTTGGCAACTGACAGCTCAAGTAGTTGCTTTTCCTCAGTCTTTGGCCGAGTTAAAAGCCAACAAAATCTCAGAGGTAAGGATCATACACGGGTCTCAAATGTTATTTGTTTGATGGCGCAGGCTTGGCGCAGGCCTGGCTGTAGCAGAGAATAAAAATCGAGAGCCATGACAGGTGCGCAGACTCAAAAAAAGTTTCAGTCTTGACGTGGGTCTTGAGCCTCCGAAAGACCTGGTGTTTCGTGCGCTATCCTTGGAGCCTGTAGTACGCTTAAAAATGCAAAACTTGCATATATACATATCTATTCGACGCGAGTCTCTACTAACATACTTTGCGTTTGCCAAATTAGAGCCAATAAGGTTATACTCCATACGTAAATCAAAAGTATAGTACAACTTCGCCTTAAATGGTCGTCAAGCTTTTGCAGCATGAGCACGGAAAAGGCCGCGTTCGGGTGCTCAAAGTGACGCGCACACCCGAGAAGCACTCGGTAATTCAGTTGGAGGCACAGGTGCTTTTAGAAGGTGCACCCGCTGCCAGCGCTTATTATGACGGCGATAACGGCAGCGTGCTGCCCACAGATTCGATAAAGAACACTGTGTGGGTGCTGGCTAAGAAGCATGAGTTTGCCTCGCTGGAGGATTTTGGCATCATTTTAGCCAATCACTTCATTACGAAGCATCCAGAGATCGTACGATTTTAGCAATTTCCCCACACTTAGTGGCTTAAACTAACACAAGGAATTGGCAGATTAGCGTGGCTAAAGTGAAGCTCTTTGAAACGCCATGGGATCGTCTGTTGCTTCCTGACTCTAAGGGTGTAATAAAAATGCACCACCACGCCTTTGTCAGCGCCAGCTCCGGCTTTTTAACTGCCAAGTATGTTGCTGCCGCTGTAGCGTATAACAAATGCTTATCCTTCAATGTAGCTAATTTATTACTTTTACGCAGTGTGGTGGCGCGCAAGTCGGCTAACGGCCCCCCAAAGATGACAGTGCAGGGCGGTGTGAACGGCCTCAAAGTGCTCAAAACCACTCAGAGTGCTTTTGTGAATTTCTTCCGCGACGAGTACACAACGCTGCAAGACGCGCCCGATCGCCTTGTCAGCACGTGTATTTCATCCACTTGGAGCTACGTATCTGATACCATTGGTGGAAACTTTACTTCCAAAGCAGCAGAGATTAAAAGCGTGCTGCTAGAAACCTTCGCAGGCCCGGCCGATGTTGGCGTACTCAGTCCTGCCGTGCAACATACACTGTACAAAATGGGTGAAGCTGTCTTAGAGAGGTGCCCACAAGTTAGGGACATCACGATTTCAATGCCTAACATCCACAATAATCCCATTGATCTTTCTCAATTCGGTTGCAGGAACATTCACCCACATGGTGAGGTATTTCTGCCGATTGAGGAGCCACATGGCATCATCTCAGCGACAATGGTGCGCTCTACGTCCAAGCTTTAGAATTAAAGAAGTTGTCTGAGGCAGAATTGGTGCCAAGATTTTGAAATTAAGCCAAAAGGATAATGATAAATTAAGAGACTTAAGCTTTTGGATCCCACGCAAGCTATCTCTAGCGCGGGATGCTTGCAGCCAGTTGACCAATTTTGGAGTTACCCCTAATTATATTATGGGTCAGTGGAGCAAACAGCCCATTCGGGTACGAGTTAGTAGGTAAATTGTACTTATTAGCTTTAAGGGTGCGAGTTAGTAGCCCGGCTCCGGGTCGAGTGATGACCATTCGAGATACAGTGTTGGTAGCAATTGATTAAAGAGCGCGCATCCTATTGCCTCGTGAAGTTTTGAATAATCACGCAAATGTTGAAGTAGGATTTCACTTTAGTCGAGGATCTGTCTTAGAAGTATAACACCATATTATTACTGCGTGTACGTGACGTATATGCCAGGTCGCAATATAAACTCCAGCATTTCCTGACGGCTGCAGCTGCATTACATTTTGGCCGGAAATTAATACCTTACCGATCATAAAATTTGCCGAGCACTCTTGCAAGTGTGTGAATCTTGCTTTGCAACGTTATGTGACTGCAGTTATGAGCTAAGATCTGCACGCGCTGGTGCATTTCTTGAAAGCAAATGTCGCAAGCATGGCATCGCTGGGCTCTATAAGAAAGCGAAACACAGCAAGCGTCAGGCTAAATTTTCAGTAATCACTTCTCATGTGTTTAATAACAACCGTTCTTCTCCTGCGAGATTGATCACACGCGAGCGATACTGTTGCGCATCGCGGGCGTCCTTGACGATAGGCGAAAAGGCATCAAACAATTTTTGTCCGGAATCAATGGCAACGTTTAAATATCTAAATGGCGAGATGCACACGTCAGTCGAAAGACTTTAAGGCAGAGCCAAGCAAGAAAAGGCGATAGTTTTACTCACATAACAAACTTGCTCTCAAACACCTCCATAACGAGCGGAAGTAGCATCTCACAAGCCTCTAAATCGACATTTAGCGATTGCAAATCTGCCATCCGCAAGACGTCGACCAAAACAGCCTCTCGCTTTCCTTTTGGCAATTCTTTAATAAACCGGAGACCATCATGCAAATGTCCCTTTTCCCAATGAATCAATAGCCGCTGAACGCATTTTTGTCGAGCTTTAAACACCTTTATGCAAGTGTCCATGCCGCAACGAAGCTCCATTATAAATTCTGATGTCACCAACTCTCTCTTACGCTGATCCTTTCCTTGCTTTGGCGGTGACGATGGATTAAACGCATTCTCATGCGCCTCTGCAGGTCCCTCTGGTTGCCGAGAATTTGCTTCGTCTAGTCTTGAACCGACCGCACGTGTCACAATAACTGCAGAATATACAAGTTGCTAACTTTCTGCACCATCTTAATAGGATAAGCTTTACCAAATTACCAGAGTGTTCTGCGCATCGTGCAGGGCGTAAGACGGATTCAGCTGGCGACGGCAGGATTAAAACTCGGGGAGTAGCTGGACGGCTTAATGCAGTAATTAAATCTTGAGACACCTCTTCAATATTATGAGCTTTAGCTCCGTCAGTGGCGTTTAATTCAGTATTCATTTTAGGTGTTCGTCGAGATATAGACACGCCACCAACTGGCACGTTAACAGGAGTGACTAGTTCAGCCACAGACTGTTTAACAGGTTCCGCACCAGATGGAGTCGCTCGCCTGGCCTCTGCAGCGATATGTTCACTATCGTCGCTATTGTCACTGTTTTTGCGATTAAAAGGACGCATCTGCATCACGTCTAGCACCCACACGGAGACGAAAGCATTCTGAATACACCCACCCATAAGCTTCATATCTTGCGTCATGGTTGTGTCTGCGTGTATCTCCACGTAGCCTGTTTCCTTTTGACGAGGCATCATGACACTGTCGTGGCACTGATATAGAAAAGTGTGCAGCAAGATTACAGCTCGAATTACAATAAGTCCATTAATATTTGCTAACCTCGATCGCAGTTTCGTACGACCAAACTCGAATTGCTTCTTGTGAGCAACAAAACAGATACTTGCCGCCAAAGGGTTCCGTAATGGTATGACTCATCGATGTAGTCTAAGCAATTGTAAACCCCACGCATGAAATATAAACGCTCCTCTTTACAAATAAGTAGATCGAGGTCCGACGTACCGGGGCATTATCGACAGGTGTGACGCCGATCAAAGCGAATTCTTGTACATCCCAAAAGCGCACAGTGCGATCGGCAGCAGAAGATACTAAAATGAACTCCTCCGGGTTGAATTCGAGGCTTGTGATAGCACCGCCGTGGTCAGGAAACTCGTGGAGAAGGCGTCCAGCAGTAAGGTCCCAAATCTTAATGACACCCTCTTGGTCCCCTGAAGTTAGCCAACGTCCATCTGGCGTAAAGCTTACGGCTGTGACCTCTGACAAATGCCCCTTGAAAGTCTGCATACAACTTTTGGTTCGCAAATCCCACACCTTGACATTTGTGTCTCGCGACCCAGAGGCCACATAGTCTCCATAAAGATGAAAATCCACTGTGACAGTTGATGCCATATGCCCCTTTAGCGTTCTGTTGACTTTGCCAGCCTCTAGGTCGAATACCTTAATAGACCCGGCTTGGGAGCCAGCCACCACTTTGCACTCTGCTGGATCGAACACAATGCTCTCAACAGCACTTTGATGGCCTGACAGACTCTATCAAAAAAACACAAATACGTCAATTGCTTGAATAGTTGCTCATTAAGTGGTTGTTTGGACAGCTGCTTATTTTGGTGCAATCGTCGAATGGTCTGGCCTCGCACCATAATGTTCTTGGTCTCCGCCTCGCGCATCCGCCAGATGTTCACCATATTATCATCTCCACCAGTTGCAGCAACTTGTCCCTACAATAAGTAATATAAACTTCACGCTCGAACCACAGCACCGTCGGACGCATTCTTACCGATTTGTGACCAAAGCGCAAGCAGTTGACATTGCTGGAATGCGCCAGAAAATGCGCTATCTCAACACAAAATCCATAGGACAAGAGGGTGACAATTAAGTTTTTTTTTTAAGTTTCTAAAAGGAATGATATGGCGCACAGTGCCGAGCGAGCGCCATGTCCGGTGCAGTGACCTTAAGTCGCTATGTCAGCGACTCTTGCTGAGCGGGCCTAGCACTTACACTTTGTATGAGACACCTGCCAATTAAAATTCTTGAAAAGTAGTCCTTTTTTGACACATCAGGAGGAAGCGATGCAAGTCCTCGTTGCGGTGCTAAGCTTCACCGACATTGTGGCTCTCACGTTCCTCAACGGCTATTGGGTAAGGCCAAATATCTCTTTTTCAAGGATGAACTTGTCTAGATTGTTGCTGCTGTCGCTGACGAGAAGTATTTGTTAGCTTATCACCCTCGATGAGCTGGAGCTGGACCATCTGAACCCGGCCGACGTGGCCAAGCGCCTCAACAGTTTAGTCTGTGCGAATAGAAGTCGCTTTTGAGTAGGAACTTCGACTGATTATTGGCTTATTGCTGCGGCAGATCCGGAGATGATTCTGCACGGCATTCTCATGCTCTTGTGCCTGCTGGCGTGGGCACCATGGGTTTTCCTGTTTAATGTTCCTATCGCTGTGTGGCATGCTCGACGGTATATGCTTGCCGCAACTCTTTTGCTAGTACTGTTTCAAGACAAAGTAAGCAATTAGGCTGTTGTTCTCTTTGATTTAAATGATTGCAGGTATATGCGGAATGAGCACATGATGGACCCGACGGAAATCTTGCGCTTTAAAAACTTGCAGCAGGCTCGCCTGGAGTCCATTGCTAGAACAGTTTTGTACGGCGTTCAAATCATTTATGGCATGTTCTGGTGCGCATAGGCTGTCAATCTTTTGACATCTGTATCGTGCTCACTGCTAAAACCCAACTTCTTTTCGACCACAGGATGGTATCTGCCATCGTTAATTCAGCGAAAGAGCGGAAGGGAGGCAAGCGCGCCTAAGTAACAATGACGGCATTGTTACGAAATTAGCGGCCGGATTAGGTTCTATTTTGACTGACGATGAGAAAACATCAATTCCTCTTAGCTTGGATAATTCGCTTAGCACCCGTCGTATTGCTAGGACGTGCACAAAAGGATAAAGAAGTGGGACGCACTTGGAACTCACAAGGCGATGGACGCAGTAATTAATGTAGCCCAATTTTAGTCTTTCTGCTCCATATTAAACCACAAATTAGGATTTAGCACATGTAATTCCAGATCAGCATGCGTCGGCGCTACGAACGTAGACGCGCCGTCAAGGCCAAAGCTGCCGTCACTGCGTCCACAGAATTGTCTACAACGACTACTTCAAGAAGTTTGCCAGGCTCCGCGGAAGCAGCCACTGCCACCGCTGCGACGCCTAAAAAGCGGCAGACGACAGTACACGCTACAGCACAGATAAAATTGCATGTTCACGGCCACGAATTTCAAAACGGCGAAGAGATAGTACTAAATCCAGAAAATTTTCCACAGTTGAAGGAACTCATCTGGAAGGATTATGTGGTTGAGATTTTCCACCCAGAGCTCGCGGGTGACCCACACCTCGTTGCTTTGGATGGCGCGGCAGCTGCCTACGCCAGAGGCTCTTCGCAGAATCATTTGCTGCTTGAAATTCCAAATAGCAGCGCGGAACCAGTCAAGGGAAAAATGCAGGTAAGTGTGCTGAAAGACACGGCCGCAATCTTTCAGCTGGCACCGTTTAAGGACGTTACCGTGCGGTTTCTTCCCAAGACAAATGTCGAGGTGGACTTTGTGGAGGTCTCGCTGAAGGATCACTTTATGTCCAGGCGAGACCTAATGTATCTAAAGCAGTCCATGGTGGGTACGGCTCTGTACGTGGGCAAGACGATTAGAGTACAGGGAACAAGATGGCAGGTGCTGGACGTGCGTTCTGGTGGCGAGAAGGTGCGCAGCGGAGTCATTTCAAGAAAAACTAGGTTCACCTTTCGCTCGCGGACGTCGCGCATCATGTGGTTGGTGCAAATAAGCCCTGAGATGTGGGATATGGCAAATTCCGGAATGCTTTACTCAGAGATTTTGCTCACGGTCGTGCGCAATGTGCTGGAAAAGTGGATGAAGCACAAAGTCTCACACAGCCTCACGATTCTATTTTATTCAAGGTGCTTCTACCCGGAATTGGACCAAGTTCAAAGTTATTCAAGCTTTGCAGCACATTGTTCCCCTTCAACCTTCATTCCTTCAAAAATGCAAGCTCGTGCAGCTGGCAATGAAAAAGAATCGCCGTTTCCATATGAAAGAAGGGATTGCTTCTCTATTGGCGTCGACGAAGATGGCAGGCATTACCAAGATTTCTACAAAATGGTCGCATTTGACAGCATCATTGCGGATGTGCAATCGTTGCTTGTGCGACTTAAAGAGGAAATGAATGCATTTCCAAGGAGATGTGGTTGGCGACCTTCGGCAGATTGTCAGGTTGCGTCCATTCAAGATGTTAACTCAGATAATTCTAGTCCGCGACCAGGCATCCCCTCTAAAGCTCGTGACGGAAATTTGCTAGAAGCTGTAAATCTTGTGCTTAACATATTCGAGAAACATTACATTGACCGTGATTTGTCACGTAGCGGTCAGAGCGTTGTGCTTATCACTCCTGGTAATGGCATTTTCTCCGTTAACAAGTGGCTGTCCGAGATAACAGAGCAGCGCATGATGGACCATGGAATAGGTATCGATTTAATCTCGTTGGCGTCCCGCCCACTCCATAAATGCCCGCTTTTTCTCTTTAAGCAGTCCAATTTGTCTGAAATAAAGCTTCCTGGCCGTAAAGAAGACAATTATGCGGTTGAACTGTGTTTGTGCAATTACAGCAATCCACACAATTTAAAAAACGGGTATCGACGACGGTCGAGAGCAAGCTCAAATGACACATTTACCGAAGCACAGTCGGCGGCACCAGACGCTGGGGTTTCGTCTATGCGAATTGGCCAGTTATGCAAGTACTGCTTGCAGCTTCTAAAAAACCGTCAAAATTACATCGTTCCCTTATGGATTCCTTTATGGTTTGTACAAGAAGACATGCTACTTCCACACACGTGTCCGCTCGATGAAGACATAACCCAATATTGTGACATCTGCGCCCCAAAGAACCCAAAGCATAAAATGTTCGAGCCGCTTCCAATGTGTCGAATGTTCAAGGACAATGACTCTACAATCTGTGGCTATCCCTCGCTACCTAAGCCTTTGGAAAGTTTGTTGCATAATTTTAAAAGAACAGAGTCATTTCATAGTGATAGGGACGGAGATAAATTGGATCATGACTTCACACCCTTGGCTAGAGGCTCTCCTTATGACAATGTTACATCTTCCGATCCGAATAGTGATCTTGTTCGCGCTCGTGCGTCCTCCATGACATTCGCCGATGACGCTCTGTCGGACGAAGGAAAGGTCATGACCAAAGCGCGATCATTCTCGTTGTCTGAACAAACCAAGCTTCTGCATGACTTTGAAAGATATGACGATGAAGTGTTTGGGCTTGCGCTAGCGTCCAAACTTGCGCATAAGTCATCAGACAGCGACACGACTTTTCGTTTGGCCTCAACTCCGCCAGTTCGTATTGGTCTATCGCTTTTAACGGCAATGACAAAGAAAAAGGTGGGAAACATGGAAGTACAGTCAAGCTTAGCAGCCAATGCAATCGAGAGTAAATATCGTTCTGGAGGCCCTTGGCGTCAATTTAAGCGGCACGAGTCGTATCCACTGTACGTTGATATGACTGATCACGGGAGTCTGGAAGCCAAAGTGGGATCGTTGGGTGATGAAAAGGACAAAACTCGGCCTATTTCAAGCTCGTTTCCTAAGTCCCTTCACCTAAGTGACAACAGTGGACCTATTCAAACATTATACAATACTAGTCCAGTCTTGCGTCCTGCCGAAGGCGCAGTAAAAGAAGATATTTTTCACTCCCAGGCATCTATGCTGAAGCAACTCACGAGCAATCAGCGTCGGTGGAGTCAAGTGCGGCCGTATGAAGACAAACAGTATCAGCTTGCACGAAACGTATTGAATTGGCGAAGTTTATGCTTTCCGGCGATTCTGCCGCTCGCAAGCGATTTTATGCCAACCCCCAAAGAGTTGCAAGCACACTACACAGAGTCATTTTACAGCGTCATGCTTCCTGAGCGCGACGAGCAAAATGGAATGACATTCCGCGATAACCGTGAACTTGTTCTCGAAATGGTGGCGCAACGGCTGTCCCAAGATTTTCAGCTCGTTTCGGCTGAAGACAAGCGTGAAGTTGGGGAAAAGGGGGGCACTGTCTTTCGACTAAGCATGGGACATCGAATTCATGAAATTGCATACAACGAAGAAACCCAGACAATCGATGTTAAGCGATATCTTCAGAAGGTGACAACACGGTCCGATGTAGACATTATGGAGTATCGATACTCGCTTTGGTCGCCTATCGTCAATCACTTTGTTACTGTTGCGCAGGAATTTCGCAAATATCCTAAGATTGAGTATCAATGGAATTACTTGGATCAGCTGATTTGCGGCTATATTGATGATATGAGTGAAGGTATTCGCTATAAACGCAGCTTTTATTGCCTATTTCCGCCTCGCCTCAATGGTTCTGATGTTGCCAATCAAGGTAAGAATTATTATTGCATTTTTTATCTTTCTTTCAGCAAATCACAAGTTTAGCAATGCCTGCTTGTGAACAGAAACCTTACGAGAATATACGAAGGGATGTTGTAAATTCTTGGAGTTTTTGCGAGCTAAGGCTAATGCGAGCACTAATTTTCCAAACGTAAATATTTCGACGGATTGGGAGGAAATTATGCCGACAAGTGGAATTAAAGCCTTCAAGTGCGTGGGCCAGCAAAGCGTGAAAATGCTACTGCACACAAGTGATACCGTCACGAGCCAAAACTGGGTGATCGCGAAAGTGGACACGGAAGTGCGACCAACTCAGTGCTACCACGTCGAAATTCAATGGCTTGTGTGCCGCAGTTCCCTTGTTGATGATCTCATTACAGGATTGAGCCGTCGCGCAAAGCAGCTTGGCTTGGATTTACAGAAAGTGACTGAGAACGGAATTTCGAGCAACCTTGCCCTTCATCCGTTCAATAGTCCAATTTTCATTCCGATTGACTGTCCGTTTGAAGAAAGCATGATCGAGAAGGCGCTGGTTGAACGCTTTGACTTTTGTTGCGAAGCGCTGCATTCAATTCCATTTACGCATCTTAATTACACCGCCGAGTATGCGATCGCGGCAAAGGAATTACGTGCACAACGTACGATTTCGTACTACCGGCAGTATGTGCACCGATCGCTGGCTTGCTTTGCGCGCATGACAGAGACCGGGTTGGTTTGGATTTCAGACCAAAAGGTACACGATGACGCGGTCCAGTTGATCTTTGACGAGCTGCGACAATATATCGAGGCGCTGCAGGTAGCTCGCTCGGCGCTGACGAGCGTGGTGGATCGCGTGGTGGAACCTGCAGCACTAGCAACAACGGGGAGTTCCGTATTGCCGGTCAAGATTGACACAGAGTTTCACAAAAAGTGGAGGCACATAGCCCTAAAAAAAGCTAATGCAAACGGCAAGAAAAAGGTGCTGTCAAGCGCAAGCGAAAACAATAGCGCTTGGGAGGAGAACGAAAATAATTCATCGGCGCTCAACGTACATCCTAATGCTAATGGCGTGATCACGAAGCAAACCTCACGACTTACTGGAGCTGTTTTCGCTGTGTCTGCTGAACGCAGCATTTCGCTTGTGGCAAAGCCGCAAAATGATCCCTCTTCTGAGCGAAACACCATTTATAGCGGCGAGTCTTAGTCGGCGGCCACTGTCGAGCTGAGTCGTCGCCAGGAAAACCTTCACCCCATTGAGCATCATGTTTGTTAAATTACTTTCACGTGATGTGGCTTAAAAAAATAGTGCCAACTACTTCACCAGTGTTAGTGTGATCAATTAAAGTGGAGCACAATCGCATCCCACATTCCGATAGGAACCTTCAAGCTAATTAATTAATTGTGACCCTTAATAGTAAAATCTCGTGCTTTGTTGTCGTCAACCATGTCTACTGTCTGATTGGCACTCTTAAGCCGAATTCCGTCGACCGCGCATGTCGCCTGATCTTGACGCCGCGAGTCACTCATTGTACGTCGAAATGTTGAAAAAATGCAATCGATTTTGCAAATTTTACCTCTGACTTGTCTTTACCGCCAGTGTACTGCTACTAAGTCACCGAAGCTTTGCCGGCAACGGCCGCGTACAACTCAGCAACATGTTTCACCATATGTCGGCGCAGGCCATAGGAAAAGACCACGGCGCTGTGCCATCGTTCGCACAGGATACCAAAATCGTTGCATTTTTGCTACTTCGATTGCCATCACACTGGGCAGGAAAACATCACTGCCGCCTGGGCAAGAAATCGTACGCAATACCTGCATCATAAAGCAAAGTTTTTTTTCAAAAGGCGAGTGATCGCACATGCGATGACTGCAAGCTCAACTGGCAAATTTGTGTTAAGGAATTATTGTCACTTTTTCACGCCGTATCTGTGATGATTGATTGCACACAGTTCCCACGGTCTCTAGAGATGTCGATGGTGGGCATAATCATCACAGTCTTTCCCTGCCATTTGAGGATCCTGCACGCATTCTTCATCGATAGCATCTACGAAATTGCGTCGCAGAACGACCATTATCAAGCTGCGCCATCTCAGAGATTGGCGATCATATAGTACCGATTGATCTTCTGACGAACGGTAACGAGATCGATAGCGAGTGGAAATGGATCGATCCGTCGGATATTTGATGTTATCACTTTTGCACGGTACACAATCGCTCCATGAATTATACTAATCACGTATCAGACCGCTTCGGAAAAGATTGGGGTGACGCCCTCCTTCCAAGCGCGGGGGCTAAGTGCTCGCGCGCTTCGGACAGGTGCTCTCGGGCATCTGCAGGTCTCTAACGAGTCTCACCCTCGACGCGACGGTCTCCAGCACCAGGGCGCCACCTCGGCTCTTACCAAGTCAGAGCTAAACAAAACAATGGAAGACCCTCACGACCTCGGTGCTGGCTGCACTGCCCGCCGAACGAGACCCGACGTATGCGGACACCACTCTATGCCGTGGACTAGCCAGACTGAGCCTAGCACGTGCATAACTTCGCAACGCGATAACGTAATACAATACAATACAATACGTGTCAGACCAGCCATGAGTTCCAGCAAGGCGCAAGTATCCAATTAGGGAGATTGCTAATCGGATAAAGCAAGATTACTTGGCATTTCCATCGCACAGTAGGCTCCACACCAGGAGATGCTTAGAACGACCAGTCATCTCACATAGATCATAGGAGTGGTAGAGAATGGTGAAAGAGATCTGGCTGGAGCCATATAATTGGGATTAATCATGTTTGTAGAGACTGGAGGAAGCCTAAAATTGAGATGGCACCACAGTATAAGCCTGGCAGAAAGTATTTATGCTATCGGAAGCAGTCCAAACCGAAAGGAATTGGTGCCCACAAAAGGCTCAGAAGTACAAGCCACACACAAGAGCCAATTTTATCAGTTAAATCTGTCTACACCTTGCTAATTACATGGTTTATGACCCGCTTAGTCAGACCAAATCAATCCAACAATATCACCTAGTCAAAAGCCACCAAAGGATTGACATGAAACTTGCTGTTGAATCCATACGACAGAGCCTCAGCAACCCCTAGGCTATCGGGGTATCCGAGGCGTAGTGTGCGAGTTGGGTTTTGTAAGTTAAAAAAGGACTTGACCGAAACGAGGGCGTATCCTCATCACCTAAAGATGCAGGATCATACCGCGGTTCCGCTGATCGGTAGCGATCTGGAAGAAGATTTGGGAAATTTGTTGACAGAAACAGCGTGAGAGATTTGTTAACGAGAAATCTTACCCTCCTTTCTATGCCATCGTCGATGGCGAAAGTTGGTGCAAGCCGTGATCCACCTTATGACGATCTCAATGTGAAAATCGAGAAATTTTCAGCAAACATAGCTATGTCAACTCATGAGATTTCCACAAGGTTTTGCACGCCAACCTGAAAGCTTTAGCGAATACGAACACAGAAGATCAAGATGGTAGTAGGGAGGGACGAGCTTTGAAAAGCGTATGCTTTATCGAGGAGCTCATAACAATGTCAATCAAGAGCCGGATGATGAAGATCCTGAGTTCACAAACATGCGCTCCTTTGTTTCTCGATGGCCACTGTGGGTCATCCATAGCTTTCCAAGGCTTTATTGAAACCGATAAAAAGCTGGGATCACTCATATCTGCTGATTCATGTATGATCCGTTTGTCTAGATCCAGAGGCTTTTTGCTCTACCTCAAAAGAGCTATTCAGGCACCTAGGACTCTGATAGGTGTTGTCGAAGATGCTGGCGAAGAAACGTCTCGACCAGCAACTCCATATCGGTTAGTATCGGTATCTGCAATCAGTTGATGACTGCTTGAAGAAGCCGGTTCAAAATGGGCAAAAGATCGACTTTGGGAAGATGATTGCGCCCCGATAGGAAGATGATTGCGCCCAGATGGTAAGCCGTTCTGATTGGCTTAGATAAATCATTGGCTTAGAGGTAGCATGTAGTTGCGAACTATGGACCTTTAGATATATACACTTTGCATTTTACCAACGAGTGCTCACTTCGGCTCATTCAATAACAGGGGTGTTGACGTTCAAATTCAAGCTGACAAACAAGTCAGACGGTCTAATTCAATTGACGATTTGCTCAAGAGGTCAAGATGCTTCCACCGTCCACAAGATCTGAGTGGTCAGTCAACCCACATCTAACTCAGCGAACACAGCCACCGAGAACGGAGCTACAAAGCGGAATATAGTAGCTATCCATGTACAAATCGGTGACTTTGACAGCAGGATTCAACCATTTTTGAGAGGCAAGAGCAAGTGCAGCTCGTTTCACTTGTCCCAGCAATGATGCATACTCGTATAGATGACTTCATACGCGCGATCCAACTTGCAGACATTCTTCAGTGTAACTATGGATCGATTACTGACGGACTGAAAACGCTACAAAGCCCTCTCGGAGAAATAAGGGTGAAAGACCGGATGTAGAAAGTCCGTCGCCTTGTACGAAGAAAATCACGAAGTGGAATTTTAAGAGCATTCGGTCTCACAACAATTCGTAGTGACCGCAACTTTCACGACAGCTGAAACGCGAAGATCGCCTTTCAAATCCGCATGTCGTCGTTTATCAAATGCAAAGAGTGTGGATATTTGCTGAGCACGAAAGTGATACAGCAAGAGTGAGACCGTCTTTTAGGGGAAGACGTACGAGAGAATATATGTTGTTTGATATTAGACTTTTTAGTGTTCTTGGTCCATTTGTGCAACACGATGCACTTTAAAGATTAATCATTCTTTTGCTCTTCATGTGACGGGGTCACACAGCATTTCAAGAACCATCACTTCCTACCCTCGGATCAACGCAAGCGATAGCATGCAGGCCGAAGGCAATTTTAGCACAATCTTTATCCCATTTGGACTCTACCAATTATTACGATTGTGCATAAAAATCAACTCTTCACTTGGGCAAAATTCGGTTTCCTCCCACACACTTAACAATATAACAACCAAAAGGGTGCTTTTCGTGCACCATTCGTTTAAATTATTTTTTTGGCTGCAAGCTAGCTTTTATTATCGACCATCAGCTCTATGTGATGGTCCGTTAAATCCTCTTCCAATTAGACTTAAATCACATCCAATAAGTGCTGACAATCACGCTTGCCTTTTTGTACGAAAAGTCGGTTTGGTCATAAAGGTGTTTAAACCGGCAGCGAAACAGCATAAACGAGTGCCATTATTCCAATGAAAAGCCATCCTCGAAAAAAATTGCTTTGGCTTCCACATGTGCCTTTGCACCGGAATCGTTTTATGTTACTAACCAGGACTGCGCTTAAATTGTAGACGGCGAGTCTCAAGAAGCTGTATGCTGGTGAGCCTTTAAGGCAAAAATGCTTTGAAAAACCTTCAACTTCGCTGCGACGGGAATTGCACGCCTATCATTGCTTCCCCGGCTGTGTACAGCACTTGTGCCTTAATACGATAAATATGGCGAACACACGCCTAATAATTTGCTGTGTATTCACAGCAAACCTACAAATTAAGTATTAAATTAATGATCTGAACGCCTCACACAAAAAGACAAGTGCTAAGTCAGCCTTCCATGATTCCACAAAGTGAAGTACAACGATCTCGGACAAGGTGCTTTACATCCGTGGGTACAGAGTACAAATTGGCTGTCTAATAAGTCGACGACAACTCAACTTCAAGTCGTCTCGGACTCGACATAAGGTCAATATGGGTGCTGAGAGCATGAGTTCCAAGCGTGGGTATGTACTTTTCCCGCGCGGACAGAAGATCGCGGCTTACATGCAAAGCGTCTTTTTACTTTCAGGATCGCAACGGCCTACGGGCTGTTCCGGAGACATTTTGACAGCTCTCTAAAGCTGTGTAAGGCGAAATGATCGCAGAATCTCACAAGAAGCTACTGGTACCCATGAGAGTACCTTTGCTTCACAACAAACTCCACATAAAGTTGACACTGGCTCTGGTGGTCAAGGATGCCGGAACAGACCGCTCCCACCTCAACTTTGCGCTTTCTATATGAGTAACAATTTATTCTGCGTGCCTGAGTGTGCGTGCTTATAATTTCTCTATAAATCGATCTGGACTGTTTGATCGAGGCTTCATCGGGAAGATCCCCAAATCTTTGGGTTCTTTGAAAAGAGATTGACAAAACAAAAAATTGGATCGACCACCACGTATCACTGCACGAAGTTTCCGAACTGCGTCAGGAATTTGCTTTCCATAGTAGTCAGCTCCGAGCTCGGCCGATCGCTCAGAGTGACCAGCCGTATATGTAAGTCATAAAAGGTGGTGAGTATTGATATTACCGGCCACTAAATCACATCCCGTGATCGCATTACGCAAAATCATGCGCTTTTAAAAAATCTAGGGACCGTAAAGCTCATGTGAGACCTAGAACCCCGAGGATCCAACTACCGCTTAGAATATTCCACGTCCAATTCTGGTTGAGTAAAACTTTCGTTGGGAAGAAAGTTGATGTAAACCGATTCATGCATTTTCAGGTCCGTGAATGGTCCAATTGCATGATGATTAATTTGCTCGAAAATAGTGCACTTACCATTTTAATCTGTATTTTTTGTAATGAGCAATGCCTTATAAGCTTTTTTAAAAAAGTAAAAATCCCTTATCATGTTCAATTAAAATAATACTTGTTTTGGCAAATGCAGTCTCACCGCCTGATTATTTCTAGCCAACACTCCATGAGTTTCGGTTACGGCTTCCGTATTTACAACTGGTCCCGATTGAAATTAAAAAGCTTTTTCGAGCCCCTCACTTCTCTCTGAAGCATCCGTGCTTTTAGGAACTGGAGAAACTCTAGCGTATTTGCATAGAAAAATGTAAACCTCGTATAAGCAAAAAGGGCATTTTGAGTGCGAACTCAACCATGCAAAGGTTGTCAGTGTACAAATTATCTCAGCGCACATACTGCGTAGTGATTTTCTAGCACGCGGATAACCCTGTATGTCTGAGCGAACGTCAGTATATATCTGGATTAGGCATGTGCACAAGAGTGTCTAATTCCTAAACAAAGTATGGCAAAACACAACGGTAGGTCATGGGTCCTTATCCGACAACATCATGTTCGGATGATTATGGCATCTAACCACCATACCAATCGACAACCTTGCTGTTTGTTGTTGATTAGAACGGATTCCAAATGCATAGTCTTGCTTACCTTTGCACAAACTCCTCTGTGTCCGCGTCACCGTTAATCTTTGGCTCGCCAGCCACAAAGTCGAGGCTTGTGTGTCGACCGGATTGGCAGGCTCGGTATAAGAGCCGGTGTGTGATCCGCGGGGTGACCTTTGAACACATTTGTAAAGCCTCACATTTGTGGGTCATTATGATTTAAAACTAAAAACGATTCTCTCAGTCGAACGACAGTTAATGGAAACACCACATACCTCCAGAAGTATATCGCTCATCTTATTTCTGTCGTTCAGAAAGACGACATAAGCTAGAGCTACCTGGTTAAACGCAAAGTGGAAAAATTGTTTACCCACTTATTTTGATGCAACAACGGTCGGAGACGAGAGATTAACAATTTGACTCTGGCTATTTCGCCTGCGATAAAGAGTCGCATCAATGACTTAAGATATGCATCGCACCTATATACCTGACAAGCACGCTCGTCAATATAGCTTTAATCCTACTTATGTGAGCAAGCTCGAAGTCTGTCCATTACAACAACTCGTCGGCAAATATATTGAGTTCGCCAGGCTCGTATCAAACACGAAGGTCTTATTGAATGACAATCGTATTGCTATCGTTTGTACAAGTGAATAGTTTTTTCTGCCATTCTCGAAGATGCATAATCTAATTGAACAGGAAGCCCGGAAGATGCACTCGAAAGTTTATAAGAGCAGTTTCTTTTAGTCGATCTCGGATATCTGTAATAAGACACTCACGTCCGTCTTCATCGAGTTGGATACTTGCAGCCGTTAAAATATTTGAAGGCGTCGAAAATAGCGCCAAAGGACATTATATTGTCCGTCAAAATCCCAGCAATTCCTATTGAGGGTGTTCTCAGATGAAATTGAAAGCGAGGCGGTGAAAGCTTTTCCGGCAATTCATCCAAATAATGCTTTGGAGAACTCATTTTCATCATCATTCTCTTGAAAGTAGCAAGCTAGCTCTAATTGTTTCCTTTAACTTTTTCGCCTCGAAATTATCTTTACATGGCAACGAGATAAAGGATTGACTCATTATTTTGAGCCGAGACTGCTCAAGCTACTTTACGGTCTGTTTGAGCCCTGCGGTTGTGCTCAAAGGCAAATATACATTTGGCAAGGCTGAGATAAAATGTTACTGGCTCGCATGATCTACACGAATTCCCTCGAGTTTCTCAATGGGCCTACAAGCCGGCTGATTTCCTTCGGAGCGGCAAGAGACACCAAATTGTCTGCATAGTGCTGAGAAATGTGCAAATAAAAGTGTAAACTTTACCAGGTGTTCGAAAGCCCTTGCGGCAACAATAACAAGTTCGATAGCATAATGCAAGGCGCTCCACAGGGGAAAACTAAAGTGATGTGTGGTTGTTGCCTAATTTTGTTTGAGAGCTTGACAGCTCTAAACCAAGATTGATAAATTGTTGACTATACGCGCACGTGTACGAGAATACAAAAGCCCACTTCGCTGGCTGACTTTGAAGCGTGGCGCAATTGTGCAATCAGCCAAGAAAATACTGAGTTATGCTTTAAGCAAGAGCAACAAGAAAATATCATTTCGAGACCCACTAGCTAATAGAACGGCGTGAGATATTTGAAGGCTTCAATTGACTCTTCTGTGAAATTTAAGGACAAAATCATTTCTTGTCTTTACTATGGGCTTACCGCTAATTAAAAAAAGCACAAGGCGATCCAAACTTATAAATGGCAGCAGCCTGATTCCTCGCAAGAATGTCTTGGTGATTTATTTTCTTATTATCGTTGTGCTACACATCCTTTGGAAGAGAGTCGGGGCAATATTGGCCCCGAGATAAATACGGTAGTGTCAAAGATGCTGATATTTCCTAATGGCTGACGTGGGGGTGTCATTAAGGTCATTGCTTGCGGATAACACGTTCTGCTGGAAGCCTGGCTGCACTAGACACTAACAATACTTTATTTAATGTAGGCAAAAAAAATCACAGGCGGGTAAAATAGTATAAGGATAGCGGAGTACCATTAGAAGCAGGTAACAAATGCTTTCTTTCTTTTTTTCTAGCAGATAACACTGATCTGTGAGACACAATGAGTAACTCAAGATTACCGTTCAAGCGGAGCTATGCTTATCCGCTAAAAATGAATTAAGATGCAATGCAAAATTGACCTCTGGGTGTTTTCAACGAGACCTTACATACAAAGATTATTAACAGCCCAATTGGTCGTTGATTTGCAGCTGAAGCACTCCAATTGGATGCATACCAGAGTTGCCGAGCGCTGAGGAGCCCAAAGCTTGGCTGGTGCTCTAGAGATGGCAGCTTTTCTTGAGGATAGAATCACATACTCTGATTTTGGCGAGGATGAATTGGATTTGGTTTAGAGGCACCGTATATAGAGACTTGAGCCACGTAGTGCTGGGTCACTAGACAATTGCTACTGCCACGAGATCATTTTTCTTATCTACTTGGCCAAAAGCACTAAAATTGGCACGATGTGGGAGTCGAAATTTCCAGATCTTCACCGAATTTCTGTGCTCGAAGCACAATTTTTTTCTGGCGACATGTTCATGCTAATTATATGCTGAACAGTATATGTGCAAAACGCATATTTGACAAGATCTAAGTTTCGTTTCGATAATTTGGCCTTTTTTAAAAGATAATAGTCGGGTATGTATCCAGCACTAAGAACCAAAACTTTTTAAGGATCTCTATTACAAGCATCCAGCATTCAACTTAAAAAAGAGACACATAAATGTCTGTGATAATGCAGAGTCTGAAGATAGTAGGTGACATGTTTGGTCTTGGATACAGCAATGAAAACTTTTTCGGCAAATCGTACCTTGACAAAGACGTCGTAAACGCACTGTCGTACCCTTTTAACTTTCCGAATCTGCATGTCGCTTTTCTGTATATGTCACTGATTGAAATACATGGTCCGGCATAAAGTCAGCTGAAAGAATTCTAACCAAGAATAAGGACTACGGCTTGCTGTGTTACATAGAGATTTCTTGCACTGATGCTCCTGGATTACTGATAAGGCTTATAATAGCACGATTGACTTTTGTTACACTTTCGAAAAGAAAATGTCTACGTGCTGCAAGGCTTCTAAATTTTCACCAGGTCTTCCTCTACTCAAGAGACATCGAGGACCGGTTTATCAGCCACTCAAACCGATTTGAGCTTGTTTCCGTTTTCCCTTTCCGAGTATCCGTCATGCTGCTTTGGCTGATCGTATCCGTTTGCCGTTTCACGATAAAATTGAGCGCTCCAAAAGCTACCAAGACTAAAAAAAATCAAGATCTTTCTTTATGGTTGTACAACCATCCCGTCACCATTGCTAGTCACTCCTTCGAAAGCAATCAGGCTGTTATGAGTTACGAATTTTCAGTCATAAGAGTTCAGCTTCTTCCCAATATGGCGCTTCTAGCTTACTGATGGCACGGCCATGAGGGCGTGGCTTTCATTAGCTTCTTTACAAAGCTCAAGGGCAAGACAAACGTTCACTTCTCTTGGCTAATTTGAGCCAAGAAAGGGTCATTTGCTCTACTTATCCGCAGTCAAAGCAGCACTTTTGCCTTGCTTGAGCTTCTTAAGACTGGACCAACGCAAGGGCATATTTGGGAATTGCCCGCCAACGGTATCCTACATTAGGCTGTAAATTTTTTGAAGAGCCAATTGATTCGTCTCTTCCATCATTGTTGCCTGCACCCTTGAGAAGCTGACTGCGATACGGACCTGTCCTTAAGTCTTTAGTTAAGCCGTAAATTCTTTCTACTTGTTAAAGGAAAGAAGCCCAAAATGAAGACTGCTAAGTCTCCTTGTCTAAAACTGTACCCGTAAAGCTCGCCTACATTGTTTGCAGGCAAAGATGTAGAGCTTAGTGCTTACCAGAAGAATTAATGGTTTCTCAACTGCTTTGGTGACGTGGTTAGACGAGTATGTGCGCAGGTTCTAGCTCGGTCCCAGTACAATTGACACGCTTTTTTAGCATGACTGCTTTTGTGGTCTTCCCTTCAGTATTAATTGAAAGGCTTTCTGAAATCTCAGCCGATAGAGCGCAGTGGTCATCCACTGTCTAAAAAGAATAATCAAGTCTAGTTCTACATTCGAGATGAACATCTTTTGTTTAATTGGTCTTGATGCACCTGTGCTGTACTTGCGCGATTTCCTTCCTGTATACGGGTACTGGAAGAAGCATACTCCTCGCACCAAGTTATTTGTGAATATTCGCGGTAAAAACTGTTGTGGCTAAACGCAATCGCGACGGCCTTCGTAATATGCAGTCAACTTTTCTGGAGGTGCTGTGTAGTCTGTTTGGTTAAACTACACGAATCGCGGTCGCTAAAGATATCAATACGTGGTCTGACTGACACTGACCCTTGTGTGCCATTATTTGTAGCTAGCACTATTCTCTACGAGTGTTGCTCAGTGGTCTCCGTGTGCATCGTCACAACCACGCTCTCGATAGTTCGACTATAGCCAGCGATGTATTAAATACTCTGTAGTGAACACGTTTCTCAAGCGTTGCTCAGTGAATAACACATGCTTAAATAAGGCTTGACCTAGTGACGTTGGCTAAGCCTCTAATTATGCCTTTCATGAGTTGAAGCGGGTACTACATTCTACAAATATCGCTGAGTATTTTACGCATGCGCGGTAGCTGGACCTTGCCCATACGTATAAGGCTCAACGACAGCCGTACCATATCACGCATAAAGCAAATACTGCTTTCTACAGTTATTAATGTAATACTCAACGTTTCAAGCTTCTATTTTTGAGATCATTAGTGTCGATTTCCAAAACTACAATGCCTAATCCGCTATTTTACCTAGGCCAACGTTCGTGGTCGATTGCACTTCTTTCGTTTAGCGAAGAAGAGCTCATGACTCGTTAAAGCTTCACTTAAAGCAAAGAAGGTGGCGGTCAAGATCGCGCATCCGGAATAGAAATCCACACAGCGTTTGCTAGTACTATAGTCGAAGGACTTCAAACCTAAATCTATTGAGCAAGGCCGTTTGCCAGTTGATGTGCTCATAGAGCCTTAGTTATTAAAGGGCTGACTTCCTATGGCAGTAAATTGCTACGTGTAACTTTCGAGGTACCTGAGTTGACTTTGTCTTACCAAAACAGTTCATGGCTACCTTCATCAGGCTTGCAAGCGCGATTAAAAGTACAGAGCATACGGAGCTTCGGTTTTATAACTCGACATACATAATTGTTTGGGGTCATTTGCTCGCATTTGCTTGACGTTACCATTCTCTACGATATCCAAAAGGAATGAATCACCGTTATATTTTATCTCTCTAACGCATGGTGCTGTGCCACGCATGACGAATATTACCTCGGAAAAGCACCAATGCGTGCGTATGCGCTGCCAGCTCTTCCTTTTTTTTCCGCTCAGCTAAGATCCACATGACTTGGACCACGCGATGAACGTTTGCTTTCTGAGAATCCTTCTACCTGTGCTGCCTGAGAGTTATATTCGGCATTTATTGTCGCTCTTATGGCCTCATGAAAACCGGTAAGGGATACATGGAAACTTCCATTCGGGTCACACTGATGCGCAGTCTGTCCACGAAGGCGGTGACAACCATCTCTTTTAAGAGAGAGTCGGTGACCGTTCCATCTAGAAGGGTTTGTACTCATAAATTATATCCACCACATCCTTCTTGTTCGGGCAGGATGCAAGAAAGCAACGAATGTACCCGGTGCATAAACAGACAGCGAGACGAGTTGCGTCGATTGACGCTTCCGCTAATTTTAAGTGAAGAGTACTGCTACAGCTGAAATACTGCATGCGAGTGTTCATAACGAGCTCACCCACTGAGCTCGGAGATCGATAGAGCCACTCTCGATCGCTTCATTCGCAACAAAGTTAATGTTCTGACCATTCCCCCCCCCGCTAACCCAGAGCAGGAAAGTCTCTTCTTTCGTCCCTTTGAGAATCTTGACGCTCATCTCGAGCGGTCTTGTTATGAGTGACGCCTACCTGAAGCACGCCTTTATATGTGCATTGACTGCATTGGGACCTTGTGCAGCAATATTTTACACCCCCTCGGAACTAAGCAAGACTATTCGTTTGTATAGTTCGCCTTGCAGGCTACAGTAATTGCTTTATCCTTACAGAAGATCACTCAAAGGCTCGAGCATAGGTTAAATAGGAGTGCTATCGCGCTGAGACAGCTATTTGCCTATAGAAAGCATGATCTAAGGTCTGGGGTCTTCGCCTCATACCTTGTGTTAGTACGAGTCGTAGACCGCTACCGACCTGACTCCAAAAGTTATTATTAGTCAAAAAGCCAAGATTTAAGATACCTCTTTTTTGGACTAACATTTTCCGATGTCTCAATCATACGCCCATTATATATATCATGAATATACCACACACCATATTTTTTCCTGCTAGTGAGCATTAAGCAGTAGTCATAAGGCCGAATGCTGCTTTTTGTTGACTTCTCGGTACTAAGTGCTGCCTTGTTATTGTTAGATCACATGACTAATGCTGCACAATATGGTAACATCGGCATACCCTAGGTTCGTGTATCTCCCCCCTATCAAAACTTTGGACCTCTTGAGTCCATGCGAGTCGGAATAATGTGTAAGAACTTGTTCAACAGACAAAACCGTTGTGACCTGTATCGGTTATTAGATGCCTCCGATGAGTCGTACAGCTTATTAAGGAGTAAACATCTAATGTCATTCGGCTACTTTGTTAAGCGAGCTCTGAATCCGACAACATTCTTACGACACGAGCCAATCTCACAGGATCCCGATGTAAGTACGCCGTGCCGTCTAACGACAATTGTATTATTCGTACATCTTCCTTGTTGATCTAGGTCGATCACTTTCTGTCCAGAGTGAGAGATTCTTAAGTGTTATGGCCGACCACGACTCGCTAATTTCGGCATCAGAAGTTGGAAAGGCCGAGGGCTCTTTTCGACAAAGTGCATTACGAGCTCAAGTTTTTGCGGCTCAGGCATTAGATAGAAGAAATATTGGATAGTACTCGCCATACGCTACTCCCAACTCAGACACAAGCTTCCTATACTGCGCACCGGACAACGCACATTTGCAAGCGATCGGTGCTCTCACTGCAAGCCTAATCACTCCTTTCCGCCCCCTAATTGAGCTCTTATGTCGAATGCAGAAAATCGATAGCCAATAACTCCAATAAAATAGATAGATCTCGCATAAGATTCAGTTTACCGGCAAACTATACGCTCGTGCTAGACAACCCGGCTGTAATTGCTCAAGAGGCTACGTCGGTGCCTTAGACATCGCCCTCGTGGCTTCAATGGTTCATATCGTGCGCCCCTAAGAGGAATTATCTTGTCAGACTCGGCTTAGAGCTCAAAACGGCGAATCATCAGTGACAGCGCTCGCAGGACTATCATGCAGCGTAGAAATTCAAAAACCTCGAAATGAGCTGTGCTTGTTGTCCCTGCTTCAAAATGGCGGACTGACCGCACATGCTGACTATCCTTATCCAATAAGCTACGACGTCAAAGCTATCCTGCAAAAAATGAAAACTTATACTATAATTGTGGCTTGAAACACCAGTGCCTGGCAAGGCCATTGCGCAAAACTTGCTCTCTATGTGTAAGAATTTTTTAAAGTAAGGATTAAAGATGGAGCCCAGTGCATCAACGTCATGATTATGATGTAGCTCACGATCGGCGTCGAGTAGCCTCAATGAGCTGGAGAACCAGCAATTTTGACCGTCATAGTCAAGAAGTGCGCCGGACTAGCCACTTTTGACCCCCCAAGGCCTTGATTAGCCAGCTCTTTAATCTTGTGCGCTTTGTCCCCGAGGAATTTTGCTTAATATGTGATTAATATAAAATAATTCATGAAATAATTATTTCGACTTTACATTCTGGCTTATCTAATGGGTTGACCTTTATCATTTAGTATAACTCGGTGCTAACATTTCCGCGCTTACTCGGTCATAATACCGCTAAATTTCACTTAAGGGAGTTCACAAAGAACATGGTAGGCTTACATTGCTTTTAAAATCTTGGACGCGTGCACTTAGCCTCATTGAGGTATAACCTTAATTGGTCCGACTAAGTGCCGACGCAAATTACTATTATGAAAAGCTAGTACCAACAAGTTTGGTCACGTAAAATAGCAGTCATAGTTCATGTATCTCCAATATGGTATTCCCAATTGTTTTTTTCTGTCATCGAATTTTGTCCCTATGCCTTGGTGTAAACCCTAAAGGCATTTGTTTACCACGTCTTCGAAAATTTACGCTGTATGGGAGGGCTGATGTCAACGAGACGCTAGACTTCTCCTCCTTCAATTATAATAACAATATGGTGGCGTCAATGGCACACACGCGTTAGCGATCCCATTCACAAGAATGTTGTAAAGCCTGTGAAAGTGTAAACGAGATTCTTTATTGCACATTTAATGAGTGAAAATACGTTGCTCAGCGGTTTGACCGATTCACACACACGTAAAAGTTCTTTAACGACAAATTAAGCCATTCTGTTCGACCATCGGTCTGCAAGTGGTCAGCTTTCGACATGATCAGATGGATCTTGAGCCCATCAAAATCCAATTCTGCAAGCAGTAAGCCCGTAAAATGAGAATCTTAGTCCTCATCATGAAGGACTAATCTAGGTGGTGACTAGTACAGCAAAACGGCTTCCATGAGGAGGTGGTGAGGCCTCGCGCTAAGCCGCACTTTTTGCTTTTTTGTTATTTAGCTTTCACTCTTTCAACTGGGTAGCAGAGTCATCCCGCACTTACAATGAGCGATTAAACCCGGTACACATGATGCCACTGTGTAATAATGAGCTAGTTGTAATGTTCGGGCGGCCCGATGCATTGTCAGCCGTAACATGTTGCTTACCTGACTTTATACCACCTTCACGATGCATATAGCGTTCTCTGCGGAAGGTGAGGCGACCATACCGTGTCGCAGCTAAAGCGCTGTGCATAAAACGGATACGACTCGAATAGCCTGGCATGTGAGCTCCACATTATTTATAAGAGCATATGCATACGCTATCGCAAACCATCTATGTCGTGAACAGAATGTTTACCTAAGCAGCTAAAGGCTGCCAAGATTTGGACGCGTTCTCAAAACAGTGCAGTGCCTATATATAATTTGATGCGTCCAGAACGATAGCTCGTATCGTTCTGGATAGTATTACGGCAAATGGACGCCTCGATTTGCTCTCTTTTCTTCCATTGACTCTGCCAAGCGTCTCTCAATGCCATCTTTTCCGCCCTATTCCGTATCCTTCAAATAAATGTACACAGCGGCCTCTCCGCTTTTGCATAGTACACGCTATTAATAAATGTTCAAAAATAGAGACCAAGCCACTTTCTTATATTCGTTGAATATGGTGGAATTGACAGCGAAAGAATAGCCTCGAGCTGGGGGGGGGCATTCCAAGAAAGCAACCTTAGTAGAGATTTCAAGCGCCGATGTCGCACTTTATGCATTAGCGTAAAGCTTTTTTGTGCGCACAAATTTAAGCACCGCGTTCTAGTGGACACTAGGCTTCTTCAAATCTGTCTTTCCGCTCGCTGCACCACTATGAGCAAATAATTGTTTGGAAGTATGTTGACTTGTAGAACCTAGACAATTGTGCAAACATTTAAGTTTTTAGGTGCGTTCGAGAGCCTTCGGATCATCACCTTCCATTTCCATACCGTACCACTTAAAGTGCAAATTGCAGTAAATGATTTGCGCTATTTTACATAAGTGGCATTAATACCCAACAATTAGGTCAAGTGCACTGTGTGTTGTACATCTGTATATGTTGTCTTGCACACATCCTTTTAAGGAAGCGGCGTCTGTTTTGAAATGGCTGCCGATGTCTGTCTTTTTAGGTACACACGATACGACAATTGCCATACACTTTTGGCGCAATGTAGTGACGAGGTGTGGAAATTTTGCTTGTCCGAATCATTTCCCTCTCGTACATTGCTGCTATTGGACATTCTAGTGCTCCTTTGGTCAATACCACTTTTGTGCTATGCAAACTTTAGATCCCATGAAGCCAAGTTAATCTTATGACGCACACCTCGATAAATGGTAATGGCGGTGGCACGCCTAGTAAGGTCACGTCTTGAAAGCTCTCTACCAAAATGTATGTCCTTCATGAACAAAGGGTTCGAGTTGTGAGCCATTGTCGTCTTCGTGTCTTCTAAGACTGCTTCACACAATAATTATGAGTATTGATCTCTTCTAGATCGTCTAAGCCCTACTTCGGCGAAACCATCGGCCTTACTAGCCTTTTTTATCTTTGCCGACATCGTGTCCCCGGCCTTACTAGCCTTTTTGAGCTTTGTCGACATCGTGTCTAGCTCATGCAGAGCATTTGCAGGTAGAAATATTCTAGGCTTTGTGCACCTTTTGTCGTATACGAGGGATATTTGTTCGACATTAGTTGCTAAAATATAGGATGTGTAGCTAAGATCTTTTATCTTCAACATATTTAGATACTCTAGACACGTCTCTCCAATCAACGGTAAAAGACATTGATTCTGACTCATTCGCATCCAAGAACGAAACGCCCTGCTTTGTTTATAGCGATATGCGTCGCTATTCTTTCCTTAAAGAGCTCGACGGTCTACAAGAAGGCATTACGTATCGTCGTTGCTTAGCAACGTCTACACTAACTTCTAGAAATGAAATGTATATGAGTGTGCCCACTCAGTGGAATGTGTGCCGCTTCTTATTAATCTGAAGTACAGCGCCTCAAATGTATTGGTTCTAGCCGACTATGTCATGGGTTAAATAGACAAAATGGTGTCCATGACGAGCGTTGTCTAGTTGGTTTACGTGACGAGTCGGGAATTCGCCATAATACTATGGCCGCACCTGGCATGCAGCAAACGATATTAGCGATGAGTGCTGTATAGTGCAAGCGTGCCACTCTAGTAAACAGGCAGGTCCCCACCCTTGACGCATTGCGTGAACATCAGCAATGCCGTCGCGGCATGCAGCGAGCACGGGCTGTGTAAGTGATAATTATACAAACAGTTAAAAAGTTCTACCCACATTGTCTTGGCTTATAATTAACCTGGTCGTTCACAATTTCTAGCGAGTGCTGTCTCCTAACGAAAACTAATCGGTGATAAACCTCGCACAATGGTACAAACAACATTTGCCCAAAGCATATCACCCCATTGCATGCAGCGAATGCTGCTTGTTATATCCATCGCTCCATGGTCTACGTGCCGCTCTACACTCAGATTTGGGCCTTATCTAAGCCCGACGGGTGTCATATCCTATATGACATGGAGCGAATGCTGTATCAGTTGACCACCACTTAGTAAATTCCGAGCTATCACACGTTCCGTGTTTCTATCCTCGACAATATTAGTGTATATTTCTGACATTGTGGTGTCCCGCACATTAACCGACATGGTCTTTTGTTCGAATCTTTTTCCTAGCAAACGTAACCTATGCTCCGCTTGGATGACACTTCAGTATTTGAGATCCAATCTTTCAAGGTCCGTGGCTCCCCAGCAACGTCATAATTAGAAATGAGGTCATAAGTTGTATCCAGATACAAGGTCAATTCTCTTTAGCGCTATCGAAGAAGAAGATCTACAAACATGCTAAATGAGCAGTGACAAAGGCTACTTTGGTGTGCTCGTAAATCCTCAGCATATGACTATGTTTCTTCACCAGTAAAGCGTGCAATTCGATTTCCCAACAATTCAACGCCGATAGTAAGGGGCCTATAAAGTCCTTCATGATTATCTCAGCAAAGTTCGTAAGTACAATTCGTGTTTGTAAGTACAGAGCTCTTGAAAGCTAAATCTTATTGGTCATTGCATCCTCTCCAGGCTCATCACAACACAATTCGTTCACATCAGGCCAACAATTAGATGCCATTTTCGTATTCGACCGATGAATTTTGGCTCTTTAAACCTTGATGCACATGACGAAGAAAGGACCCTAGAAGCAAATGTTGGTGTCAGATAAAATGGATATCAGTGAAGGATCGAATGGTAGGGATCAAGGCCGGTCTGCTTAATGGATCCGGACTATACTACCTCCTCGCCGTGACGCCTGGGTGTAAAACAAAGCTTCGTAAACAGTCCATCCATAATGAAGATAACCGCAATTTCCTTTAAGAGAGGTTTTGTTTGCATCTTAGCATAAAGATTTCTTATCTTTTTCAGAGCTTGAATCCTTTTTGAATCGAAGTATTGCAAAGAAGCATGAACTCATGTAGCCCGCACAGCAAGGCAGCGAAAATGCTCGCGTCAAGTGTTCAGCTCACCTAGGTGGGACAAGCCGTCTTAGCTACTTCGGTGCCCATTCCGTGCTAGCTCACCTAGCTTTATCATTTCTGACAGCGATGTAGACATTATATTCATTCCGATCTCCCACATTCAGAGCAGGAGCTTTTGTCCTTTCATTTCTTCGAAGCTTTTCGCACTCACTTTGAAGAATTTAGTTTGTGCAGGAAAAAAGTTGACGTCACCAACACAGACGATTCTATCATCTTCTACTGATGTTGCTACAACAAAGCGCTCTCATAGCTGGAGAATGCCTTCAGACGCACGTTAATAAGTCAGGTCATTGTATTTGATAGAATTTTGCGCTACTTCGGGACCAAACGAACACCTGCTTATATGTTGTTGGCGAACGCACGGCTATAATCTAATAGAGATGAGTCTTAGCGACTCACGTATAGAGTGTCATCATGTGCATCTGGCTACCAAAGCTATTTGCTAAAACAGGATAGCACCGGTCTTCATTCTTTCTACTATACACAGGACTAATACGAGGCGCAGATCGCTGTCTGTTTGACTCTTACAGTCAGTGTTCGTTTTTATTTCAAGACGTAAAATATGTACATAGGATTTCTTTATTAATTAACGATTCCTCTTAGCAATTAAAGATTACTATCGAGCTTAGCAATTCCTACAAATATGCAGAAACTTATGGTATGTACTGCTTTTTTGTTAATTCCTCAGTAGTAGGTACTTGCTTCTATAGCGGACTTTACATTTGGCTGAGCGATCGTGCGGTAAAAGCTTGCCTCTTCATCAAAGAAGCCTAAGTATATGGAAAACTCTGGTGTGGAACATGCACTCTGTCAGTAATTATAATCGGTATATTTACCGTGAAACTTGAAGAATGCTGGAACGTTGCCAGTATACGTTTCCCAGTCACATTAAGTGCGTATGCAATTTTATATAAATTGAAAAACAGAGTGTTAAATTAATTAGTCTTTAAGTTGCCATTAATTGCACACGATGATCGAATGAAGACTGAAAATAGTAAACAGCCGTTTAGCGGAAAATGTTAGATTTGTTTTCACGCCTTCTCTGTGCAAGGTGCTGTGTGACTCTGTCACGCCTTACAGCGCCTTTAGTGAAGATTGAGCCAACGCAGGTAAGATGACTACTTTAAGCCTCGTAAATGCTCTCAGACGAATATAAGTGTCATCTCGCATCTGTCGCACGAGAAGTCCGTACTGCCTTAACTTCTTGCTCGCTTCTGTGGGCCTAAGTAGGCGATTGCACTTGCAGCCTTCTCTGCTGCTAGGCAGGTCAAACGCATTATGGCTTTCGAGCTATACGAGCCAAATTAATCCTCGCGGGATCAAACAGCACAGACTCAAAAAGCTTCGGAGCGCGACTACTGAAGGTCCGAAGCGGTACTACTGAAGGTCCGAAGCGGTTAAAGTTCTCAATACCTCAAAGAATATTTTGAACCTCCTTTTCTGGACGATTGGTAAAACTAAGAGATATGGATGCTTTATAGGTGGTATTTTCACATATGCAAGCCCTCGTTAGTTTTAAAAGGATGTTCTGTAACAGCTTCAAAGATAGATATGTTGTTGTTGCGCTCAGATCCAAAAGATCCGAAAGATCCGGTATATCAATTATTAATGTAATACTTAAAAGAGTCCGCAATAAAAATTTCACCAGGAAGGGGAGCTAATAAAGAGACTGATCTTGTGTCAGGCATAAAGTGTTGTGCGACCATTGCCACGAGAGCAAAGTAATCTCAATATGCCTTTATCGTCGAACAGGCAAAAATTGATAGTGTGCAAGACTATCAATTTTTGCCTGTTCGAAAATCCATGATCTCGTCGCCGACTTTCCGGTCTCTGAAATCGAGCAAAAAGTAGCGACTAATTGATGCTTATGATAAATCAAAAAGCATTACAATTCCTTTTTCAAAACAGAATAGTGCTGCTAATCAACGTGTCCGTGTACCTTGTATCGCGCAAGAGAAATTGGTGAGTAATTACTTTATGAGCGTTGTGTATGCTTCCGCGGAGGTGGGTACACCAAGTAGCATACTATGAACTTGTATAGTTTGTCAGAAGGTCCATCGCGATCCCCCATAACGCTCAATCATAGGGTTCTGTACAAGTACAATATTGTTATATATTTGTATATAGCCACTACTATGTATATCTGTCGGCTCTGAAGTTCTATTTACGCCAGGGTTTGAGGTCATAAAATGCAATAGACTTTACGCCCGTATAGTCATTTTTTTTTTGCAGTTAGATTTTCCGGTTAAACCACCGGCTTTAAGCGCACACTCTTTTGAGTGCTCGAGTCTTAGTCAAATCGTCCAGAAAGCGACTGCGATGGATAGGGATCCGCGATTTACCGCTGCTTTTCGGCAATGTAAACGCTTTCACTAATATCTACACAAAAAACTTATACATACAAATGGTCCGACGGAAAAGGACAACCGTGTACACTACACTGTATGTACGCTTAAGCTATGGAAATGAGGATTTATGAAATGATCCTGCATAAGTACGGCCTTAGGTATCTGTACACTTTCAATATCCAATGCGCTATATATGACTGAGAGTGTCCCTCAAGAATGCGGTGTATGTATTCGCAAACTTTACACCGAGTCTAAGAGCACCGCTCTTTCTTCAAAGCTCAAAGGTTCCAACGACATTGGGGGAGAGACTAGAAAACCTTTTTTTTCTAAGCTTATTGCGTGAAAACAGATTTCTTACCGAGATAGTCATTCGGCTTTGCTCAAGTTAGCTTGATATAATCAATAGACATGATTGCATCCGCCCGCAATAAAAAAAAGAAATTATCTTATGTATATGGCATTCGTGATCAAATGTGCTTACCAAAGGCTATGAAGTAATACTAGATACTAAAAAATACCACTAGAAAGGATAAGCTTAGTGCGAAATCAGACACCGTTTTTTAAGGCCTTAAAGTCTTGGAAAAGCGTGGGTAAATGTACACCATTCACCTTCCCAAGATGGTGTCGATGACCCCAGCATCTTTTTAATGTTTTTCGATCGTCAACCAAGCCTCATGTTGAC
This sequence comes from Plasmopara viticola, assembly GCA_001695595.3. Lineage (NCBI taxonomy): Eukaryota > Oomycota > Peronosporomycetes > Peronosporales > Peronosporaceae > Plasmopara > Plasmopara viticola. The sequence continues at coordinate 241,847 of MBPM02000051.1, read as the reverse complement.
CACCAAAAGCTATTTGAATTATTGCACCCGCGCTCGAGCTTGATGGGTAAGGCGAAACGGGCGGTCATACGGCAGTTAATGGACCATATCTATCTTTCTTTTGGCCATAATGCTAAAGTTCAAGCATACGTGTAAGTTTGTCAGCTTTGGGCGGCCGGATGAAGCTGGATCTCACTGTAAAGCTATCCGATTCCCCGATGCACCTGCGCTGAGATGAGCGGTGGTCAAGTCACATGTCCAAAGAAGTTTATCTCCTCGCTAAGAGCCCGAACGCTAAATTTTACACAAAGCCCCTTCAGTCTAACCGCAAGGTTCCTCGAGAGTAAGTTCAAACCCGTGCACGCGGCTGCGCAGGCTTAATGTAAAAGACGCAAGACGAAGCAGGAGCGACCTTTTTGAGCGCTTTTTCACCGTCAATATTAGCAGCACTTTTATTTAAGATAAGCTCTGCTGCGAAGGCGCTCTCTCGGGTGGCAGAAACTTTCTTGTAAAGTAGTGTTAATATCCCACTTGCCGTCCCGTTCTCATAACCCAAAGAACAAGACCAACGAGGTAAAAGGACCTTCTGGATATTTAATACCTATACAGGCCAAAGATCCGAGCAGTATAATTGGCTACACCGTGCGCCGCGAGAGTACACGTTTTGCGTGGCATTTTTTAGTGTCGCCTGGCTCCAAACGAACCCTTGTTTCAGCTTAATCTAACGACGTTTTTGCAAATGCTCTTAGTGCCACATCGAATCCTGCTTAAAAATTTCGCTTGACGTCTGAAGAAGCCCAAATCAAGCGCACTCACATCCTGTATGCGGACCTCCTTGAATACCGTCATCTCTACGGCTCCCAACGATAAGGACAGGTATACCTCTAAGGTACTTTGAACGGATTTTGACTATCTAGTAAGATCATCTTCCCTTAACTTGGAGATACCTCCACCTCGGCTTAATGTCAAGCCAGGCACTGCGACGTAGGTTCTGAGCACGGGTATGGACTAACTCGTAGGACCTCAACACGCGGCCATAAACTCGCGCCCTTTATGCAAAGCGCCTTTTCTTTTTATTCCAATTCGCAGCAGCCTTTGGGCAGACGTGTCGAAGTTGTTTTAACAGCCTTTACAAGTTCGGTACAAACGTTACACCGCACTTTGCTGCTCGCGCGATTGACTTCAATCACTGAACTCACCTGAGAAATACATGCTAAAATGTTGACATAACCGCCCTCTTTTTCTTCGTCCCTTAAAACGAATGACCTTATCAACAAGAGCGTTCTAAGTCCGGAATTTCTCCTTAGGATCATGGACTTTTCATGTCCTTAAGCGCGAGGCTTTTCACGTAAGTCTGACGTTTAGTACATAGCCCTAGCGGGCAAATGTAAAGTTGTTTACTTGCAACATCCAGTGACCAAAGAATGGTATTTATATACATATATGTGGACTACGAGGCGAGGTAGAGCCGTAGGTTTCATTTCCCGCGGTGGAGTGAAAGGCTTTAAAAGGGCCTTTCTTGCTTAGCGGCTCCCGCGGGGGCTAATTTGTTAAGGCCTTACCTGCGGCCTCAGGTGCCGAGACCTTATTTGGTGCAGTGATCTTTGCGGGAGCCGAGGCAACCTTTATTGGCATTGGCTCGTTCATCGCAAAAAAAATTAAAAAAATTTAATAGCGATGTATAGCACTAAGTCTTACTGCTACATAAAGCGGATACCGCTGGTACAGCACAAAAGCAGCACATTAGTACAGCAAGCACGAATATTGGCTGCGAATATGCGCAAGCAGATACCTAAGATAAGAAATTTGAGCTTGCTCCATCATGAACGAGGGCAGGTGGCGGGGTAAATTCACGCGTCTTGTCAGCTAAAAGCATAGCCAATAGCTACAAAAGGTGTCTATTACTTTTCTAAAATCATGCAAAATCGCCATTGCTCTTGCAATGTTACGATAAGCAAGATGCTGACAATGACCACTACACCACAACTTTTTTCATATAATAAAATGTAAGTACAAGGCACACATGTATCGTGAAAAAATCTTTCGACTTTTCCAGCAAAAATAATGCGACGATTTGCGCTGTAATATTTACATTTAAAGGGGATATCCGCAGCATTTCAATCAGACTTTATTTTCATCTTACCAAGTATGGAGGAGATTGGTCTAGCCCCTGTAGCCGCTGACGAGGAGCCACTCGTGCCTGTGGCCATTGAGACGAAGACGGATTTGTATGCCAAGTATAAATCACTGGAGCGCCACTTGGAGTTTCTGGATATCCAAGAGGGGTATATTAAGGATGAGATGAAAAATCTTAAGAGGGAGCTTATTCGTGCTAAGGAGGAAGTGAAGCGCATACAGTCGGTGCCATTGGTAATCGGCCAATTTCTTGAAATGGTGGATGCCAATTACGGTATAGTAGGCTCTACAGCGGGCTCCAACTACTACGTGCGCATCCTCAGCACGCTGGACCGTGAGCGGCTTAAACCCAATTCGTCTGTGGCTCTCCACCGCCATTCGCATGCTGTCGTAGATGTGCTGCCTCCTGAGTCCGACTCTAGTATTCAGATGATGCAAATGTCCGAGCGTCCCGATGTTTCGTACTCGGATGTTGGCGGCATGGACATTCAAAAGCAGGAAGTACGTGAAGCCGTGGAGCTACCGCTGACCCATTTTGACCTGTACAAACAGATTGGTGTGGATCCACCTCGTGGTGTGCTCATGTATGGGCCACCAGGAACGGGGAAGACGATGCTGGCTAAGGCTGTGGCCAACGCCACTACCGCCGCTTTTATCAGCGTCGTGGGCTCTGAGTTTGTGCAAAAATATTTGGGAGAAGGCCCGCGCATGGTTCGCGATGTGTTTCGTCTGGCCAAAGAAAATTCACCTGCCATTGTGTTTATTGATGAGGTGGATGCGATTGCTACCAAGCGTTTCGACGCACAAACAGGAGCCGACCGCGAAGTGCAACGTATCTTGCTTGAGCTGCTAAACCAGATGGATGGATTTGACCAAGCTACGAATGTTAAGGTCATAATGGCGACCAATCGAGCAGACACTCTGGACCCAGCTTTGCTACGTCCTGGCCGGTTAGATCGCAAGATTGAGTTTCCCTTGCCTGATCGACGACAGAAGCGTTTAATCTACCAAGCCTGTACGGCAAAGATGAACCTTGGAGATGAAGTGGACTTGGAAGACTATGTAAATCGTCCCGAGAAAATTAGCTCGGCTGACATTGCGTCTATTTGCCAGGAAGCGGGATTGCAGGCTGTGCGCAAGAATCGGTACGTGGTATTGCCCAAAGACTTTGACAAGGGCTATAAGAGTGCCATCAAGAGGGCGGACACGACGTTTGAATTTTACCATTAAGCGAATGATCAATACACTTGTCCGTTCGATAAAATAAATTGCGTATATAATTCAGTTGCAAGTGAAGGTCCTCATTTGTCTTGAAGCAATCTATCCGAATTTCTGTTTTGCCTTGCACGAATCTCGTCCTAGCAAAAAAACGAATTTAAGAAGTCACTATACTAATGCACGAAAAATAAGAAGCCTCACTGCACGTACATAGACTTGTGTGAGCTTCTCCTGTAAACTTCGCTCCAGTTCAAGAAGTTCATCCTCCGACGAGAGCTGAATGGAGCGAGTTAATAGTCTGCTATTGAACCAATGACCGTGTCTAAAAAGCCAAGCCACTGGGAGCATTAGCCTCAAGCCTTAGCGGCAAAGAATGTACAAAGTAATGGCGTACTTGATGACAAGCAACTCGATGGCTGGAAGAACATTAGTGTCGAGCTTGAGCTTGACAAGCACAACTAATGGCCGAATAAATCCTTCGAAATATACGTGCGTGAACTACAAAAAACATTATCAACAATATGCATGGTGGACGAGCCCAACAATCGAATCCTATCATACGTGCGTGTTTGGGATCAACAATAGCCCTATCAGGGTACATTTGAGAAGGTAATAGAAGGGGAACCTACGAGCAAAACGTTATTTTTGAAAGATTGCATGAAAACAATCGCAACATGTTTTATTTACCAAGATACAAGGCACTCGATGTATTGCTGGAAAATTGCGGCCGCTGCCAAGACGATCCTGTATTTCCAGCAGTGTGTAAGCCGGGCTTTTAATCAAAAGTAAACACTGACAAACCAAAATTCAAGCACACCAGCGAGGGTGTCAGTATTAACGCCCTTGTCCGCCCGAGAAAGCACCTTGAGTGAGTCGTAGGTCCCTGAAAATATGCCCACACATCTACGGCCGATTTTTCAAATAAAGATGACTGATGGTCGACATCAAGAACAGGCCTCGACACAACGTACGTGAGGCATTCACTAAGTAAATAGAATGTCATCTTGCCGCTTCGTTTCGCCTTAAAATGTGACAAATATATCGAGCTAATTATCAAAAATAGACAACTCAGTCATAGCCGATTTGACGACTTACCGGTATTTATACTGGCCACGATAATTTGCAAGGTATCGAAAAATAGATGTTCTTTTTGCTTTGATTGCAATGATAGTTTTAGTCGTGATGGAAACATATAATTACTTTATCGAGATCGTACGCCACAATGGCAAGCATTGAATTGACATTATACCTGCACGTTTCCGTTATCGCAAATTCTGTTTTGAAATCACCGCCGCGATACATGGTTTGTATAGTCCTCAAGCACGTACGTGAGAAAAATGATACTGCAGGAAGTGACGAGCAATGCAGCTAAGCTGCACATCATTTTGGTTAGAAAGCGTACATTTCTACAATATGTAGTTTCGCCAGTCGTCGCAGGTAACGTGTCGTTACAAAACGCCGAAGTTCTATGGTTAAAGCTGTTCTTTTATAATAAGAAGCCTTCAAAAAAACGTGACTTGTGGTGCACGTCAGGGACATCAACAATAGTGATATCAGTTTGCCGAATGAGGCATTTCAAAGGATGTCAAAATGGACATCACTTCTACCAGAAACGCATACTTTTAGTTTGTGGACATAGGAAAAGAACAGGTGGGATTAAGCTACGCAGGCCAGTCAAGTAAAGTTTTTAAAATCATAAGGATCATTTTTTTGAAAATTTCGAGAGATGTGCCTTTGCGGCATGGGAGCCGCATGGTTAAAAGCAGCCATGAGACACAAGTAGATTTTGAACTTTTAGAGTGTCTTGGCTCACGCTCTTAAAACGGTTTGAAGGGGTAATTGGGCCCAGCCATCTATCTAAACAAGTTGCGCGACACTCGAAAAGCCTTTTCCCGATCTCGCCGAAAGATCGAACAGAGGTTGGTGTAGGAGGGTCTTCAGCAGGCACCTGCGTTGGCGTGGCCGGACATATTACGATTTGTTAGCATTCTTTGCGAAGCTTTCGGCTATACCATCATTCATACGGCTATAAGGGCGCAGGTCAAGCGAATTGCTCGCCGACCGATGCGACTACGCGCTCGAGACTCGAGAGCTGATCCTACATGATATAAAATTTCCTGAGCTGTGCATGTCTTATCAAAGATAGACGGGTCACTCCGCATTACAATTAGCCAAAGCTCTAGTTGCGTCCATCAGGCGCTTCCTTGAGACTAGACCTCGAACCCACGAGTTAAAAAATCAACTGATAGTTTAGCAAACTATTGCCTTAAACCTGACTTGGCTATTCGACCTAAATAAAATATAAAACTTCTTTGACAGGATTCGAGCCTACAACCTGATCCCGCGCGGCACTGAACAACTCAGGATTTGTTCATAGAGCAAATTTGCGCCAACGCTAAATATCAAACAAATGTTGCGAACAAACACATTGCTTTGTGTGTATTTACTTAGGTGAGCACGTGATCGTTTGAATCAGACCATGCACAGACACAGCCAGAAAAGCCCTGTGCCAGAAATGATTTACGGAGTGTCACAACCTCTTTTTTGAGGTGCGTGAGTCAAGCAACTTGCCTGCTGACCGATGCAACAACACACTAGAGGCAAGAGAGCTGATAGGGTAAGTCATGGAGGTCTAAGAGCCGCGGCACCTGTGCATGTCATGGCTAAGACAGCAGGTGGAGTTAGAATTAAATTCAGAAATTTTTGAGCTGCATTTGCAAGACATCGGTCATGAGCGGCAATAGTGTCAAGAGTACGCGGTGCGCCGCATGACGCTGGAGCATCGGTCTTCTCCCTTTCTTTATGATAAAAAAGGGTGAGCTCAGAGATTTTTCTTGCGCGACTGTCACGCTCAGCATCTTTTGAAGCGAACGGGTTTGGCTCACTCTGAGCACCCATAAGACTTCGACATTTAGTTTCTTCTGACGTCATAAACGCTTTTGATAAAGGAAGACTCGGCTTTTTTTTAACATGACTACTCTTCCCTGAATAATTGCGAAATGTAGGCAGAGAGTACAGCTTCTTGTACTTTTGTATCTAATGCTTAGAAAACATACCATGATATTTAGACATCCAAGAGGCGTGATAATTACTAATACTGGATACAGTAGTGACACTCAGCGTTCACTTTTATGAGCTGCCGATATCATGGCCTTTACAGTTGTGCGTGCCTTGTTGAGCCTTCGCAAAGACTGATGCTTTGATGCCGTAGACACCGGTGGTACCCTGCATAGTCGTTCGATTGATCTCAGTCAGCTCGTTGGGTACGGCCTTGTACTTTGCCCACGGCTTTACGTTTTGACTACACTTCCTACTTTTGTAATTTATTGGAAGGAGTTTTTACGAGCTTTGACTTAATCGGCATACACGTTCGATTGGTCAGCGAGCAGGGGTGAAAGGTTGTGCTACTTGCTTGTCAATACGCAGTGTGGGTTTGATGGCCTAAGAAGTGTATAGTTTTACAAAGCACACCATAAGCATTAAAGTAACTATACCAATCTTAAAAAAAGAGGCCGGGCAGAGGGAGCACATAGCTCTTTTTACCCGAATGCCGAGGTTGGCGGGTAGTCGACCAAGACTAGGATCTTGTAAATTATGGGAGGAGGTTGACCGACGCGCGCGTCGCGTGTGTGCTCTGTATGCGATTAGACTATCAGCCGACAATTTGAAGGACTTACGCCGCGATCTCGTGTGGTATTTAAATTGTACGCTAGTACCGTACGGTGTTGCAGAAAGTGTATTCAAAATCACACAGGCACTGAGTCCTACTATCTTGAAAGCTTACTATACCCAAACCACAAATCGTTGTTGATCTACCCAGATAGTTAATTTACAAGGAAAATTGCGAAATGTGATACAAATCGAAACTTTTCGCATAAGGTGATACAAATGTTTAAAATAGGTCCAAAAATTCGGCAGTGTCTGATAACTCATGTAAAATACGAGTTTTGGCTCACATGGCTGCAAAGTGATGGCTACAGAGAGTGTCTAGCTCACAGTCGATATAGCTGGTGCCCTTAAAACTGTGAAAGCGACCAGCCGGCTTTCAGTGTGAACAGATTGACCACCAGTATACTAAGTACTAGAAGTGGAGTGCACTTCTGATAGCGGTTCGATGAGTGCACTGACGTGTCAGTGCATTGTGACCACAACTAAATATCACAGCGGCCCAGGCATACTGAGGGATGTCGTATCACAGAGTAAGAATTAACTTTTATTGTAAGTCTGCTTGATTGCACAACTCCACAAAGAGTCATGGAGAGTGCGCACGACATGTTGTGACGAACCACGCACACCCAGTTCCGTCGCTCAGACACTTCAAACGCCTAAATGTACCGCCCCTAGTTGCGACATACACTCTCCTGCCTTCTCCAAACGCGATGCCCTTGATGGTGTCTACTGCGGTTTTACCGCTATCCCAGCGCTGCGCCTTTAAATCATCGACTTCTCCGTTTTCGCTCATCACAGAGACTGCGATAATCGAGTGGTTGTTGGGTTTGTGTGATGAAAATTACCTCTCCACATATTTTACATGAGGGATCAGACACTGCTGAATTTTCGGAATTGTTTTAAGCATTTGTGTCACCTTATGCGAGAACTTTCGATTTGTATCACATTTTGCAACTTTCCCTAGTTTATATGTGGCGAAAAGTGCTTTTGCCCCCCTCCCAAAAAAAAGATTTCTACGTACGCAGAGAAGCACCAGACCTTGTAGTTAAGCTTAGTGAATTGACGTAGTACATTTACACAACTCCAGGAGAGGTGCTGGTTCGGCCTAACGTCCTCTTTTAGTCAAATAACCGCCAAGTGGTGTATCGAAAATCTGTAGAAGATACGGTGCTTTTAAGATCTCATCATGAGGAATTATAATGCGTGGTTTGTTACTATTGTACTATATAAATACGGCTTCAATCGAGAACCGATGTATCCTCGCACTTGACCGCACCTTCAAATTTTGTCTGCGTCGATCTCCCAACCCTCCCACAAGCCTTTACCTGACGGAGGTGACACAGCACATTCTAAAATGAATATAATTGAAAACAACGACGACCTTTCGGTAAGCGATTATTGTTGATCCCATTGAAGTGTGCGATCGACTACAATTTGAAGACTGATTTGTTCAATGCAATATTGATGTATTTTGGCTCGACATTTTTTGTTTAAACAACAACAAGATTTGCTATCTCAACTTACGCGGAGAAGTGACCTCTTTTGAATATCTCTCAAGCCACATGCCTATACATACACGGTTTGGGTTCAAGACGTCACTATCTCTTAAAAACTTTCTTTGAATTACATTTCAGTTAAGCATACAAGCCTAGCTTTACACAGCAACCCGCTGCGTTCTTCTCAAGAAGACTTGTCCATCGAGTAGGAGTCAGTTTTATTCACTACTCATTGATGTTTACCCGAAATATTTACACTGTAAGATGACTTCACAGAAAAATTAATCGACCGAGGTTTGAGCGATGACCAAGCCCCAAAGAAGATTAATTTGGAGCAAAGATGATTGTCACACGGTCATTACGCGTACAAAATTGCTGCATCTACAGCACAGGCCGAAGGCGGTGAGTTAAAAGTAGCTCGCCCGTTCAAGAGTTGCTTGATAAAAATGGCTTAATAAACATGAAGTGGGAAGCGCCCCTTTCGATGAGTCATGACTTGAAGGTTCTTCTATAACTCTTATCTTCGACGAAAAAATAATGAGTAGCGCTGCACGCGTTTCGGCAGACTTGCCTCGCTTTTCACCCGCTAAGACTGCGAAGAAGACTCAATGTAACGGAAGCGCTATATAAACAGCTTCATTTTCGATCAGTCTTGAAAGATGTTGCACATGTAGGTAGACTCTCGGATCAAGCAAAAAAGCTTCACTCGTAAGGGCAAAAAGAATGAAAATATTTTCTTGAAGCTAATATCTACCTCGAAATAGCCTCGTGGATAGCTCCACCGCTGGGTATTAAAAGAGGAGAGAGATAAGAGAAGGGTGACATCGTACATTACACTCCACGGATAGGTATGCTTACCAGAAGCACAAGAGCACTGAGCAATTCTCATTGCTAAGTACCGATCTAAGTCACCGTCTCCTACGAGTCCATTCGCTTGTCGAAGAACGGACTCAACGAGGAAGAAGAAGACCGTACAAACGAGTACTAAGCTGTACACTTATCTGCTTCGCGCTCTGCAAGTGCGATCAAGAGACGCTCTATGCATTGCATATTTAAACGGAACTTAATTTGAAGAATATCTTGTGCTAAGCGAGTGCTTTTATCATTGTATCTAATTTCGCTCAAAGTGTTTACACAGCGTCATCAGAGACCATACGACATGGATAGTCTGTGAAAACTGCAAATACCACGGTTAGACATGAAAAACTATTCTAGGATTGAGTTAATCTCTAGGGTGCTCCAAACCAAAACATAACTACTTTGGACACGATACTATATGCTTGTGACATATAATGTTATACGCTCTCTTGGTGGCTCGAAGACAGGAATACCTCAAGAATTGACGATAACGGCTATTCGCCCTTACGAATAAAATTCCCGGTACGGTTGACGACAAGGTTTTACTAAGAGCCGATTCGGTTGGTTGATAGTCTGCTCTAGCTTGCCGAGGCTTTAAGGTAGAGCTCGAGACGTTTGGGAAGCCGGCAGCAAAGCCGAGGGGGTGCGCATTCGACCTTAAAACGAAATAAGCTCTTTAATAAAAAAAGTATAGGGCTTGGTCCCACAAAACCTGTTTTTGGTGTAACAACAACCAAGGTTTACGCACTTGTGTCCAGCAACTGAAAACCGTGTGACACGACAGTGGTGTTTGTAACAAAGCAACGCATTCATTGGTGCAAAGTACGAATTGTGCATAATTCGAAAGACACTTTACACTGGCGCTTTTATGTCAAGAAGCAGAATAGTAATTGGTGAATCGTATGCACTTACAGAAGCTAATTGCGGCTACCAGTCGGTTCTCTAGTTAAAACGTGCTGGAAAAAGAATGATTGAATGTATAATGTACAGTACACTCAAATCAGTGTTGGCAATAATTATCAACGTCTCATGCAAGAGAGTTACATATCATTGACTGCGGTAAGTGATTCGACCGGCATATACCGGGAGTAGAAACTACGTCCCTAACCCAATGACTCTCAATCGCGCGTGCGACGTTCTATTGTCTAGCAAGAAATTGTTTAGGCCTCACAGGGCAAATACCTTCATAGCAGGTTTGCCTTTGTTTTTCAGAATACGAGGAGATTAACGTGAAGATCCACATTGTTCACTTGCTAGCATTAAGTAAATGCTTGTGTATGAGAAAGCTTTACGCGCATGCATCTTCGACGAAAAAGAAATTTCCTTTCCCCTTCCTGTTAAAAAATGACTTTGAGGGAATCCAGCTTAGGTCTAGGCAATTGTAGATAGTCTTATTCTATTGTAGTTAAAGGACTTAAGGAAGTGCGCGAGTATCGAGTAAATGACGCAAAAGCGCTTAATACACAAAAGACCTCCTCGAAAAAATACAAATATTTTAAGAAAATTTACACCTAGAGGCGTTTGACAAAGCTGAAAAGCCTATCACAAGTGCGTGTACTGGCCTAGCTAGAGTAAAAACGACCGTTGATCGTTGCCTGTGGCGCGTCAGATCTTATCTACAAGCAAACGTCGAAGGGTGAGTTCGAGTAAACGCGCTCAAATTTTGGCAGATGAGGACTACTTAACCGCTGAAAAGAAGTACCTTGTCTACGACGAAGAGACGCTAGCATCACTTATGAGCCTAACATGTTCGTGGTTCTACTAGAGCCTACATGACGCAATGTTTTCTACAATATGGACCAGAAATTGACGATATCATTAAGTGCGAGTGTAAATTCGTTCTTGACGGTGCAAAAGATTAATGACCGGTTGCTTCTCACGATGAGATTTACAGCCTCTCATTTTCGATGAGACTCGCGATATGGTGCTTGGGCACCGTCTTGGTCGAGAAAAGAAGTATGGCTTAGTGCTTCAAGATATGTCAGTATATCGAAACACGTGCAAAGTATGTCAACGAAAACAAATATTGCAAAGGATGATGTAGGGCCATATATACGTCCTTTTATCATTATAGACGTGCGCAGACGCAATAGAGCCACAACAAAGCGTGTAATCGCTCTTGTGAAATGCTGATATCATGTACGGCCATAGATACGTCCTTTTAATCATTATGGACGTGCGCAGACGCAATAGAGCAACAACATAGTATGTTGCAAACTTAGCATGCCATTGCGAACTTTTGAATCCATTAGCATAAAGTAGGCGCTTGGCTTGCGGAAGAGCTCGATAGGTATTAGGCCATTGGTGACCGGTTAAGCAAAATGGTTCATCTAATAGCTGTATCAGACACCGTTGACGTTGTAGAAGCAGCAGCTGTGCTCCAAAATGTCACTAAAAGTCGCCATCGATCAGCTTTGATGAGAATCTAAAGGAATCGACTTAAAGGTAGCATTGCAAATAAATATATACTTACTGTGATGCCTTTAAAATTTGTCATCGTGCAGCTTGAATAACCCTTATAAACCCTTACAATTTTGAGCAAAAAAACGTTTATTGTGACGCTTCAAATGACGTCAAAATGTTCTCAAAGATTAGACTTGTAGTAAGCACTTTGCGCAAAACAAACTCACTATGACAATACACCATGACGTCATCGTGCAGCTTTTAGAAGGCTTTTGAATACTAGACTTAGGGATAACATTACGAGAATAACATGTGCTGTGACGTCAGCACATGGTGTCATTAAACGACGTCACTAAAATATTCTAGAGGTTTCATAGAAGGAAGCAAAGTTTATTTACCGCGATCTCAGAAAACAAAATTATCGGATTTCAATGCTAAGGAGCGATTATATGGTTCTATAAGACTCGGCGCAGAAAAATCACTATTAGGATTATTTACTGTGACGTTTGAACATGACGTAGTTGAACAATGTCATCAAGCAGCTTCTATAAGGCTTCAAAAGACTAGACTGAGAAGTAGTAACACAAAGCAGACATGTAGTGTCGCCATTGTGTTATGTAATTATGCAGATTTATAAGTATCTTCAATACTTGTTGTAGAGGTAGCAAATTATGTAAATTTAGATTTGTTGTGACGTTTCAATAGTGATATCACGATATGATGTCATTAAAATGCGTTACTCAGTAGCTTTTATAGAGCTCCGATGGACTCAGCTCAAAGATGTAATTTTATGTACTGTGACGTCGGAAAATGACGTCGTTTAATAATGCTCTCGAAGCTTAGGCTTAGTGCTAGCATTACATAAAACATTTTGTGGGGTCATAACACTATGTCATTAAATAAGATTATTGGGCAGCTTTTAAAAAGCTTTAGTTAGATAATTCATATTAAGCCAGGGGCTTGAATTGTATCTACTGTGACACTATATAGAACATTGTTTCTATGGCTCTGAATACTGAACTTTGAGGCTGGATTGCGGGCAGAATGTAGTTGCTGCGACATAATTAAATTACAATATCGATTAGAGAGCTTCATTAAACGAGACTTAAAGATAGCAGTGTATTTACCATAACCTCATAACATCACGTCGTTGGAGGACGTCAATAAGCCGCAGCTATAAGACTATAGAATTTTGAGCCTATAGAAGATTTGCGATGGAAAAGATATAACTGTGACGTCACAACATAACTTCATTCGATGACATCATTGAGTAGCATTTTCAAAGCTCTAGATGACTACTTTCAAACATAGTATTGAAAACTCAAGCAAATATATCGTGGCGTCGCAGCCTGAGGTCATTGAATCACATCGTCAAGCAGCTTTTATATGGCTCTAGAAGACTACTTTGAGATATCAGATTGTGAGCGATAACATATTTCCTCTGACGACGTCATTAAATGAAGTCATTGCGCATGCAATTTAGTTGATATATGATTAAAGCTAGAGATAGCCCTGCGAAAAAACATGTACTTACTATAACGTCACGAAATGACTTCCTTATATGACGTAATTAACTAGCTTATATGGGGCTCGGGAGCATAAGACTTTGAGAAAATGGTTTAAGCATAGCAATATTTACTGTGACGTCATAACAGGACGTCATTTAGCAGCTTAAATAAGTCTCTCGTGACTATATAGAAAGATAGAATTGCGACACCAAATATAGTTTAAGCCCTCCAACGGCCATGTTATCGCTTTGTGTAGTCTTTTTTGAAGAAACTGCGGAATGCCGCCATCTAATGTAATGTTATTACACACACAAAATTTTTAATCTATCTCGCAGTGCTTTTTTCAAGTTAAGTGTTTTAGTAGTTTTAGAAGCTGTACTATGACGTCACAGTAAATATGTTTTTGTTTGCAATGCCACCTCTGAATTAAGTCTTTTCGAACATCGTAGAAGCTGCTAGATGGCGTCACCCCTGACGTCTTACTATGACGTCATAATAAACATGCTTGATATTCTTTGTGAGTGAACTGGACGGGAAGTGGCGCAGGCGAGACTGCTCAACGCCACCGGTCGACGTCAAGTCACATATTCGAAAAAATATTTAGAATCTAGACTCAGAGGAAGCTTTGCGAGCAAAAGTAAACTTGCGGTGACGTCATGTTGTGCCGCCACAGCATGACGTCATTAGATGACATCATTGAGCAAATTTTATGACATTCCCAATGACTACACCAAACGTAGTATTGCAAGCAAAAATATATTTTAGTTTCACGTCACAACATGACGTCATTCGATGGCGTCGTTGAGAGAATTTTGTCAAAAAGACTCGAATAAGATATCGTACTGTGTGCTCGCAACATGACGTTATTGAAAGACGTCGCTAAGCAGCTTCATACGGCTAGGTGCATCCCGAGCAATAACATATTTACTGTAAGTATACAACATGACGCCGTTAGATACATACATTCAGGAACTTCCTTAAGACTTTAGCATACCATTCCTTAAGGTATGATTGCGAGTAAGAGTTGAGTTACTGCAATGTCGTATTTTAAGTCGCTGGATGACATCATTTAGCAGTATATTTAACGATCTAGAAGACTAGGGATAGAAGTAGGATTGCGATTGAAAGACATTGACGTAATTAAATAGCTTTTTAAACGCAGTTAAAGACTAGACTTTGAGGTAGCATCGCGACCGAGCACTTATTTATAACGTGACCTCAAATACGACGTCATTGGAAGACATCATTCAGCAGCTCCTGTAAAGCTCTAAAGGAGAAGACTTTTGAAAAGTAGTCTCGAAAAACGTTAGTGTGACCTCCCAACAGAACGTCATTTACATACTTGTAGAAAGCTCTGGGACACAAGATTTAATACATCATTGTGAACATGCTTATCATTGCAAATGTAAATATAATTTGGTACATCACAACATGACGTTATTGGATAGCGTCATGTAGCAGCTTCTACAGAGCTTGAGAAGATCAAATTTTAGGCAGCATTGCGAGAAAACATGTATTTACTCTTAAGTCTAAAGTTTGAATGCGTCATTACAATTTAGTAGCTTCCTGTAAGCGCTAGAAAAGAGGACTTAGAGGTAGCAATGCGAATGAAAATGCATATAGGTGGAGTTTAATATTACGTCATCGAAACATGTCAATGAGCAGATCATTTATGGTTTCGAGATAATAAACTCAAGGTTAGCGTTGCGGGTATAAACATATTTACTATGGGTCCCACCATCACGCCTTTAGACGAAGTCTTTTTGCAAATTTGCTAAGGCTTGGATCTTTGGATGACGTCATAAGGTAGCATTCATAAGGCTCTAAGAAGGCCTGGCCATGTAGGATTGTAAGCAAAAGTTAATTTACTGAAAGTTCACATCTTAAAGACTTTTAATGATATCGTTAAGCAGCGTCATCAAGCTCTACAAGTCTATGCTAGAGATAGCTTTGCGAGCGAATATACATATACTTTGACATCACAACATGATCTCAATGGATAACATCATCTATCAGCTTCGGTGAAGCATTAGAATTTTAGAGTCGGATTTGGTATTGCAGGCTGGAATAGTTGTGCGAAGAGCGAGCTGCATCAACGTATTTATAACTTGAGAAGGAGTAAGTGGCCTCCTTGTTAGGTGCTCAACTCCGCATACACTTTAAGGAAATTGTAATTATGGACAGCCTTAGTTTAGGTCCAACTTGAGCGAACGAGACCAAAGATGTCCTCAAGAGACAATTCAGAAAGGCTTTTGAGAGATGTACAGAATCGCTTATGGATGACTTCCTACAGGATGGTGTTCGTCGGTTCGCTATCTAAAATCCAGTCTGTATAAACTCACACGCTACCGATCAAAGCAACATCAATTACTGTGACTATAATATTCAAAGGAAACATATAATCCGAGTCTGTTACAAAGAAAGTGTAAGGGCTAGTGGAAGGAAAATTCCGTAAAAAAAGCGGTGCTTTTGAATGTTCTCCGATAGATTCGCGAGACACGATTATCAGGTGAAGTAGTGTCGCAAATGTGTACTCAGCTTGAAGAATAAAAGAGCGGAAATGCCACGCACACGTGGTGGATGATCATGGCGGCTTTAACTACCTCCTCGATTGGGTAAAAAGCACAAGTTTTATTTCCTCTAAAAAGGAACCAACGATTGATTTCATAGTGAAAGCCACCTTCGGGTCTATAAAGCCTGTGCTGCTTTGGCTGTATCTGCTTGTAAAGCGCAGAAGCCGAGAGGCTACAATGGAAGGAAATGCAATACGGTTCATTCCATATTCATTTTCCATTCCATATTCTCCAAATATCAGAGAAAGTTCACACACAAACTTTTCGCGTAAACACAAGATTAACTTTTAGGGCTACCATGTGTGATAGGATTGCATAGCGTTGTGTACAGAGAAAGTGCGCTAACGATATGATATATTTGTTGATCGACTATTTACTTTGATATATTTTAAAGAGCGTCAGCTCACTGTGCTTGGTTCTATGAGGCAATGGGCTGAACGTTGGAGTCTTGATTACTTGATTAAATATTGTGCTGCGGTTCTACTTTTAACTCTCAATAAGCAGGTAATAGCTAATGTTGCTGATACAAGGGCTTTAATAATCTTTTTAAGTACCTCATTGTGCATTTCTTTTCAAATACTAATGAATATCTTTTGTGCCTCAAAAGCCACCGATCTTTTAGTTGTTTCGTTTAATGGTGACAAGCTTTAATACAAAAGCTCGGCTCTATGCTCCGACCTATTACGAACGATGAGATGGCATGACCGGTCTTGAAATTCAGCAAACCCACTCACGTACAGAAGTACATAGCTTGTTGAGACGGTATTGTTCAATGCAAACTTAAGTGGGAATATGCTGATCTAGCACACCGGCATATATAGACACACTACGCAACACGTCAGTACGAGGCAAGTTTATAGCTGAGTTTGATTATCCTTTTATGAAAGGTGCTCCGTTAATATGTCCAGCGTGAGTTCCAGCACGTCAAAAACACATTTTAAAGTACCCGTGAAGCGGGTTCTCTGTCCGAGAGAATTGAATCTAGGTGTCCATTACGTGGTTAAGCAATAGTGCTAAGGTTTCGCCGTAGTCGACTGTGTCCGACGCGGTCATCAATAGGGTGATTTTGATCAGACGATCAGCAAAGTCTACCATACCAGTAATGCCAACCGAAGGATACAACAGGTCAGAAGTAAATCTGTATTAGTAGACTCCCAGCAGCGCAAGGGTGCCCAAAAGGTCGATAATGGCGCGGCCATTTTTGGTGACAGCTCAATACTTCACATGCGCTGTCCAACTCGTGTATGAACACCATCGGTAAATCCGTTCACAAACATAAGTCTTCTCTCGGCAGCCAATTGTGCGTCTGACAGAAGATACGAAATCTAAGCTTCCCGTCTCGCTGGACCACTACGCGTAATGATGTACCTTGATCGACAACAACTTGCTTTTTATCCATGCCGACGCAGTCAAGCGCGGTGATACTTCTTTTAAGATGTAGTATCGCACTTGACTCCGCCGGCTTATTAGTGTTTGAGTCTTTGAGTTCAGAAATTGATGGAGCTCTTAGCAACGCTGCGCATATATCATCTTGCACATACGCGGCACATTTTAAATCTGTAACGGACGTGGTCATGACTTGTACATGATCCATCTCATGTTTTAGTCTAAGCATTCCACTTTCCTGGCTTATATTACGCCTTGAAGCTGTAATCCGCGAAGAACGAGAACATATGGTCATCCATTGTGAGCGTGAGGCGACTGCATCGTATTGCGTAGTGGCGCGCGATCTGTAAAACTCGAAATTGTAATGAGGTTTTGAAAGTGAGCTCCAAATTTGGTAAGAGTACCCGTTTCGCAAGTAGCTCTTTATGATGGATGAAGTTATAATTGTCGGAAGCTTCAAGATTCGAGCGAGATCACCATATCTTGTATCTCAGAGTCTAACTTAAATACCAAGACAAATTCTGACGCGTCACAGATGACACTGAACGGTTGTTGAGATCCGGCAAGGCCATGACTTATAATTTAACAAGCCTTTTTTGAATGTCAAACGCACTTGGTGTTGTATCTTTCAAAGTCTCTCTTTTTTCCAATGGAAATTGAACAACGGCTTTGCTAGCTGTGCGTAACTTGTACCTTGGGTAAACACAACTGACCGTCCACAATAACTTGACATAGCGAGGACCCATACTTTTCTATGAAGCCCCTGATAAAATTTCGTCAAATTTGCACCAGCGTTAAGCTTCACCGCTTGCTGGTCGCAATGCATTTGTCCTCAGCGTTTTTCGAGTAGTAATTTTGAGACCAACCAAGTCCAAGCAAATCGCTCGATGACTGTGGCCAATCGTAGGTCATATTCTTGCAGTAGAGTACGGCAATAAGTCGTAGGTACTGTACATTGCACGTGCAATATGTTTTTTTGCAGCACATCCTTTCTAGGAATCGGCTTTAAATTAAATTCATAATAGGGCTTTTCAATATATCACTAGTCATTTAGACCTCTGGTAGAAAGATTTTGGCATGAGCTGGGAGAGTATCTTTTTCCGAAATATTCCCACCTCATGCTTCACACAAAAAGCTGAGTCAATGACGTCGTACTACTTTTTTGGTAAGGCCACTGTCGTTTTAAGCTGCATTTGTTTCTTGTACCGAGTCAAACTCGTAGCGTAGGCGATGACTCCAAAGAAGGTCAGGTTAAAGAAAGTCTTAAGATTTCTTTATACCCAATTATAGTGCTACTTCACTGCATCAAATGAATATTGCCTTGGGTTTCTCGACCTTAGGCCGATTTTCTCACCCCTGACACACAAGCAAACGCTGTCACTAACAGTGTTGCTTAGGCTACATTTCACTTCACGTTCAAGCTCACAGCCTAGCCCAAATTGTTTTGGCACGCATACAAGCACACATTGCATGGACAACGCTAACGATAAGTCTTGCTCAGTGATTAACGTGCCATGCATCGACAGGGTCTCGCTCTCAATTTCTTACCTGAAACTTAAAGCGCATGCTTCCCGTTGTGAGCACTATTCAGTGGTCGATATTATTGCTTCAAGTGCGCTTTGCTAATATTATTTTGTCTAGAAACCAACCATAACATCACCGATATGCAGCGAACGTCGCTTTCTCCGAGCGTAAATACGACCGCTTCACGCGAAGTAAAAGGGTACTACCCTTAGTCCCTTGGCTTGTTGCCGGCCGAATCGCTTAAGACATGCACCGAATGCCCCTTGTCTCGCCAATTCCGTGTCGCCTAATGCTTCGGTCTTTTGCTCTCGATACAGCTAAAGATTTTGTTCTGACATTTTAATGTTCAACACATTGACCGACTCGATCGAGTGTCAGCACTAATGTCTTACCAGAAGTGGTTTTATGACTTATCAAAGCTTCTTGGAGCAAAGTGGGTGAGACTCATGGTCTTCGATCTTCAAGCAACTTTTGGCCTCGTGGAGTTTTTGCGACGACTCAATAAGAAAGGTGTCATACCTCGCATCCAATTTCAAGATCAAAATTCGTTTGATGCCATAAAAGTCGAATAATCCCACCCTAAATCCATTAATGTTCTAGGTACACTAAAGTTCGCTATTATCGCTAAGCGAACAGTGAAAACGTTACGTCATGCTCGTAAAATTATAAATTTATCTGATAATAGAGCGTCAAGCATAGTTGTCCAACACCCTGGAGTCAATAAGGAAAGTTTATGGGTAATTTTATTTCTTTACGATCGCTTCAATGACCAACAAGTTAGCTTAGCAATTATGATCGGTGTTAATACACCGATCACGATTGCCAAGCTTTGTCGACCTTCAATTTCTCACTAAGGCCCCAGTAGGCCATCTTGCGCCAAATGTGTCTCGTGTGCATACAAAACGGTGCGCTTAAGTTAGAATGTTAGCTCATATGTGTATGCCCTGAGGCAAGTGAGTGTACTCAGCTCTCACAGAAAACCCGTCTCAGATACTCACGTGTGGATAGACTACAAGTGCTACGGGGCTGCCGAAGCTATTCGCTGAAAAAAAAAAACATGAGTTCAGGTTTCTGACCTTCGTTCTGATCTTGGAGTCGCACATCGCTATCTTCCTGACGCCAAGATTTACTATTTGACTTAGTAACGGCATGAGGGCTTCGCTGCGCTCGATAGTATGCTATAAAAAAAGTGTAAGCCATTTCAATGAGAAAACATTTGCTTCACAGAATAATGCTGATACTCGACCGTGGTCAAATTACAAAATAGCTCGTGGATCAACATCCCGGATCGCCCGAAGCTCATTTTGCAAAATGCTGTCTGAACATATTAGTTCAATTTCAATTCGAAGCAGTGGTAATTGCTCAATTGCTATCAAGACAGTTAATGTGCGGGTAATTAGGGTCCTGCACCCACAATAACGCGGAATGAATATAGCTGCAAATATTTAAATCGTCTCAGAATGCATACGCGCTACACTCTCAGAACCGCACAGGAATCTGTGATCTCACGTAAGAATGTCGACATTCACAGAATAGACAACAAATAATCCGACGATCTGATCATTATGTACACACTCATTGCCTGGAAATAGCGAAATGAGTCGTTTTTACGGTGTACCACTTTTTATCAGCAGCTTGAAGGGGAAGAAAAAGATGAGCAGCCCTGCGTACGACTTTTATCAGCAGCTTGAAGGGAAACACTTAATTCAACTCTGTAATTTAAGGAGGGACTAACTATACCCTTCCTAGTGTCACGCAAGTGCCTCATCGACGATTATTTTCATCTCTTGAACATGAATCTCGTATTGCCCAGTAGCAGGTGAAGCAGAGGGCGAACGCCCAATGTACGAAAACATACGAGGATCATCAAGATGCTTAAGCACAGTGAGCAACCGCGGCAGGATATAATTGTAAGCACCCATATTCTTTGGCTCTTCCTGGACCCATACAATCTTCGCCTTAGGGTAACGAGCGATGAAATCTGCCACATCGTGAAATGGAAAAGGAGCAAGCTGCTCGATACGAGCCGTCGCAATATCTCGGATACCACGAACTCCGATGCTATGGCGAACACGAAAATAAATTTTACCGCAGCAAAGTATCAATTTGCGGACCTACACGAGCAAGCCAAAACATTTGCAAAAATTAAGATCGGTGCACATAGTTATCTGCCAAAAAACATGGAATTCTTACCTCGTCATTGTTCATCATCATAACCTGGTCATCGGGATGCGGCGGGAGTACACGCTGGAATGACGTTCCAAGGGCTAAATCAGCCAAGTCAGAGTTGCATGGGCGGTGATGGAGAAGCGACTTTGGCGTGAACATGATCAACGGCTTGCGATAATTCGAGAGCACTTGACGGCGCAGAGCATGAAAGTACTGAGCAGGTGTGGATGGTATCACCACTTGGATGTTCGCACGAGTAATGGCAGCATTAATATCCTTTTCTTGCGTAAAGTGATCGCTGTCTTCGTTGACAAGCTGAAGAAACCGCTCGATCCTTGCGCTGCTATGCTCTGGTCCTTGACCTTCAAAACCGTGCGGCAAATTTAGCACGATGCCTGATTGTCGCTGCCATTTCTGCTCACCTGTAGTGATAAAAGTATCAATCACCGTCTGAGCACCGTTTGCAAAATCGCCAAATTGCGCTTCCCAAATGGTCAAGCCCATTGGACTTTCCAAGGAATATCCGTATTCAAAGCCCAGAACTCCTTCTTCACTAAGAGGGCTGTTGACTACGTCGAAACGTCCCCGTCGCGCATTTTCGAGTCCAGAAATTGTACTTCTAATACTTTCTACGTTAAGGTTGTGAAGAGGCGTGTATGGCATGTTTCGTCCAGACAGAGCTTCAAATTGGTCATAAAGGACGGCATGGCGTTGATTAAAGGTGCCACGTTCGCAGTCTTGACCACTAAGTCGAACATCAACTCCTTCTACTAGTAGGCATCCTATGGCCAGCGTTTCTGCTGTTGCCCAATCAACGCGAGCACCAGTTTCAACTGCGCGCAATCGATTGTTCATAATAGCCTCAACTTTGCGATGTGCCGAAAATCCCTGCGGAATGCGAAAGAGTTGGCCACCTACCTCCTCTAAAAATTCATGATCAACGCCCGTTGATCGATCATACGTCATATTAGCGTTGATGTCACAATGATTTGGGGTGTCGTCCAAAGTCGTTGATTCAAAAATTTTGCTGTTAGCGTACCAATCGGTCTTCCATGACGTGTCTCCAAGATTGTCCCATCCAGAATATATTTTGCGTGAATGATGATATTCGGAGGTAAGATGGTCTTCAAAATTATAACACATCTTGGCGTATTCCTTGCTTGATAGAGCACCCTCATTTGCAAGCTTTTCCGAATACAGCTTTACGACACTGGGATGTTTGTTGATAAAATGGTACATAACCGGCGCTGTGATTTCCGGTGAGTCTTGCTCGTTGTGGCCATGACGACGGTAGCCCACAAGATCAACAGTGACATCACAATGGAACATTTGACGAAATTCAACAGCAATTTTCATCACTTTCACCACCGCCTCTGGATCATCGGCGTTTACATGAAAGATAGGGCTTTTGGAAACCTTGGCAACATCCCTGAGTACAACCGATAACTACAGTCAGATACAGTTACATAATTGACCACTCTCGCCCAACTTCTTAGCATAATAAGACTACATACGTGCAATACACTGCTGAGTCTGCATTTTTTGGCAGTGTCGTAAAGCCAATCTGATTGTTTATTATCACGTGGATCGTGCCTCCCGTCGTAAAGTCCTCCAATGAGCTAAATCCCATGGCCTCTCTAACTGATCCCTGGAACATTGAAGCGTCTCCATGTATTAAAATTGGCATAACCCGGTTACCATTATCTCCTAGTTGAGTTTGACAAGCTCGCGCTTGACCGAGTACGACTGCGTTCACTGCTTCCAAGTGAGAAGGATTGGCAGCTAGAGTCACTTCTAGGTGTTTGCCATCGCGCGATTTCAGAAGTGATGATGTTCCAAGATGGTACCGAACATCATCGGAATTATTTGGATAATCAGGTTCGTCGGGCAGATACGGCTGAAATTGGGATATAATGGAACGTAGCGGTCGTTGCAAGACGTTTGCCAAGACGTTCAAGCGGCCACGATGCGCCATTCCCATCTGAACAATTTCCACACCGTGATCACTGGCACTTTCCAAAAGTTCACAAAGGCCAGGAATTAGACTCTCGCATCCTTCAATCGAAAATCGTTTTGCTCCGGAAAACCGTCGCCCAAGAAACCTTTCGAATAGTTCGGCTTGAACCATTTGGCGCAGTACAGTAATCTTTTCTTTATATGTGTACTCATAATCCTGACTTGTAAAACTAAGTAAACAGTCTTCAGCAATAGTTCTTAATGGACAATTTACTGCACCTTGTACTTTTCAAGACGTTCCCGAATCCAAAGGGCTGCATCCCGATTACGCAAATGTTGATATTCTAGGCCAATATGTCCACAGAAAAGCTCCCGAAGCTCTGTGAGAATCTAAGATTATCAAGCCACAGCACGTCGTCAGACAAGTTTACATTGCTTATACGTTAGCTCAACCTTACCTCTCGAAGCGTCGCAACGGGGCCAATAGACAAATCTTGGCCTATAAAAAATTCACGATCCAAATCACTGGCGGTAAAACCTGATGACTATTAGGACCCCAATCATCATCTTCAGAAAACGCTGCACTTTTTCGTACCGTGCGCCGTGAGCTCGAAATAGTTCTTAGACGCAAGACTGCGCAAATTAAAGTCGTTAAAAAAAGACGTTTCAACCCAGCGATCTCCATTGACCCAGCGCTCGAGTTCAGGCAGTTTCTCCCCTGTAGACGACACGATCAATCATCTCTACTCCTACTTATCGAATGAATCGATTCGTTCACGTACGCTTTTGTAATGGATCGATTTGGGCGACATAATGCCCATACTATAACCAGAGAGAGAGAGAGGGTAAAAGAAATTCAACAGTGTCAACCAAAACTTTCTCGTTAGACGCGCGTACCTGTTTAAAGGTGCGGATGAGCATCAACACACGCCGCGTCTCCTCCTGAGACTGTCGAATCTCGCTGCTGAGCTTTTGCACAAGTGGAGTCACTTTCTCACTCTTCCAGCAATGCAAAGGCACAGCTGGAGAGCGTATACGCTCAACGCTTCCCTTACACAGAACTCGAAACATTTCTGGTGCAATTAATGACTATATATGTATGACACACGATTCTTGAGCTAAAGCGGCGTCGTTTCGAGCAAACGCCATGGACACGACGAGAGGGAGTGGAGCCTTTGCCATCTTGCTCACCTCGTTGACGTGGCACTCGGAAAGTGTACCTGCAGATGAAGCAAACCGTCAGGTTTATGGCTTTGTGCAGCTCGTACTTCCTTCCGAGCAGCCGCTTGAAGACGTTTGGTTTAGTGCGGAAGATGAGAACACGATGACCAAAAGTGTCTTGATACTGGCAGAAAATTGCGGTCAGATGCTGCCGCTTGACTACAATCAAAGATCGAGGGCCGTTCCTCTTTCTAACGAAGCTATGCAAGAACTCGTTCAGACACAGGTGCTGCTGTCGCTTTACAGCGGAACGTCCAGAGTCCGCGCCACGGACTCGTTATTGAGCAAGACGCTTGTGCCATTGAACACGGCGTTGCTCGAGGGAAGATCAAAGCATAACGTGCAGCTCGCGTCACTTGTAGAAACGTTCGAAGTAGAGCTTGACGTCCTGTGCGACGTGGCTCTAGCAGATTTTATGCTTGGCGCGAGACTGTTGCAGCTAAATTCGCCTCGAATATTAAATCTGCCTACCAAGTGGACGGCTCTTGAATGTGGTAGCAATGAAGCAGCACTCCAGTATTGTGCATCAACAGAGCAGAATACTGCTTGTTATGAACTAACGATTGCAATACCACGTCTGGGGGAAACAACAAGCCGGGTAGACAGCGATGGTGAATTGAGACGAACGTCGTCACTAATTGAGTTTAATCATATGACTTTTAAAGGAGGGAAGTTGCACTTTCAACCGGCAGGTGATGGATCCGAACCGTCGAAGCGGGCTCAAATGGCAACGACCGATGGTAAGCGGCCTGAAGAGCAACAAGCCATGGTTATTTCTGCTGTGTCAGGAGAATGGAGCGTCAAATTTCCCTCCACGACCATGATTCTTTTTCTGTACCTTAAGGTAGGAACGTGTGTCTTGCATCGTAGTGACTACTTGTGCCTCATACAGACATGTTAATGGTGTGGTTTCCTAGAGCTCAATCGAGCGTTTAATTGAATTCCTCACGGTTGAAAAGCACGTAAATGGAACATTACGACGTAGTATCGGAAATTTAACTGGAGGGAGCATAGATGCCGTTTCAAGCGACTTTTGTTTGAACTTGAACGAGCTTCTTGTGCCTGGTATCGCACAGTTTGTGCTTAAATCTCCTTTACGAACCATGTCACCAATTTCGAGAGAACTTTTGGAGCATAAACTAGCATCTGCCGCTTCGAACGACGAGAAAAAGAAGGTTCAGGTCGCGTTAGCTGACTACGAACACATTGTCTCAGAGGCAGCAGCCCTGACTGCCGCAGCAACAAGTGGTGGGACACACGTCGAGATTGTTGCAAATATGCTAAGCACACCGTTAGTCTTGGAGCCACCAAAAATGTTGAATTCACCGTTAGTGTCGTTAACGCAACTCATCCCGCCGCGCGACGTTGTTGACAAGAGTAAAAAGCGACGCGATTTAAATGAGAACTTACGGACAGAGATTCGCTTGGCGATAATAAATCTCTTGCGCGAATACAAATACTTGTTTGGCATTAATGATAGAAAGCAAGAAATGGATAGCTGTGATGCCGGCTGTGCTGCTTCTCGTGATGATAAGAGACAGTCTCTCATCTATCGCTTAAATACTCAGGGAATATACCACTCGTTGAAAGAATCGCTCAAAAAGCAAATCGTACCTATCCTTCGTGAAGCCATTGCCCGAAATGAAGTCTTACCGGGTGAGAGTGTAGATCCTCACCAAGTAGAACAAGACGAAAAAAACGTGAAAGAAGAGAAAACGGAGCAGCTTAGCCTACTGTACACTCATCTCATGCACGAGAGTAATGTGATTCTGAATGAAACGTTCTACTCGGACTCGGATGCTCAATTGGAGGAAGCTCATATGGTTGCTGAAGGGCGTCCGTCTCTTACGGAATTCAATTCTGTGCTAGAGATTTTACGAATGAAAGCTTTGGAAAACGATGTCAATGATGATTTCGAGAAAAGCGAGATGCTGCATCTGGATCGAATTGCCTATGCTGAGCAGTATGCGACTAATCTTGAAGAGCACTTTCAAGATCAAAAGCTTGCTGACACGGATATAACTACCAGATTCCATTTTTTATCAAACGCTTGGTACGATTATGCATCCTCTTGCATGTCGCAGAGGAAGCTTGAAAAAGCAGCAACAGCATTGCAGGAGTGTTTGCGACTTGATTCACATTTTATCCAAGCATTAATTGATCTCGTTGCGGTGCAATGTGAACTTCGCGACTTTGCACGAGTTGAGCCTTTTGTCAAAAATGCCGTAGTTAAGGCAAAGTCTGGCGTTCCGCCAATTTTTGTGAAGGGCGCCGAGTGTAGCGCACTAGCCCACGCTCTATTTGCTTATTATTTTTCACAGTCTGAGGGAAAAGATCCAACTGACAATCTTATGCTGTTTGAGCTGCTCAAAGCACAGCAAACGTTTCAAACCAGGGGTGGTAGCGGGAAATTAAACGACGCGGCGTGTGTGGGCGCCGTTTGGGTAATTTTAGCGAAGTACGCATATAATTGTAAACTATGGGGAATCATGCAACGATCGTTGCAACTTGCCGACAGCCATTTGAAAGCTTACGATGTACTGGGTAATGACTTACGAGTCATGAAGCGAGTGATGGAAGCTGAACTGTTTTTGAGGGAGAATGAGTTTACTGAGTATTTGACAGAGTCTCGAGCGATCAAGATGCTGCAGGAAGCTTTGGAAATCGACTCATCTCATCCCATCGCGTGGTTCACACTCGGAAAAATCTATCTTCGACAGGATGTTCACACCGCAACAGCAATCGAATGTCTACAGCGCGCGTTTAAGCATCGCGAAGTACTAAATCTAGACGCGTTGCGTCTTGGCTTGTACATACGACTCGGTTTAGCATTTCTTTACTCGTCACAATATGAGAAAGCCGAAGCAGTATTTGTGTTGGCGTGTGATGAGTTTTGTGTCGCTTCTTGTTGGCTTGGTGTGGGAATTGCCAGTCTACGGCTCGAAAAATGGGATCAAGCGCAAACGGCGCTAGCTGAGGCCAATCGTCTAGACTTTTTGAACCCTGAGGTTTGGGGATTTATGGCACTCTTTGCTCTCACGGCTCATACCTCTGTAAGTAATTGCGATGAGATAAACGCATTGCAATTTGTTTCGCAGGCTTTGAGACATAACCTCAGCAATCCAGCCCTCTTGCGTGAGCTCAGTAATGCATTTGTGGCGATTGATCGCCTTGAAAGTGCCGAAAGGCTGTTGCGGCGCTCATTGGCCTGTCAGGATTCTTCCCATACGCGAAAACTTTTAGCAGACGTTTTGGCTGCCCAGAACTGTGCCGAGGATGCGCTTCGACAGTATATTAGGTTGCTTGAGGTATCCAAAGATATTGAAGAACGATGCTCCTTGTTGGAAAATTGCGCTCGATTGTTCATTATTCTAGGCAGGCCGGAGGAAGCAAATGAATATCGAAATATGGCAACAAAGTTACAGACGGACAAGTAGCCTTAGATTACATTGCTACATCAATGTACTATTTTTTATTATCGATGGCTGTACTGAAAGTAATTGCAATGAATTGCTATTTGTGCCCCCGGAAGTATGGGACCGTAGTCGCTGCCGAGGGATGAGTGTTTTTTGTTGCTCTTTGACTTTTACATCGATGACCAAGTCAGCTAGCCAAGTCGACAAAGCCATTTTTTCTCGTCAACGAGTCGTTCGCGCCAAAAGGCTCTACAAGATCTCCTTACTTCACCATGGCGCTAACTTTTCTTTAGTAAATGGTGTTAGACTTGGCGTTCGGCTCACGGGCCACGCGAGATCTTATCTGTCAATATTTGGCAATTACCAAAAGAACCAACCTGGCCTCGTTGGTGAAGTCACCAGTTTCAAGGACCAGGAAAAGAGAATGATTCCAAATTGACAACTCACTGTGGGGTGAGCCCACTACTAAATTCGCAGTAAGCGTTGATATTGCGACTTCTCCACTGCGTGGTACCGACGCGAGCTGTCGTCTCTAATGAGAATCAATCACTCTCTTGACGGCGGGTTTGAGAAGAAGGAGTACGGGGATATTGCCTAGCTATTGCATGCTCTAACATTCAGCCGTACGCCCATCTTCCTCGCGCGCTGCGAAGGCTCTCGCGTGGCATGTAAGAGCGAAAGTGGCTCAAATGGAGTCATTCTTTTTGCACAACCTGACCACAGCTATGTGCAAGCTTCACGCGCCGCATCGAATTTTGCTTAATAATCATGGTTAGTGCCGTAAGAAGCCTGAAGACAATGGTGGCTAGACTTGCATTCGGTCTAGGGACATGGGTAAATTGTTTTCATTAACTTTTTGGTCTAGGGATATGGGGTACGAGGTGGCTCAAAGGACGTCTTCTATACAGGGGTATATCGATAAATATAAATTTTTTTAGAATCATATTAGGTCTTGAGTGAAGTATTTGCCGCTTTTCCTGTCGACAGGGCTTTTGTATTACAAAAGCCCTACAGATTTTGTAAAAAAATTGTAAAGCTCTGCTGGTCAGCAGACTATGCTTATTTATGAAGCGTCATTGGCTGTAGTGTTCCTACTTCCAATCTATATTGTTTCGGCTGTGCGCTCGTGTCTTGTTCGACACTTCGTCTTCGTTGGACTCACGTTGAGATCCAGAATCAAAATCATGGGCACCATTGTGACGAAGTGGCTTTCGTAGCGCCTTTATAGTTTTCTTTTACATGTATTGCTGTAGACTGAGGGTCATAAGAGCTGATAGATACCCCTGATGCCGGATTTTCGTTTGTCGCTTTCTGTTAGCGATTTGAAGCTAGGTGGCCCAGCAATTAAAGACCTCGCGAATCAATGTGGCGAAATGTCATCGTGCTCTTCATTGACGCATAAAACAGCTCGCACGAGTGGGAGCTAAGTCATTTTTGTCATCGCGGCTTGATGATTTACTATTCGAAATGTACATTAAAAACTTTTGCGAATTACTCACCAGACAGTCGACCCAGATGACAAAAGAGCATTGGAGAAGCGGAACTTTTTTGGCGGCGAGTGAGGGCAGGGAGCCTCAAAATATTACTTAAGCCTGTGCGCTTGCCCGTTCGCTACACTACTCGAGATGATGGCGGACACGAAGCACATCTTTCTTCTTTAACAGTAGATATTCCGTGTAATTTGCCAGTTAATCACAGTCTGTTGTGTACCGTCAGTTACACAACCGACTATCATACATGCTTAGATACTAGGACGAATCGTTGTAGCCACAGTTCTTAGTTTACGGTTAGAAGACGTAAGATTACATCCTTATGCGTATTTAATCTTGACTTGTCAATACTTAAAATACCGCAAGGCAATTGAATGCCCGGTGGTACTGTTTTCAGGCGTTTTTATGTAATTATGCAGAGAAATATGTGGCAAGTGGTTGTTATTTGAGCACAAAGAGCGGTAAATGATTCAACTCGTAAAATTGTGATCCGATCGACAATTTAGACATTTTCGGCTGCGGCCGTTAGTACTGACCACGCCATCGGCAATCTCCTTAGATGCGCGATCGCGGGTGACGATAGTTGTGCAATTCTTTAGGCAGCGATGTCGAGACAAGTTCTTCGAGACTATGAATGCCGTACTTATTCGGCGCGCCCGTACGCCACAGCTCGCGAGCATTCAACTGGCCATCAGAATTAAGAAATTCAACGCCCATGAACTGCTGATGCCAGCGGATCATAAAGTCGATACGAGGCGTTGGAATGTTTCCCAACATCTCGGCCATGTTCTTTAAAATGCACAGGCCGTACGGAATGTCCTCCCAAAACAGACGTGACTTAATCGCAGGTTGAAATCGACCCTCTGAAACTTCCATCAGCGGCGTCGCGCAGCCAGCGTAGCCGAGATTTGTACGAAAAATTTGCAAGAGCGAAGAACGATCCAATACGTCCTTCCCGTAGTGCTTCACCACACGGTCTCCCATAGGTAGCACATCTGAGAGGTCAAGCGCTGGAAAACGCTGCAGCAAAGCGTATTTAATTTGTTGTAGCTCATTGTCCAACATTGTCAGCTGTTCCGCGGAAAACTCATCAAAACCGGCATCTACACCAAGCACAATATTAATCGGTTGCAGGAATTAATTGCAAACTTTTATTCGCAAGCCGTACATAGGGTAAGCCCATCGCGTTTCTTGAGCTCCTCCAAAGTGTAAGTTTTCTTGCCATCCCAGTCACGAAAGATTGCGTAGTAGCGAGCGGGATGAATTATCTGGTTAGACGGCGTGAGCGTCAGGTTTAGGAAATTGGCCACTGGCTCACAAGGAATGTCGAAGAGCGACTGCATGAGCGTCGCTGCATTTTCCTTGCGCTCAACAGGGTAGCATGCTACGTACAAACACTGCTTGGAGCCAATGATGCGGCATTTTCGCCTGTACACCACACAACAGAGATAAACATAAATTAAATTTGCGGCGGTTTACCAGCGACGCACCCGTATTGAGTAGTTTTGCAAATCCAAGGGATATTCTGCAGACCAAAAAGCTGCGTGGTAGCATAACGACAAATATATATGTGTCAGCTTCAAGGAAACAATTATTGTGACGCAGCGGTTACCAGGTCCACGTTGGCGAGCAACTCATCACCAAGTGCCTTCTTGACAGCCCAGTCAAATCCACCCTGAGCGAACAAAGCGCCGAGTTTCACGCCTTCTTTAAGATAAGGCGCAACGTGGTTCAAAATGGCCGGGTGCGCGTTGGCTGGGGATGCCACGATAACAACGTCTGATTGCGGGATGACGTCCTTGGCGTGCTTAGACACCAGACTTAGACGACCACTTATGACGCCCCTGGACTCCCAACTACTGCCTGCTGTGCTCAGCTCTAACGTCTCCGCCCAGCGCTCGGGCTGGCGCGTCAGCACCTGCACGCGCAGACCCTTGGCCGACAGGTAAGTAGCCGCCACGTGTGCGCCATTGCCACCGCCGCAAATTGTGACAATACCAATAGGTGCAGACGAAGTTGAAATGCACTGGTTAAGCTCGGTGCGCGCGGTGGCCACGGAAATGGTCATAGGAAGTGTTGATTTAAAGGAGAATCACGACTACTTGGATGTCAATAAGTTGAGTAATGTCTCTTTCGCGAAAAAGGCAGTATGAATCTTGGTTTACCGCCATTCTTACAAATTTGGCGAGATAAGATGACGTACTGGCGCTTTGCAATGAGATGTATTAACTGATCTACCTACCGCATGCATCCAAACTGTATCTACATCCGGATACTATTTGCCACCGCTTTTCGTCCTACCTCTAATATTAGATAATATACAAAGGCTTAATTGCATTTCAGCAGGAACTTTAACCCTTTTTTTGTTGAAGACCAGATTACAAAGCCAAAATTAAGACAACCTAGCTTTCTTCCAAAATTTACCTGCTCTCTAAGCGGTGAACAAACAGGCAGCCAAAACGACTACTCTTTCGCCTGATACTTCAACCATGATCAATCACTGCCTGTGCGCCTTGGGCAGCGACATCTCGGACAACCGCCCGGCACGAGAGCGCTAGGGCCGGAGTATTTATACTCCGGGTGTCACCGCGACAATAAATCGCTAAATTTATAGATAAAATTGGTACGAAAATAAATTCAAAAGAATGAAACAAATACGAAAAAAGTTAATCGGTGTCGCCTTTGCCTCGCCTAGTCCTTCCTTACGCTCCTACACCTCGTTAGACCGCTCGCAGACCGCTCGCTTAAACGCTTCCTAAGCCGGTGGACTGAAGTACGCGCTTGACCATCCTTGCTTGCCGTTTGATTAGTTCGCCACACATAAAATTAGTGCAACGTAAAATCGTGCATATGGATGCACTCGGATGTTGCAAACCATCGACGCGTCCATCAGAAATTAAAAATGGTCGTGAGACCTGTTGAATGGCAGCTGACGAGACCGACGATTACGCCTGATCACTGCACAGTTTTTGAAATTCAATATAGACTTTCACGCGTAGTGAGTTGCCTTCTTTTTGCTTATCATGCATACCACGTCACGCCCAACCTTTTCCCTACCACTAATCGAGTGGTTTATCATCGCCCTGTCTGGCTTGGAGCTCTCTTACTCATGCAAGGCAGAATGTGAATTATCAACAGAGATAAATGTCTACTGCAATTATCGCACGACTTTTAGTTTGAACAGGCAGGACGTATGCGCAAACAAAGATTTATCAAAGTACATTTTCCTGCCAAGTTTGTTTGTTAAGACGGTGGCGATGAAGACACTAGGCGCTGCATCGATTTACACGATTTGCTTCGCATTAAAAAAATCCGCAATATTTTCGTCCAGAAGGCGTCAAAGACGGAGCTCCATTCAAGGTAGAGCTTGATACGGTGAAGAGAGTATAGAGTGACATTCGACTGTGAGAGACTAGAGCGTGCGTCTGTGTTTCTCGCGCCAAGGC
Organism: Plasmopara viticola; assembly: GCA_001695595.3. Lineage (NCBI taxonomy): Eukaryota > Oomycota > Peronosporomycetes > Peronosporales > Peronosporaceae > Plasmopara > Plasmopara viticola. The sequence goes on along the minus strand of MBPM02000051.1, from coordinate 209,399 downwards.
TTCATCAACTCTACAAGACTTCACGAAACGCTTTCAACACGTGATCGTTGGACATGACCATAGTACTTGTCTTTTTATTTCACTAGCATTTGCTGCCGAAAACGGGTACATGGGCCTCTAATCAGAATAAAAATGCCTACGATTGTAGAGGCTGGCGTATGACCACTTCAAGAGTATCTGTTATGTTATGCGCCCAAAAGAACAACAACAACATTACAGTGTGTGAAATACGACGTCCCATTATGAGTCGAAGCAAGCTGGTATAATTAAGAAGGGCTGTTGTTGAAAGAAAGCGTGCGCCCAGCTTTCTGCGTGGCAGATTGCTATTTGCCTGACACAATGATATAGCACTTACATTTTGTTGAGCTTTAGTTTGGCTAATTAATAGTAACCTCTATAAATTATTCATCTCACAATGTATATAAGCCAGTTCCTACGAATATTCGGTCATTAGATCGCGCACTGCTTTTTTATATTTCCTCATACTAAGTACTGCCTCCAATCGGTGTTCGAAACATCACATGACTCATGTCACGTTGTTTGGTGATACTACCAATAGTGCGATACGCACTGCGTTCGTGGAGTTTCGTTACACTTTTCTCCATCCAGACTTTGGACTCCTTCTACCCATACACGCCAAAACTTTGCTTCAAAGATTATGTTTATCTCACATCTCAATTTCAACTTTTGTCACTTCCCAGAAAACCTCATGGCACTTACAGCTCATACCAAAGCACGGACCCCAGATCATTAAGCTTATTTGTTTACCCTTATTGTTTTCTTGGGGCCTGAATCAGACAGCATTTGTAAGGCACGAGCTAAGCTCATGGTGACTGCATACCACACGGCATCTTGGCGTATTCTGCCGTCGGGTGAGGATGTAGTCGTTGGTAAAGCACAATTGCGCCATCATCCTCTCGTCAAAGTAATCTACACTTAGCTATGACCAACCACCTTCGATATCCGAGGTTGGAGAGGGCAAGGGCTCTTATCGATAACGTTTGATCCTAGCTTGAGAGCACCAGCAAGCCGGGCATTTATGAGAGGACCTTGAATGGTATCCTGCGTACGCCGCGCTGACTTGAATAGCATACTTGCGAGACTGTGCGTCACACACAACAACCTTGCGAGCAATTGGTGCTCTCGCTGCGTACCTCACGCACTATGCGCTCGCTTTCTGATCTGATGATGAGCCAATGTGCACAAGAATTGATTTGATATCGCGCAAGAGCACGAGGTTCAGTTACGTTGGTATAGATTTATTCATTCTGAATGCGCGGGCTCTCTAAAGCTTGTGGCCAACGAGCCTGCAATAAGCACTACGCCAAGAAGTATGGGAGCATGGATCCGGATCGACTAATAGTTAGCGTAAGACACGAATGTTTCGAAATTTCATCCGTTAGTGCCTCATGAATCTTCTTATGCGAACTACCGTGCTAGTCTAACGAATTATAAAATCAAAGAACTGATACCACCTCTTTCCAGCTGTGCTGGTAATGCTCACGTCTCATGGAACGTCTGAGAGTTACAAAATGCTTAATAAGCGTTCGAAACAGAAGCAAATGAAAGTGTTTTGTTCTCGTTGATACTATCGTTAGTGAAGTCGATGTGCGAGTGGAGCACCACCTTGACTACGAATTCGCTCGCCATCGACTGCAAACGGACTGATTAACGACCCACAACATTATGCCTGGCTCTACAGCTATCATCAAGATATTTGCGATGAATTTTTTTATTGTCTCCAACCTTAGCAGGAAAAAGCCTCTTGATAAAGACGCTGATCTCGGGATCAAATTCGCCTCCGACACCAGGCCATCCTGCCGAATCGGGCCTAAAGCTTGCGTACAATTTTGGGGTGAAGATTTTCCTTAATTTCACGTAGGTTTGACCTCAGCAACGGTGACGCGACGCACGAGACTTCTAATTCACGTGGTTAAAGTACTCGCCATTTTTTTCAAGTTGGACAAAAAACAATGTATCATTGCAATGCGGCACACCAAGTGCTTATCGCTATGACGTCAATTGCGGTGGACGCCTGGCAGACGCATTAAAAGAAAAAAAGTTCTGACACTGATAATCTCGACAGCCTTTGCAATAATATCTATTGGGTGAAGTATATTTGAGACATTCAGATCTTATCCAACCAATTTTTGAGTCTCAAGCGCGTTGTCACAATTCTTCGCATGTAAGTCGCTCGGCTTACGCCTCTCGAAGCAAAGATTGAGTTACCTCGGTCCTGATTTACATTTAAACTCATCTGTTGGTCGTTGTGTCAGTCATTTTGCCTGTGTGAGATCCGAAGTCAGTCCTTCCGCGCTCACCTGTTCCAGAAAGTAATAATTTTTGAGTTAGCAAACGTAAAATACTTGGTCTGTTCGCATCCTCTCGGCAAAGTTAACCGTACGCGCGCGGCCTCTTTTGGTCATGGCTTTTAATAGTAGCGAGCAAAGTTAACTCATAAAGACAGCAGAAACTGCATTCCTTGAGCAACCACTAGCCGTAAATCTTTAGTTTTGAAATGCCAAACCGATGTTTCTTCTCTTTCAATCAATATGTATCTCTTATAATCAGCTACTTTTCCTCGTACGTGTCTCGTGACGCTACGGCTCTAAGACATATATAGTTACCATCATTAAAAATAAAATAATTACCCCTGAACACTTTGTGGGAGGGCTGACACCAGCAAATCAGCTTCCTATCATGTCTAAGGCTACAATGCCGTGGCACTACGGAAGTTCAAAGGCTAGTTAATCCATTGTCATTAAACGACGTCTAGCCCGTTGAGGCTTAAGTGGCTATTTTAGTGGCCTGTGGAAGATCCGTCATGATCCTTATTTCCACATACGGTAGAACATGCACTGATGAAATAGACTTTACGACGATCTTCCCTCAGGCCTATCCAATATTCTCCTTTATCGTGCCTTATAAGGGTATACAATCGACTGATATCTTCGTTTACCGATACGGCTACTTAAACCCTTTCGTCTAAGAAAATACGCTATGATTTGCTCAATAAGAGCTATGTGTAGCCGTGATTTCCTAGACGAGAATAACGGTCTCAACATGTCATATCTGCTTCAGTACAACTACATTGATGTCCAGCGAAGAGGCATACTCATCAACTCTCCCCTCATATGAGGCATGTAATTTGGAAGTACAGCGTCAGTGGTTATATGATCTTTGGTCACCCTTGCCACGCCGGATATACAGCAAACTCTGTCCACGAAGAGCATTACTTCGTGCCACTACACGTGCAACGTCAGGCCGCGCCCTTGATCTTATGGCTTATAGCCAGCTACACCTTCCATAGTATGCAGCGAGCACTGATCTCTACGAGTATTGCTTGATTAAGATTGCGTCACTTTACTTGCATCAAAACGGAAAACTCTGAGTGAGACTCGTAGGAAGCATCCTCCTTTCCGTGCCGGTGATGGCTAGGTCGATGTAAGGTTAATGCAGTATAAGTAAGGCACTACCACTGCAAGTGGAGTCTGCAGAGCGGTGCGCAAAGCCGCATCACTTGCTGCATGTTGTAAGTGACATGGCTGGCTATAACACAAGAAAAAGGGAAGAGGTCCAATCACTGCGCACATATTGGCACGTAAGCCACTGGCTGATTCTCTTTAGAAACCGTATGTTTTTTATAATAAAGACCTTTTAATGACTATGACATACGCAAAATAAGGTCATCACTTGTATGTTACTTCAGGATTAAACAGCGTAACACGCAGCCAAACTCGACAAGCTTCACATCCAAACCACCGAATGTGGACCGTTTTTCTTATGCTAAGCGAGCAATGACAGCGTCATGTTGATGTGCTCATGTGCCTTAGCTGATTGCTGAAGCTCATCAACAGTGAAGCGTCAAATGTTATTCCCCGGAGCTACAAAGACAGACTATGTTTCTATTAGCTCTGTATGGCTCGACAACCCCTAGTAAGCAAGGCTTGCAATCTTGACCTATGCGAAAACAAACTAGGAGGTCTTTGAAGCATAGCCCAGTCCACCTTTTACTCCTCTTTTGCGCTTGAGTGAGCCTAATTCTATCTTAAAAGCCGCCCTGCGTCTTTTGGGTGTCGCTTTTTACCGCGAAAAATGACCTGTTGGTCGTGCAGTTTCGAGTCGGATGAGCATACGCTATCCTACAACTCGAAGGCTGCTTAGCATAGCCAAGATTCACAAATACCACATGGACCGGCTTGTTCATGCGACGCACGAGAATCACTGTACCCATTTTGTCATTAGCATTCAAAAGTCTAAGGACTTCTAATAGCCCGCCGGTGACAGCGTTCGCAAATAAGCTGACATGTGCGCCGCAAAATCTGATTTTTGGCAAGCAAGTCTTCCACTTCTGCATGTTGAATATCAACGAGTATGCAAAGCAGAGAACCAAATTTTTTCTCAGCCTTAATTAGAGCATCGTGTGCATCCAGAAATGTATTATACTTCAGGTTGGAACGCCGACCCGGACTAGATCTGTACGATCAAACAGACCGTCTACCCATATAAAGCTATAAGTATGTGCTCTCTGTCGAGTGATTAGCCATCCGACTTTAGCATCTTGGCCTGCAATGGAAATCGCTGTATTGATTCTTAGTTGATACTCTCTTCGTATGCATGGCGTACTCGTTTAACAGTAAAACGTTTAGCCCTGCTAAAGTAGGTCGGTAGAGTTTTTAGCCTTGCTGAATCAGGTCCATTATTTGCCGCACAAAAGCAGATCGGCAAGCACATCGAGCTTGCCAGGTCTGTGTTCAGCGCGGATTATATCCTACGCGATGCAGCAAAGATACCCTGTCAATCTTTAAGACACAAGTTTCTGTTCATTATCGGCAAACTTTGACTTCAAACCGCTCACGTTTCAAGCAAGAAGACGCGAGGTTTGTGAATGTATCATCGATAGAAGCTGATAACTTTATTGCTGAGGCGCCAATACCCGAGTGAGTCGTTTTAGTGTATACGGAAGACATACTTATCGACCCACTTCGCGCTCACATCGTTAAGTTAAGGCAGCAGCAGTAAGATAGGCAACTTTAATCGCCACATACTTTAAGACGGGGACACTCAGGGACATGCTCGCCTCTCAGAAATACTGTGAATAAGCAGACACTCGTTCAACAGAAAAACGGCTGACTCGGGCCAGTTCCAACGAATACAGGCGTTCGAGAATGAAGCTTCATCTGCTGTTTTGGCTACGTCAAGCAGGGGCACATGATCTATGTCTACTCCAAAGAGGGACGACAAAGCAATTTTCGTCTCGTCCAAGGGCTTTGAAAAGTCACTAGCGGAGGTCTTACCCTCAGAGTCAGAGAGCAGCTGGTCAGCACATTAATATTCATCCAAACTTCACAAGTATTTTCTCTTAAACATTTACGCGTTCATATAGTAGTCCTACACTACTGCTTTCTCTTCCAAGAGCTGTCAAACTTTCAAGGGTATAGTTCTCGAAGTGTGTACCCTGCTATAACGGCTTAGACCTTTCTTCAATAAAGTACCATGCCCCTACTCAGAAGTCGATTGCGGTCAACCCAATCAGGCTGACTAATTTTTTGAGAAATAAACGGCAAAAATGATGAAGCACCGGCTTGAGTTATAAGGGAGCGGTCCTGACTGCTTTAAAATTAGACCAAGACCCCGCTGTAAAATTTTATCATTTCGACAGCACAAAGTCATTTATTGTTCTTGTCATGGACATGACATAATAGACACAAGCCATAGATCGATTGGTGGTAAATGCCATAGGTCCCACTCGCCCACTTTTACTCAACAGGGTTCTGGTGAAATATGTTTCAACCGGACAGCTGATTAAAATATAGTCTGAGTAGTTACACACCCAAAATAAATGTAAGAGTATCGAATATGCATAAATTGTCACAAAAATTAACGTGGCGACATCTTTTTACCTTATCATTTGTGATCCTGGGAAAGCATTTTTTGTACACCATCAGCCTCTCATAGCAACGCACTGAACATGTTACATGAGACGTATCAAGATTAATTCTAAGATGTAAGACTTGTATGAGTTATTTGAAAAAAAACTTCCGTGCTCGACCTTGTTGAGTTAATAAATTTGAGGGGCCGTACAATAACTCGTAGATCGCCAGGTTTGACCAAAACGCAAAGAAATTAAGTATGTGAGGTTGACCACTTTGAGTAATCGGCCGACCTCAGAGACTAACTGACTTACCTGCATAATACCTACACTACAAGCTGAAAGACGCGGCAGTCGAAGTGAATGTGAAGACCATCAGTCTTTGGTACTACACTTGCACACGAAACCAGAGCTCTTAGCACACGCCTTGGCATTTCGTTGAAGTCTGTTCATCGTAAAGGTAAGTTTTTTCCTCAAAAGACGAGCAAATTGTCATGCCTTCTTTGATTGCGCGCAAGAAAGCGCGAGCGCTGGCACAACTTAATGTTCGCTGGACAAAATGTTCTCTCAAATAATTCATAAAGTCTATTGATATACAATGCAAAACATGCAGTAGTTGTTACGACGAGTATTTATCTTTTGGACTGGTTTCACTTGTAAGGAAGTGCTAAAGCCACATGTTCCTGATTACCCCATTTAAGACTGCATTTGGATCTCTTGATCCGAAAAAAATTGGATTTTTCCTCTTGTAAGCTTAGAACCATAAGCTTCACCAGCTTAAACCTACATTAAGCTCGACACCCGATGCCATTTAGGCCTGTGTTACTCGAGCCTCTGAGAATATTTATTTTCGTAGATCTCGACGCCATAACGGTTCAAGGCGCTAGACAGAAGGGAGGGCAGCAAACGCAAGATCCTCTTAGGCCCATGTTAGCCAGTAAGTCTCTCGAACAGTGCAAACAGCTCGCCCAATTGATGTGGAAAGGTGGTTCCATCCATTTCGAAGTCTAACTTCTTTGATTACTTTATAATTAATGGCCTCCATCTTTATGGCGCCAACTGCAAATTAGGCAAGTTGACTTTGTGTGCAGACTGCTTAAGTGTATGATCAACGTCGTAGTGCTGGCAGCAGCGATAAAAAATGCGCCTTAAGTCTTTATTCCCGAGAGCTTCAGCCCTAGACAGGCTTGATCATGTGGTTAGCCTTGTATGAGCAGCCTCTCATCCTACAGCAACCCAAGTATGGGCTTGTTTAATCAGTGTTGCCGAGAAAAGCAGTGTCCACCGCTTTGAACGCGGTTAAGAATGGGCCTTTTTCAGAGGAGGCCGATGAGAAGAACCTCCGTATCTCTAATAGGCTTTGAATGGTCGCTATTAGAGGCCACACCCTCAGAGCTAGAAAACCCCCAGTCATTGTTGTTGGCGGAAGCCCCTGAGAGCCTGGCAGCTTTTGAAGGAGGAAGACGCAGTCATTGACTGCTAATTGCGCACGTAAATTTTCTAGGGTTCGAAAAAAAAATCGAGCCATAAAGGACATTAGCGAATCGCATTTGCTTATAAAATATTTACGTTCGTGAGCTATTGGTGTTGAGTAGTCATTCTATTCGCAATTAGTGCTACCAGTTGCGACGGGGTCTCATAGCACCTTGCACAGAGGAAGCGTGTATGAAGATATACTGGGAACTGCTGTGAGCTTGAATGATAGATTCTACTTGAAGCTTGCCTATGATTATTAAGCCCATCATAACGTCAAGGCTTGAGGTTTGCCCTTGCTGGTAATACCGCTTCCTCAAAAAATAATAACTAAAAGGCTCATCCACCTTGCGACTAAATTTACTTTGATGACTTGACAAGTAAAGATCAAACGAGAGCTTCCCTAGCTGCAATCGCATGACTCGTCTCTAAGGGCAGAGTTGCCAATGGGTCATCAAGTGAAAACATCATTGTTGACGCGGTGGCACTTCCATAACGCCGAGTGATAAATGTCGCCGGCCAAGGCGCACGAGCAGTCTTTTGGGTTGCTTAATCGGTGGACAATAAATTACCAGGTGCAAGGCGTGATGGGACCACATAAGAGTGCCCACAGGTATAAGATCTTCCGGCGGTCTGCATTCTGTGCCTTTTGTGTGATCGTGGTAAAAATTAAATGTGGTTTATTAAAAAGGGGCTAGTCGCTATCATATTTTCCTGCAATCCTCGTTAAGTTCTGAGTTTTTATTCGGTCTTACAATGTCTGAGTTGCTTGACAGCAGAAAGAGCTTCAAACGCAGCCGCATTTTTTGCTTATAGAAGTCGAAAGGTCTCTTGAGCAGTGTGAAGTGCGCGTGCGAAGGTAATTATTCATTCCGAAATTGTCGCGATGGTTCAGGTATATAAAGAAATGGCCACAATTGCTATTAGGTGTGACGAAGTCACATAGCACCTTGCACAAAGGAAAATGCAGTAAGATATGCGATCTTTAGTGAATGGTCATTCAATGTCCCTTGTTCAATTGATTGCACTCTAAGGACTAATCTGCTTGTTCCAATATCTTTTTTTATAATTGTTTATACAATTATGCCTTTAAATAACCCAGTATACAAAACAGATAGGTGCCATTGACTCTATAAAAAGGCACATTTGCTTTCAAATAATTCATAACCAATTCTTGTTCGAGGATTGTATAATAAAGATGTCAGACACTCAAGTCCTTTCCTTCGATTCCTCCAAACAACTTTCATTCACGGAGTCCTCTTGTCCCAATACGTCTGAACAACGGACTACGAAGTACAAAGCCAGCGAATTCGGCCAATGTCTCGAGCAAAAGGAGCTACCTTTGTTGATCGAACCGCGTCTTGCAGGGCACCGCGTGATGTGGACAGCAAAGTTGGAGCAGCTCGACTTTGCGCATTTCCTCTCGATATGCCTTAGCGGCATCGTGGAGGAGTTGGAGCCTTATGCATCATTTGCATTTGACGCTACTATGGGCTTACTGGAGACTGGAATACGAGACACGCGCGTACTAAAGGCCTTGCCGCAAGTAATCAGACAAGTCAAGAGGGCCTTAGCCACCCGCGAGAAGGTTGTAGTACACCGCGTTTTGCTAATCCTGCAGCAATTGGCTGTGTGCAAGGGTGTTGGATCTGCTTTGACAGAATATTTTAGATCGTTTCTGCCTTTGTGCAACATTCTGCAAGACAAACATCTTGGCACGGGCGACAGTGTCACTAGGGAGCTACTGATGGAAGCGCTTGAGACAATAGAGGCATATGGCAAAAATGACGCCCACTTAATGATACTGCAATACGTTCCATCCTTCCAAAGCTGCTGTAGACACTGAAATTGTCAATTTATCAAGCCTACACATTGCTATACCTTTAGAAATAAATACCTGTTATTTTCGGATTTTCTATTGACAAAAAGCGCATTTAAGACATTTTCGACTGCGGCCGTTATTACTGACCTTGTACTGACTCTGCCATCGGCAATCTCCTTAAATGCGCGATCGCGGATGACGATAGTTGTGCAATTCTTCGGGCAGCGATGCCGTACTTATTCGGCGCGCCCGTACGCCACAGCTCGCGAGCATTCACCTGGCCGTCAGGATTAAGAGATTCAACGTCCATGAACTGCTGGTGCTAACGGATTATAAAGTTAATACGAGGCGTTGGGATGTTTCCCGACATCTCGGCCATGTTCTTTAAAATGCACAGGCCGTACGGAATGTCCTTTCCGAACAGACGTGACTTAATCGCAGGCTGAAATTGACCCTCTGAAACTTACATCAGCGGCGTCGCACAGCCAGCGTAGCTGAAATTTGTACGGAAAATTGCAAGAGCGAAAAACGATATGATACGATCTTCCTGTAGTGCTTCACCACACGGTCTCCCATAGGTAGCACATCTGAGAAGTCAAGCATTGGAAAACGCTGCAGCAAAGCGTATTTGATTTGTTGTAGCTCATTGTCCAACATTATCAGCTGTTCCGCGGAAAACTCATCAAAACCGGCATCTACACCAAGCAAAGTATTAATTGGTCGCAGGAATTAACTGCAAACTTTTATTCGCAAGCCGTACATAGGGTAAGCCCATCGCCTTTCTTGAGCTCCTCCAAAGTGTAAGTTTTCTTGCCATCCCATTTACGAAAGATTGCGTAGTAGCGAGCGGGATGAATTTTCTGGTTAGACAGCGTGAGCGTCAGGTTCAATAAGTTGGCCACTGGCTCACAAGGAATGTCGAAGAGCGACTGCATGAGCGTCGCTGCATTTTCCTTGCGCCCAACAGGGTAGCATGCTACGTACAAACACTACTTGGAGCCAATGATGCGGCATTTTCGCCTGTACACCACACAACAGAGATAAACAAAAATTAAATTTGCGACGATTTACCAGCGACGCACCCGTATTGAGTAGTTTTGCAAATCTAAGGGATATTCTGCAGACCAAAAAGCTGCGTGGTAGCATAACGACAAAAATATATGTGTCAGCTTCAAGGAAACAATTAGTGTGACGCAGCGGTTACCAGGTCCACGTTGGCGAACAACTCATCACCAAGTGCCTTCTTGACAGCCCAGTCAAATCCACCCTGGGCGAACAACGCACCGAGTTCCACACTTTTTTAAAGATACGGCGCAACGTGGTTTAAAATGGCCGGGTGTGCGTTGGCTGGAGATGCCACGATAACAACGTCCGATTGCGGGATGACGTCCTTGGCGTGCTTTGACACGGGACTTAGACGACCACTTATGACGCCCTTGGACTCCCAACTACTGCCTGCTGTGCTCAGCTCCCACGTCGCTACGGCTGGCGCGTCAGCACGTGCACGCGCACACCCTTGGCCGACAGGTAAGTTGCCGCCATGTGTACGCCATTGCCATCGCCGCAGATGGTGACGATACCAACAGATGCAGATGGATTTAAGATGCACTCCTTTAGCTTGGTGTGCCCTGAAAAGGTCATAGCGAATAGTGCTTTAAAGGACAATCACGTCTGCATGGTTGTCAAGAGGTCTAATGATGTCTCTTTCACGATAGAGACGGACACTAACATATCTTCGTTGAACAGCATTCTTACAAAATAAGCTAGGTATGATGACGTACGAGGCAGCCTGAGCTGTAGGAAAAGCTGAATAATGTTTCTCCACAGGCACGACAAGAGTGCGATTACTAATTTAAAGGTACAAAAAAACTAGGATAATTATGTTATCAAATATACCAATCTGATGCACACTTCGATACCTTAAGACCAAGGATAGTGGCTTCGGAAAAGGTTGGGGTGACGCCCTCCTTCCAAGCGCGGCGGCTAAATGCACGCGCGCTTCGGGCAGGTGCTCTCGGGCATCTGCAGGTCTCTAACGAGTCTTATTCTCGACGCGACGGTCTCCAGCACCGGGGCTCTTACCAAGTCAGAGCTAAACAAAAATGGAAGACCCTCACGACCTCGGTGATGTCTGCACTGCCCGCCGAACGAGACCCGACGTATGCGGACACCACTCTATGCCGTGGACTAGCCAGACTGAGCCTAGCACGTGCATAAATTGGCAACGCGATAACGTAATACATTACATTTTATTTACAAATACAATGTTTGTTCTGTTTCGATCCTCTGTAAATGCACGAAATTAAACCCTGTGACACTAACTTCACGATATCTCTCGAGATAGCTCGTGTGCAAACCGGTAAGAATACCGATACGGTGTCTGTCTAAACCATTTCTAAGGACTACCCCACAAAAACTTAATTAGACGTAACGGCCTGTCATATTCTGTCCCACCAAACTTGAATATCACAAGATAGAAGAGGGATAAATGCAATTCTTCGCTCTTGAATTTTATACGAAATGTTGATTGGTGATAACGATAGCCTAAAAAGCATCGAAGAGGGCAACCAAATAGCTGAGTCACTTTACGATGAACAAGCAATTCCGAATAAGGTTGCTTTGCTTTTACAGAAACCACTGCAGCACAATTCAAAGCCGTTACTATTACAAATGCCGAGCCAGAAATAAAGGCTGCGCCAACCAAGGATACGCCTATGCTATAGACGGCGAGAATAAATTGTTTGACTGACGTACCTAGTCCATGGGTCAAAGACACTTCCTCCTGCTTACAATGCACATAATAAACAGCTCCGCGGACGCTCTAGCAATCATTTGCCCGAATGTAAGCCTGCTTTGGCTGCGAAGAAACCTCAGATCATCGCAAAACAATCTCGTCGCCAGAGGGCTGGTAATACATTTGTCGCAAGCTCACCGGCCAAGTGAGTCCCCGAGGAAAAGACCAAACCTGGGACGCCATGTTTAAGGTTCAGAAATAGAAAATGAAGGATAAAAGGATAAATCTAATGCCGATAATCCTCGGTACATTTTCTGATGGCAAAGTCAGAAATACGATGGGCAAAGATTACCAGCTTACGCAGTTCGCCGTCCTTTGAGATGCCCACTCACTTTTCAAGCATCCCGTTCATAAACACGAGACTATTCGGAATGAGTTCTCCCTACTATGCAGGTCATACCGCTCAGCAGTACGACGAAAGGCTTTCCTCACCTCAAAGGCTATCCAGTTCCTGCTCTCCACGTGGCTTTTTTGACCGGGAACTGGCTCAAAAGTATACACAGTTCCAGCGCAGTCTTATAGCGGCTATGAACGTGCATTCAATTTGTATATAAATCTTTGGAAGATATCGCTCGGTGTCATAAAGGTCCTGACGACTGAAACATAACCGAGATACTGCGCCACCGCAGTAAAACTAAAACCCTTGGGCGAATCTTTAGGGTGCTACAGCCCAAACTTGGATGACCTTCGATGAGCTTAGGGTGTACCATGCACACTTAACGGGTCTCCTACGAGCTGTTGGAAGCGACATAGTTATGCCGGCCCTTGACATCCACGACACCCCTTCTGCATCACAGTGCAATCCACATGAAAGTGACGTTACCTTGCCAGTCAAGGCCTGTCGAAAGGCCGCATTTGTCTCGACCTACATCGCTTTTATGAGGTGCAGCACCTTCTGCTTGGCTATTTATACATACTTGAAATTGCTTCCGCAGTCGGTACTCAAAACTCTGGCCGTAATTGAAAGCCTTTGAGGGGTGCAAGTTATTTGGTCATGAACCTATGAGCTTCACAATTGGACAGACCACTGTGCGTCTTGACACCCAATGTCCGAACTGCGTCGAAAAGCCGTATTACTTCACAGTAAGCTTCAGGAGGAACCGGTCGTATAATGTACACAACTTAATGCGCACACAGCCCCTCAGACACTTGTCCAATGCGGTAATTACAACGGGCACTATCAGCCGTCGTATGTTCACCCGCACTCATCTTACTAGCTAGGTCGGCGCAGATAGAGCTCCGCAAAGAGGTATTGAGGGTTATCTAGGACACACAAGAGGCTCAGAGCTTTGAGGATTGAAATGTCTTTCACGATGCCCCACGAAAATCACTAATCACGTCGACAACGTCTTGAGCAAGTCGATGACACCGATCCATGCCAATCCAAAGCCTCCTTTCATTGGACCGGTAAAACAATATTCATTTTGCTTCAAAACACCTTTTTGCGGTAGGATTTTTGCACCTTACACACTCTTTTACTCTCGGATAAGGTTGGGTTGACGCCCTCCTTCCAAACGCGGGAGCTTAATGCTCGCGCGCTACGGGCAGGTGCTCTCGGGCGTCTGCAGGTCTCTAACGAGTCTCACCCTCGACGCGACGGTCTCCAGCACCAGGCAAACTGGGCTCTTACCAAGTCAGAGCTAAAAAAAATGGAAGACCCTCACGACCCCGGTGCTGGATTCACTGCCCGCCGAACAAGACCCGACGTATGCGGACACCACTCTATGCCGTGGATTAGCCAGACTGAGCCTAGCACGTGCATAACTTGGCAACGCGATAACGTAATACATTACATTACACACTCTATTACCTTTGCATTTGGAGCTTCTCTATATTCGAGTATTTCTTTTGGTTATCGTAACTGTACTTTTTATCCTGCTGATAATTTGCAGCTAGTTTCTTGCAAACCGGATAATGGCTTCGATAAGAAAACTGGTCAGACATTTTGAAGTTAGGTTAAAAAAGTGTTTAAAAAGCCTTTCCATCACCTCATCTGAAAATATTCGTGATTCGAAGCGCCAGCCGATCTTTTAAAGTGCTTTAGCTCACTTATATAGGAGATATAAAAGCCTTAGATGCATGTATCGCATAATTGAAGCATAAAAAGGTGATCAGCTCATGGATTTGGCGCTATTTCACTTTATCCTTGCACTTTGTCCAATAGCACACTGTTGACCCTTTCCGTCCGACCATTTTTCTCCTGTAGACATCAACAAGGGACATTTATAACTTTTGAAGGCGCAGTGGTAATCGGCGGGTCTCTATCCGACACCATCGTGTTTAAGGACATTAGTGTTTATCTATCGTATTCATTAATTGTCTTGCTGGTAGCTCTCAAATCTGACCGGCTAGAACAAACGCCAAATCCACTTCATTGCTTAGGCAGCACTACGCCGGTTTTGCCATTAAGTTTTGGCGGGCCAAAGACATAGTCCAGGCGAGTAAATTTCTTCAACAGTCAGCCAATATTGACAGGATTGTATGAGAGCCGACTTATGAGCCGCGTGCTTTATTCTCTAGCAGGTGTCACCGATATTTACACACTTGCCCTCCATTTTGAACATATCAACACACCTATGCTGTAAAGACTAAAACAATTGTTCCTTCTGGCCCAAATGACCACTGATTGATTTTTTTAATGCATAGGTATTCGTTATAATGAGCAACGACTCCACCCTTCGTTGGAGTGAAACGTCTATAATGATGCAGCTGCTATTTCTGTCGAGACAACTTCGGCATTTTCGACTGCAATGAAGAATTGCATCAAAGACTTTTGATAAACATACGCTATTCGTGCTTGATTAGTCCGTTCGTCATTAAAACGTTTACACCTCACCAACGTGAACTGAGTCATAAGCTGTCTCCGCGAAAGCGAATCGGTAAAAACATTGAGTTTTCCACGCTTGTATTTTATTCAAAAGGGATATTTCGCGAAACCTGACAGCAATCTTGCCATTTAAGAATCAAGTGAGGCCATTTCTAAGTGATGGGTGGTCTGAATCAATCAGAAATGACTTAGCGTTCAAAAGATAAACTCTGAATTTTTGTGGGCAATTTTATCGGCATGTATCCGCTGTTATAAACGAAGCGATTGTGTTAGTCAGCCTTAAGCTGTCCGGACTCGAGCAAAATAAATTGTTCGTGTCCGTCTTCGTCGAGTGTCCGTAGTAGATTTTGTGGCACTCCGTGCTAAGAATGTACTTTGTTTCAACATATGGGTGGACCTCCCATGGCCGTGCCTACGTTTTGGCACCGGAACTTCCGCTTCACTTTGGCTCTAGTCATGACACAGCGTAGTAAGGCCACGTACCGCGCTGGGTGTATATGCATTATAGTAGACAGGTCCAACTCATACACTAAGCCTTTTCGGTATGAAGTTCAGCTGCTGATTGAAACGCGGGCGTAGTTTGATATCGGTGACAGAGGCAACGCGTATTAATGGTAGATGTAAAGCTCGACTCTATGATTGTAGAATGGTTTTTTATCTTTTTACGAAAGGAGTCAGGTAACAAAAACATATTTTCTATCAAGGCTGACACTACATGCGGTTGTTTAATTAATGCGCAAGGCTTGCCTAATCCATTAGCGCAAAGCGTGGTGAAGCATGAGCGACATTGCTCGGTGCAAGCTCAGCGAAAGAATGCATGCAACCCAACGAGCTGGTAAATCGACCCACATGGTGCATAAACGTTCTCAACGACGCTATTTACTCGCCGATCTGCCATGAACATGTATAGTCAATACCAGAAACCCTAAAATATACCCTTGCAAAAGGATTTCGGAAAAGGAAGGTCTTGATTCGAACCAATACACATTGAAAGTCTATAATGGCTAAAGACACGGTCGAGGAGCTTCAATCATCAAAGACCTGTGTCCTATTGAGTCCTTCGGCAAGCCTACCACATAATCATACTAGTGGACAGACAACTGCGCAAGGATGTACTTTGAATGTGGCTCTATTTGGCAATAGTACAACCCGCTGGCACACTTCAAACATGAGGATATATGCGCAAACCTTCCTGTGCAGCTTGCGTCACTGACAGTAGATGCTTACTAGGCCACACGCCTTAATTCGACTGAGATGGTCATCAAGCGGCGAATGTTGAGCCTCATAGAGGAAATGGTATTGTAAACTTTATTACGCAGATTTACACGTGGTCAGCAGCTCGACTTCCATAAAAAAGCGGTGTATCTTCGCGCTTAATCGTACCGACGACTTCATGTCCAAATCGCCAAGCACACCTCTCCCCTGTTTGTGTTCTCGCGCATACGTGCCAAGCACTAGACGAAGTAACAGTTAGAGAAAGAGCTTTTCATTGTCTGGGTGATGCGATGATGCATTACCAAAAACATTCCACATCCCTAGCATTTACTTCCTTTGAAAGTATACCTTGCAAAAATAGAGCCATATGGCCATTCTCTGCAAGACATAAGTCGAGTGTGTTAGAGTGCAAAGTGACACAGGTGTCGAATGGCTTCCACTCTGGCAAGTAAACCAGTCGTTTGATTAAAAAACACTTCAACGAAATAAGCTTTTTGTCATGGACAAAAAAGGTTCAATGAAAAGACTTAATTTGTCAAAAGACTGAACACGGGTCAATCGATCTCAACTCTCGCCGTATGCTTGCTGCAGTGCGGTGCTGATGATAACAACTAAAGCGTCATAAACCGCACAAAGCGGTGACTAGCGTTTGGATCAGCAACGATGAGACCAGTTACTTTTGAGTTGGCCTGCAGAAGCACATTTTTTTATCTTTAAAGGAGAGAAGAAAGCGGCCTAGTCATATCTGCGCAATCAACACAATACATGTACTAGTTATTGATTAAGTTATACGTCTTTCTCAAACAGGCTTAAAATAGTCCTGAATGGCCTTGATTTTCTTTTAGTCTGACTGAAGGTCGAGTCTTTCAATAAAGCTCCCTGTAGAGTATTTTGCGCCAAAGACGCATTTATTTGCATCAGCGGAAAACTTACTTGTGAGCTTGCACATCGTGGGATTTTACTTCACTTTAAATTAGCAAAAGAGAAAAAAGCTATTTGTACTTACCACTACTTACATTGTAATTCGATGTCCTCGCTAGTAGTGTCCCATTATAACTTATCAAATCTGACAGCAGAAGCCGTCACATGTATAGTATCTCTCAATTACACACTGCACCCAGACTACTGACTGATTTTTTTTTTTCAAAAGCTTATGAGACAAGAAGAATTCCAGCTTGTGTGTCCGTCGAAAGGCTAATTCACTCCGCTTGTGTCTGCTACTTAGGAAATGGTTAAATTCGACTTGTCTGGACCTTGAACGGGTCATTTACACCGTGTTGAAGTTCTCGGGCGGTGTGTCTAGTACGGAATCACTTAGACCGGCTACTGTGAGCTAAATTTTGAGCTATTGGTGAGCCTGAATGCCGTCGAAGCTATAATGCTGCTAGCAGTCCATGTATAAATCGTCTTGACGAAGGACATGTCCAGCACCAGAGTGATAGAGCAAATTGGTGATTTCATCGGCTGTGCCGGACACGACCGCCTGTGTTAAAAAGAAGCACTGTTTTTCGACCATATTTTTCGACAACCTCAAATTTTGGGTTAATTAGCTTGGATTGTGTTCCCGCTTTATCGGCTTGGCTTCGAAGAGCGTTCAAGGTGATAAGCACTAGGCTATACTTGACCATTCGAAGACCAATAGTTTTACTGAGCGAATAATTTACGTAATTGCAGACGTATCACGCAGTGTGCGCGCGGATACGACAGTGCGTCGGGCAGAACGCTTCTACTTGTTAGTATGCACAAATAAATGCCTTTCATGCCTCTACAGGCTACACGAAGTCTTATGAAAATGGGTTTGTCAGCCTCGCGCTTCGATAATGTCATCACAGCGAGGGTCCAGGCTCGATGGAATCATTTGCCACGCGGCCTATTAGTATCAGCTCTCCCACAATACACAAATAAGTTTAAATGTTATCCAACGTGCTTAGATGTAAGATTTAAAAAACCCGGGCGAGAATAACAATTTGGAATCTTGACTTAAAGATTTGGTATCGTCAAAGGCTTTTAATCTTCCTACAGATGCAGATACAGCTGCCTATAGCGTTGAACGTCGAGGCGATGATTTCACAATGCATTGCATGATGTAGGGACAGGGTCCTTCTCCCTTACTTCTCGATAAAAATATGAGCCCCATTACCCCAAGGATTGCATTCTTGCGCGACGCCGTTGTCAATTTATAATAGAAGCTTTTGAAGCTAAAGGGGCATCTTTACTCTGGCAGTTCAGTAGAAGTTGAGGCCCCACTTCGGTACGGCTACTTCTACGTTGTAGACACTTTCACTTATGATAATTAGCACCTCCAATGAGACAACACGTTTTGCCACTTGGCTACGGGAGCTCCTTCGTGATTGCTGCGGAAGAAGTGCTTACGAAGGCATGATGTTGTTTACTATAGGCAACACGACGACCGTCTACTGGTAGTCGACGACTCATTACCGAGCAAGACCATAAAAAGATACAACATTGCTTGCACAACAAGTTGATGAATTGTTGAAATTGCGTCATAGTATGCTACTTGTTCTGCCTTTGTATACAGCGCCAGAATGCGTTTCATCATCTTCAGACGTACCGGTACGCTTTGCAGTGTCGCCACTGATTCTCTTCTTTTGATCGCCAAGCACAAGCACGGTAGTCTGCATGGATGAATTCATATCGATCAACAGCCTGTCTTTTAGAGTTGCGCGTAATTCACTCTAAGCATTCATTTACGCTCAAAAGCTGCGCCAAGGTATGGCATCCCCCGTCCACTCTTTAAAGCTGCCTTCGGCGGTCATAGTCGACTATTTAAATACATAAATCCTGCTCACTTTGAACCGCACAAGCGTGCTGTACGAGACTCGTACAGCACGCACGTACGAGTGACCTAATTGGCATCCAAAAGTAGAACACATTTACGCCAGAAAGTCATGCGGTATTTTACTACTGTCAGCTTGCCATACGTTGAAAAATTATTGGCTGCTTCAAACACCGACGATGCACCAGGACGGGGCGATAAGTAATCTGGATGATCCTAGATCTGAGCTTTGGTATAATATTTTTGGCCCATTTATTTTGGTATTCCGGCTTGCATGACGCATGCAAGTCACAGCGGTGATATTCGATCAACACAAAAACTGCCAGACGGACAGAAAGCTTTTAGGAAACTTTTTGACTCAAGCAAATCTTGATGGGAAGTATGAGGATTACACAAATCTACTGCGTCTGGAATTTTCGGATAGTAAATGACCTATGCGTATCAATGATGTATACAATGCACGATAGTAATTGTAGAATATTAATACCGCAGGATTGTTAGCGATTAATCTAAGATATGTTCATGAATTGTATTTTTTTCAGCCGATCGATTTGGCTCTGGTCGTTGCCTAATTGTCAAAGTGGACTGGTCGCGTAGCAGCTGGATAAAGATGGAGATTCATTTGATGCTTTTTGATCGCTCTTGGACAGCCACGACGTTTCACAAAAAAAGAGCACAGGATTCTATATTTAGCCAATGAGTCTCAGTGATTAATTTTTAACCAGCATTGTCGGCTGGCAAACTGCGATCAGGCCGCTTCCAGCGTCGTTATAACGCAATGACGGGGTATTTGGCGCAGAGGAGAGCCATTGCGTTCTGCATGAGCTTCGAGATAGCGCGTAGAAGTCAAATCGAAGTTGCCTTCAATAATGCAACTAGAACTCGCTATGATGAAATTTCCGCAATCAACTCATGCAAATAAAGGCCCAAATTTAATCGTAGCGGCAAAGTACTTCAACAAAATAAAGCGCCAGCCTTCTCTACCAAGACAGTTCTCGATTAAAAGAAGTCTCAGGTGTTGCGGAGATTGAATAGGCAAAGTCATATTCTTCTGCACGAGTAGAGAATTGCAGACGCTCTACGCATTAAGAATCTGTAGAAGCCACGAGCTCCAACATAGAACAACTGCTGAGACCCTTTAGCCTACTGGGACCAAAAACCACTCAATTCCAGCAAAAAGTCTAGAGTTATAAACAGCTCTTGTTCGGACCAGGCACTAGCGTGACCATGCCTGGGGGGGCTGTGAAAAACACCCATTCGTTTATGACCTTGATTGAAAAAAATCACATATTAACCTCGTATTTGCAGATACTTGTGTGGCTTCAGCCGGAAGCTAGGCTGCAAATCTTGATGAGTGCTTAGCGGATCCTGTGGCCTTGAGGTACAGCCATCAACACATGAATTAAAATCTCAATGCTCACTAGCCCTACTTGTCTACATTCCAAGATCAGCGGGACGCCAGATAAACTACTGAACAGCCATGCTTGGTATTACGCGACTGATCTTTTGACGTAGTCTCACTAGTGATGCTTTGCTATACGAGTCTGCCGCCTCAAACAAAGTAGACAATCCGGCGAGAGCTCAAAGAAGAAACCGGGCTCGATCGACATTCCCGTCAGCAAAACTTTCCGGTAGTCCAGCCAAGACCGTCCGTCTAGTCGTCAACTGAGTGCGGGTCGCTTGACCCGACCTCGAATATGTTTTAGGTGCTAACAGGTGACAAGTATGCTTCTGACTGCGATACTTCAAATGTAACACAGTCCCGGAGAAAGCTGATTGAAATCTGTCGTCAGACGAGGCTGAGGCGCGGGCGAGGTGAAGTCGTAGATGAGGAAGAGTGTTTGTTGCTTATAGCAAATTTGAGAAATGATATTAGATGAAGAGCTCTTGCGGTATTTTCTTGCTACAGCCTAGCTATTGGCTCCCAGCCATCAGCTACTACCACATCATTCTTCTTTTTTTTCATCTGTCCCAGAATTCTTTTGGACAATAAGGTCTATTGGTTTCTAATGTTTATGGGACATCTGGAACTATCTTCTGGTCGAAAATTGTCTAACCGCCTATACCTAAAAATAGTACTAATGCATATGTATTTTGGTAATATTTTCATTCTTTTGCGTGAGAGCCGTTACCGGTAAAATTGCCGGTAACGCCGATATCGACGGTTACGTGACACCAAAAGCCCTCGCTTTGTCTGCATCTTTTGACGCCGGCTTCGAATTATTATTGGCTTTTCTGTCCTAATTGCAATTCAGTAGTCGGATATTTATATTAATGAGTCTGTTGGGATCCCTTCTTGCCATCACCACTTTCAGCCGGTCGTTACCTCAGGTGGGAGCGTCGTCATTCAAATCTTTGTTAAGGGCGACTGTCACGCTGCTGTCTTTAGTAGTCTTAATGACCTTGAGTGCAGCTAAAAGTGATCACACAGAAACCGTTGTAAGCGCAAACAAAAGTGTCACCTTCTTTCCGAAGTGAAATCGCTGTTTCGCATCGGCCGAGCACTCATAAACAGTAAGTGGGACGAGCTCCTATTGACAACTATCTTTTGGAAGTGCGTTAAAAAATGGTATGATCAATTCTGACGGCTCGGATGGACTTACAAGCAAAAACGTTGTGACATTAGGCTACGCACTGATGTGAGCAGATACAGCACAGTTGTTTTTGATATTCACTTCCAACTTTAATGTCTCCCAGTTCCGTGAGCCTGATTGCTTTTTCTTCAAGCTTCAGCTAGGCGATTTGATCTCTGCGACAACGCTTGGAAATAGATCGATGTTATCTCCACGGGCGTTCCTGAAGCCTTTCTCTCTTCTTTTACCTTTAAACACACACTATGGTTACCTAAGATCACACTATCTCGTAATCGATATAACATAGAGCCTCCGAGGTTGTTAAAGTCCACGCATCACTTCCTTATCACCCTTATATAGTAAATTTAGCTAACTGTACTAGCGCTTTAGACATTGATCTCAAGCAGCATCGAGTGAGGGCTGAGAAAGGCTAAATGTTCTCCAACAAATCTCGATCGGTTTAGTGCATATGTATTGCGATTTGGACATTCTCCTGCGTCTGCCTCCTTCCATTTTCTCTCAAGAAAAGGGCTGATATTAGGATCCCGCGAGGCGAGTGATTATTTCCACGAGCGTCTTTGATGCCTTGACGGTCGCCGTTGCCATAATTTTTGGCACAATCATTTTAGTGGTAGCCCTCGTTTGCATTCAGCCCGCCAAAATATGTGCTTATTTCGCAGAGTCATGTCTTTCATCGAATGGACCAATTAAAATGTCTTCTTGGCATTTTTGTTCTGTCACCAACCTATTCATATTTTAGCAAGAATTTCAGGCATTTGCTCATAAGAGTTCTTCCATCCTTGAAATTCCTTTCTTCTTCTTTCCTTATAAACTCTAATTTTAATTGCGATTCTATCATCCATCTGAAACCTTTCGAATTCATTAACACGACTTGTTAGGGCATCTGTCCCGAAAACAATTTACAAGGTATTTCTCGCCTCCTCGACGCCATAGAATTTCAACTTTAATTGTGCTGATCCGCTTGGCTTTTAATCGCTTGCTGAAATGCTTACTTTACAGGATCACCAACGTTCTAGTACTACGGTATTGCCACCGGCATGGGTCACAAACTCAACCTCCTTGTGACTGAAAGTAGTAACTTTATCACCTGATTAGATTAAATGTCCCATCCGTGAATAAAATTAGGCGAAGCATCACCCCAGGTGCGATCATGTATCATATTCAGGGGGATCGTCGAGCCTTTGACAAACTTATCCAAATCTCGCTAGCGTACGTATAGGTATAATTTATAGCGCTCGAGTCCGAGATTGTACCACTCGCCAAGAAAAAGCTTTATCTTGAGGTATGTACGACATCGTAGTATGTTGCCTATGCCCCAGAACGCTTTTTAATGTTCAATTTTTTTTACATTTATCCTGGTACCGATCATGTCACATTGCTTTACTGGCACCAGATAGGTGAAACCCGCACTCGTCATACCTTCTAGCGATTGTTCGAAAAGTTTTTGATTCACTCATCTTGGTCAGTAAAGAAATTGGGTCGTACCATTTTTAATTTCCATTGTTTTATTAGGGCAAAGTCGGGATATGGCTTATCGCAATGTACAAAAAGCGAAAGGAGCTTGTCTACCACCTACGGCCATAATTAAAGCACCGGAAATGATGACACTATCTTACATTTCTCTTTTGTCGTACTGACCTGTTGGAAGTTTCTGTTCAGCTCGCTATCGAACGACAAGCCATTCAATTTTGGCATCTTCACTTGCAACGTAAAATTCCAGTATGCGCTTCAAATTGATTTATGCTTCGTATGCCCGACATACACGTCTATCAGTAGGCTAGTTTTAGTCTGGTTTCGATGGCCTGAGCGAAAGCGCATCACCAAGCGCATTAAGCCTGCAGGTTGAATTTAGAGCGAAAATTATATATCGAAAAGATGAAAACAACTTTGTCGTTTCAGGACATGCGAAGTGTATTTACCGTAGTCCCTAAGATGTGTGGTCTGACTTGGCACAAACTTTTCGTGCATAGAATATTTGCTCGAACGCTTACAAGCCCGTACTTTAGGCAAGTTTCTTGTCGTGAACGGAGGATATTGCTCGCCAGCCACGTAGATCTAACAAGTTTTGAGATGATTTAAGCCGTTTAGGTTTGGCCTACGCCATGTGAATAGTACATATTGAAAATTGATTAATTCTAACCAATCGTTCTCACGTTTGAGGACTGGATATACAGGTCTCGCAAAGCCTCTATTTGTGCTAGTGAGCAGAAAAACGTCGAGAGTTGATGTTAGACACATTACTTGGATTTTTTCGAAAGTATCAACAATATTTTTGCTAGGCAGTGTCTAAAATTGTTTGTTCTTGTTATGCCATCGGCTGTGCGCTACTGCAACTTGGTGGAGACTTATTCGAACAGTTTCTCTTGCTATAGGCTTGGTAATTTGAGGATGGCGAATGGAATTCCATGCTCACGAAAAGAAAAAAATGTGCAATCAGGTAGGCACTAGTAGTCTTTCGGGTACATATGAAATGCTTCAAAATTCTGTGACAACTTGAACGGCACATCTTTGATTCGGCGGGAAATATGCTCCAGCTTCCATCTGCTAGTTTCTATGCCCTTAGACGACAAAAATATTGGTGAGAAGGTCTCACGGATGAGATACCGGCATTAAGTCATAGAAAGCGCGAAGGTCGCGCTCATCTAATCAGAATTATTCTTTCGGGCGTGTCCGCAGTAAGAAATTGGTTACCATACGATTTCGAAGCTCTCATGAGGTGAAAAGGTTCAGGATCCTCTTAAAAGCTTCCATGATGTAACAAGTGGATCCGGGGTAAATTGTTTTCAAGAACTTTTTACCTAATCTAAACTGAAAAATAATGGCAAGGTATAGAATACGTTCTTCTATGCCAAGACACGAAAGATTTGAGTTACATGTCGGTGATAAGTAGCAAGTAGCCTTGGTGGCGGGTAAATGCCACTTGATCGGATTCCACAGCATGTGGCTTGAAGATCGAAAAGGACCAGTATATTCTTTCCAGTAAAGTACTCCTCGCGGAGGGCAAGTGGACAGCCTATCCAGCTCGAAGCTTTAATTCGCGAAAGGATTTTTGTAAGGGAAGTCATTACTTAGCAATAATAGTGCTCTATGAGTCGATAAGGTAACTGGCGAGATCTTGATGTCAATGTGCGCACAATTAAGTGCATTGATGTTGGGTGATTGGTTTGGACCGTGATTCACGAACTGCTTGAGAACCGTATTGTGGCGGTAGTCTTCTTGTAAATTCCCTCCAAAAACCCCGAAAACTGTCCCAAATTTGTACAAACTATTATAACACATAATATTCCGGTCTGCGCCAATGTGCCCAGTCGGTCTATGGAATCAGCAAGGACAACGCTGGTTCTTTACCACAAAATAAACCGCACTCACTAAAGGAGGCAATAAGTCGCATTGACTTCGCAACTCAAAAACTGTAACCAGATTGTAGTCGTAACATCGTCATAGACAATGTTATAGAGCCGTAAACGTAGTCGTAGTCATCATAGTCATAGTCATAGTCGAAGTCGTAGTCATAATAGTAGTAGTAGTGGTAGTAGTGGTAGTAGTAGTAGTAGGAGTAGTAGGAGTAGTAATAGTAGTAGTAGTAGTAGTAGTAGTAGTAGTAGTAGTAGTAGTAGTAGTAGTAGTAGTAGTAGTAGTAGTAGTAGTAGTAGTAGTAGTAGTAGTCATAGCCTTAGATAATGTCGTGATAAATTGCCTTCATCGATTGAGTCATTTCCCTTGTTCGTTTCCCATGTTTTCTTTTGCGTTAAGTTGAAGAGCGCTTGATATAGTAGCAACTATAGTAGAAAAATTGTGATCAAAATTTTAGTTATACATTACTTTAAAAGACAAGATTTTTTTGTAAGCTCACAAATACATACAAAAAACCGAAATAAGTTTTACTTTCCCAAAAAGTATCAAAATATACCGAGATTATAAAACTTCCTTAGGTAGTATTTTCTTGGTTTTTGAGTATTTGTCAATCAACAATATTCAATAGAAATGTACTCAACAAGACTGCTTATACCATTTTTAAGCAGAACTAAAGAAGTCATTCCTTTAGCAGAAGTATCCATTCCAATGCCGTTAAGCGTCATGTGCGAGGCTTCCGAATCTGACATCGGCTCCGCATTTTTGCGATTGACGAAGATCTCGCGAGCGAGGCATCTCGATTTATTTCAATCGAGCTACTCTGTTTGTGTCAAGTAGCTACAAAACAGAACTTATGCGCCGAAAGAGTAATGCGAGCATGTTCACGGCGCTAAGCTATTTGTGGTCGTTCTTAACGCCATATTCTCATTAAAAAGCGATAAATAAGTCGATTTGTCCCAATCAAATGCAAGATAAATGTAATTTCATGTTAATTATAATGTTGACGCTATCTTTAATCTTATAATCTTAATGTACTTAGGTCATATTGTGAGTTCGCTCGCATTAGCAGGATTGCATTTCTATTGACAAAAAACTGTCAGGCGTACAGAATGATGCTAACTGAGTGCCTTTGAGGCAATTTCGTTTCGCAGAGAAAGCTGCCAGACTTAAAGGATTGAACTGTTGACAGCGAACGCAGTTGGATCGCTATGAGTGGATAGACGGTCTCCTTCACTCTTAAAAATTCAGCCGGTTCTGTTTTGATCGATGTTTTAAATGTTGAAGACCTCGAGCTTGATATGCTTCTGAAGGTGAAAGATGCTCCGAAAAGTAGGCATCTAAGTTAAGCCAAATCGACTTTTTTGGCTCCGCAACAATTTGGTGGCCCCGCATGAACAATTAGGTTCCTAGTTAATTACGTCCTTTAGGAGGTCACATTCGAGGCTTACCCGTCGGCTGACCTGTTGATACTCTTGACTTGTCTTTGGGTTACTAAAAGCGAATGACAGCACATGTCTGTGTGTTGCCTGAGCAAGGTGGTGCGTTTGGCACCTATTGCTTTCTGAGAAAAAAACAACCTTGCTGTTTACATAAAAATACATAAGACAATGACCTTCCGGGCACGACGTTGTCGAACAAGGGCCCGTGGCTGGCTGCCGCGAATTTTCAAGACTCTGGTTCGAGCCGCTTGCTGCTGTCACCAACAGACCAACCTTAAACTGGTGTATTAGACATAAAAAGATCAATGTGTTGCCAAAACACACACTGCAAGGTGGGCACCAAATTGGTGGACCGATAGATTATCAAAACTTTCTCCGATTCGTGGTCCTTCCTATAAATGCATTCTTGCGAGGGGGCGGTAAAAACGTCGCCTTGTCCAAACAAGTTGCAAGATGAGGCTACACCCACGCTAACGGGGACACCGTTTGTGTATGATAGAAGGAGTGCTGCCTTGCTACGTTCTTTAGCTTAAACCTTTGCACATTTAGCTTTAAAGCAAAACAAGTCTGTAAACAATATAAAGGGACGTTCTCAGAAATATGGACTGGATGAACAAATCGCGGTTTTTTTCTTTTAATGCGACCGTAAAGTAATTAATATAAAGACAGAGATTACAATATACCAACACATTATTGCTTAAATATTAGCGCTAAAGCCAATAAGTAAAAGCTGATAATGTTATGTTTTCGTGTGTTGAAACCAAAATTTGTCAGTGTACATTTTAGACTCAGAAGACCGTAAGTCTATTAAAGCTAAGCTTATAAAATTGTAAATTTAATACGACTGTTTAGCAGATTAAGCTACAAATCTACCCAAAATAATTACACTTATACCGTGTATTAAGATACATCAACAGACAGCGCTGCTTGATTGCTTTGACCGCCGTTGTGCAAATTTCTCGCCAAATTAAGCGTTAAAATAGCTTAACTCTATCATGAAGCCGTAAATGTGCTTGTAAATATTGTAAAATTGTCAATGTTTCCAAAGACAAGCCTAACATCATATTAAAGCTTTAAATACCCTGCCGCTTCTTCATAAGACCATAATGTCCTTATGCTTTATCCAAAATCATAGACACAATTAGAATTACTGGATAGCCTTTAAAGTGCTTAAGCAGAGTCGCTAAATGAGGCAAATATACCTAATTTAGGCGATTGACTCATGAATTATCGAATGCGTTGAAGCACCAGGTAATAGCAAGCCAAGTTTATTACGCCATAAGATTTAGATTACGAATGTTAGTATGTGCAACTTGATCCGCTAGCCTACCATTCTATCAGTGTCTTATACCGGCACGGTGGTCGCAATCAAGAGAAATAAGGCATAGATGACATTAGTAGCAAATGCTAGAGCCGCATGTGCAGTAAAGACGTGACTTGATCAGTGATAGAGCTTCTATGCAATGTGGTCATTCTTCTGTGTCAATAAATTTGTCAAATTCGCGCTGCACATAGCAAAATTCATTTGTGATACTGGTTTCGCTGAGAAAGGCTCTAAATTAGGTTCAAAACATATACCATGATCAAACTCCGATAGAGTCAGGCTTAAAGAGCTCTAACGCCTTGGGCAAACGGACTAAAGTAACTATGGAAATTCTGTTTCTTGTATGAGAATCGTAGATAGGAATTCAGTAACTTCCAAACCTTTACCCTTGGTATACATGCGAGTAAAAATATAATCATAAGCGCCCGCTCAAGCTTGCTTGTGTATGTGTTATGTGTACCGGTGAGCTCAGAGCTTGTTAGCAAGTATCCCCCTTAGTGAGACAAAGACTGTGTATGATTTTTCTACACCGGAGGTACGTGGACGTCTTCATTGTCGTGCATACCAGTGCTTTTTGAAAAGATAGTACCGTGCTCACACGTTTATATTGTAAAAACCTGAATTTAGACTTTTGTATGCCATCGGAGGCTTAAACGTGCTTGGAATCCTGCGCTTTAAAACTATGCGATCTAATAGAAAATAAAACACAGCTCATAATAGAAGAATGTGGATAGTGATTGATCGGTCGCACCAACTGATTGCAATTTCCACTCTTAATCGAAGAAAACAGGGCCTTGTCTTTGTCTTGTTGACGCATTGCTATGAAAATGTACTGATGTAAATGAACTAGCTACGTAGCACCAAAAATGGTGCTGGGTTTTGTATTTGAATTAGAAAAACTGTGAGCGTTTGCGTAATTGTTCACAGCTGATAAGCTATCAAAAGATGAAGAGAAAGATAAAAAACGATCCGTACATAATAGCAACAGGGATCACGACGGTCTGTAGAGCTAAACATATACCTGACTGGGATGTAAAGGCTAATCTAACGGTTGTGCGCAGCACAACGACCATTTAACGTACACTGAGTACGATTTCTGCAATTATCGCAAGGATAATAAGATTAGATGCCGAGCCCGCAATCAATCGTATCCACTACGGCATTGATGGTGTTGGTGTAGGAGTTAGCAAGTCGAAGAATTCCCGAATATGATCAAGCCTAAATTTTTATGAGGATATGACAGGCGATGGCGATGATGATGGAACCCGCGTAGACTTAAGGTGCAAACCCTTGGTAAAACCGTCTTGCTTATTTGGTAATGCCGATACTACAACTGCTAAGCGAGTAAGCGATCGCTGCTGAAGGCCAATGAAAAAAAATGTTCGTTTTGATGTTTAGAAAACATTTATGCTTGCTTGGTGGCGAGGCTTCAGTGTTTGACATGCGGACTCTGTCCATCCACACTAGACTGATGTGGCTTTCAGGCGATGAAACAAAGTATGCGCAGTGTTTTTTTCTGTTTTCGCTATCATAACATTTTATCCAAGTCGATGTGCAAGATGGTGGCATCTTTGATACACGTTTGCCCAGGCGAAGACTTGTCGTCAACAGCCCATAGGAGGATATCGTTCGAGATATCGTCCCTAGCATCACTTTTATGCCTACTGCCTGGACAGCCGCCGTCACGGACACTCCGTTCGTGCTTTCCACTCTCTTGAAACTAGCGACAACGAGTCAGAATTATCGTCTACAATTCACTACGACATTAGCGAGGGTACAGCCAATGCAGATTGCTGTATCCTAATATATATTAAGACAGCAGAGATAATATTTATAGCATCCAAATGTGCTACAAATTGTACGCAGGCCTTGTTGTCACGAACTTGAGCTATGACAGCTAAGCTCGGACCTAAATTGTGACACAAAGAAAATAGGTACAAATAGTTCTGACTACAATATCTCGCGCCAATACGTTTCGCCTAAAATGCACGAGGTCTGTAAACTTCTTAGTTAGGTGATGTGTGGCGAAGTAAATAAATGTAAAGTTCGACGAACCGTAAGAAAAAAGCTACGTGACCAATTATTATTTATTTCATACAAAATAACATAAACTTTCGATATGAAATTGATAGTATTGTTTCAGAAAGGTCCGAGTTTTGGGCAAGAGCCACACTTTTCAAGTCGCGATCCAGCGTCGAATGGGTGTCAGTATCAAAGTATCGATTCGTTGTCGACCATTTACATGCGATGATAAATTGGGTGTCGTAATGACGCAAATGGCGAAGAAGAAGGTGATGTGGAACTCATTAATTCAACGTACTCGACCACGCGATTTCCATTTGGTTACGCTTGGTGGAGTGCTTACGGATACAAGCGTCACATTCAAGGCGATGCCCAACGGGCTGACAAAATGACACTTGTTGACCAACAAATGGCCTACGACAGCATCGGACGTAAAATAAAGGTGGATTTGTTAGGAGGAAATGCCGTCGTCCTCTTTGCTTACGGTCTTTCAGGATCTGGAAAAAACCTTATCCGTATTTGGGGTACGTTAATTAAAGTTTCGCGCACTAGCGCTTTTTTGAAATTAATGGCATTTGCTAGCCGGATACGATAGATCTGCCCAGAGCGTGGTTTAAACATAAAAATCCTCATCCATTGCGATGTCGTGGCGTCGTGTTAATTTCTACATGCTTTGGAGCGTAAATTTTCTTGGTAATGGCGTTTGTGGTCATAGCTTTCAAACTAAAACGTTGACGACCTTAAGCATATGTTTTTTCTCGGGACTGGTGTTTAGTGGACGCAAAACTTGAGTAGCAACGCCTACAATCTTATATGGCTTTGCCATCTTGCACCAGGAGCTACAGTCTCAAAGTCTTCTATTAAAGGACGACTGCGCGTTATCGCATCGTTTCTTCATCAAATTTTTGGTCCTTATCTTTGTTAGACAGAGATTCTAGTTTGTAATTCTCGTGACTTCATGACGAGGCGCTAAAGCTGCCTCATTTTTTATACTGGGTTGTGATACAGCTTAAGCACAGCACTAGATAAAAGTGCTCGCATCAGTTTCGGTGTGTTTTTCGTTGTGTACATTATGGCTCGTTTTGCTATATTCGTACCAAATCCAAATCAGCACTGACAAAACTTACTTCTAAAAACAGAAGTTTTGTCCGCTAATGGATGTTGAAGCCAGCGGGTCTCCTGCTCCTCGTAGACCAATCAGTTTATTTTTAGCATATGTGTATTGTAGATTCCCAAATTATGAAGCGTCTGCTTAGCGAAAAGGTTCTGAAAACAAGGTGGATATCAAACATCTCGCAATGTTCTTCCTTGATCAGGTTATACATCTTGCTAATTCGCAGCATATCCTTTACGTCTGTGCCGCCTATATAGCTTATTGTAAGTGCGTACGATGATCCACTTGCAATCTAGCTTCTTCACGCTGAATGCCATCAAAGGTAGCCAATTTATTATACTGAACCATTGCTGCCTCGCCGTTTGCACGATAAAATACTTTGATGATGCCACATTATTCTTTGGTATAGGACGCCGCAGTGTCACGCAGGATTTGGTTGCTAAAATCAAAGCAGCTTGATATTGTACACCTCTATCTGATGATAACGCCGAAGACGAGTCTCGTATGAACATATTCTGGTCCCTTAACGAAAAATGGTATACGGAAAAAGTATATGCTTCGGGATGAAAAGGCAAACTCTGTGCACTGTGGACCTTTTTAGTGTCATAAGACCGCTTCAACCAATTGTGGTGAAAACTTTATCTCTCTTACGTCGTATGATCTATTCTTAGCTTCGTAAACCTCTTCGAAACACAATTTAAATCTCTTCCATTTAAGTAGAGCATGAAACGACGGAATGGGTTAAGTATTATTTGCCATGGAGAGAACTGATAATTTTTCTCGACAAGGGTATATAACTAAGAGCTTTCAGTTTTTATTGGCGTGTCTATCTTAGACCCTGTCCGCCCTAGACATGCCGCTCTAAGCGAGACATGTGGTCTCGCTTTAACCTTGCGAGACCATTCGTCCGAATAGACTCTTCGTGTTATATATGTGTCAATACGATTGTGCATCGACAAGCTGACTTCAACACTGGCGACTAGCGATATGCTCTTCCCCTTGTAAACCCAGCTCAGCGTAATATACATTGCTTCACATTTATAGAACAAAATCTGGGTGTCTTGAACTTTGGCTGACGATGTCACGCCGATGGGGTCGTGACGTAGCCCAAATTAACTTGACGGGATCTATGCCGACGCAATGGCAAATTACGAATATCCGAGGACGCTAATCTTCTTTGCCACAATTGTAAATGATGACGTAAGGTCAATTGCCATCGAAGTTTACTTAAAGAAAGGTATTTTTCCGTCATAGTCGAGTGTTCTTTCTTAAAATGACTATAGACGAGCATATCATCAATGTGTATTCGGACAAATGCCCGTCAAGCTTGGAAATGTCTTGTAAGCCGACGGTAAAATGTTGGCGTGGCGTATGCTAGCTCTTGTGTCTCCACGAGACACTCTTACAGCTTGTCTCTAGGCATACCGACCTTATAGCTGATTCCTTATTTCGAAGCAGGCCATCGACCAAGTCCAGCGCACTATGCAAAGTTCACCCATTCAGTTAACCGACGTGCTCAATTTAAAAGAGACGCTTAAAAAGACACTTCTATCCTGGTCACCGTATTCCTAGCATGTGATATGAACTTTTGCCAAATGCTGTTCCAACTTGCTTGCTGGTGTCAGCAGCATACCACTGTTAAATAATAGTCAGACGGAAGGGGTAACTCGTACATATCGTGCGCATAGACGCTGAATTCAAGGACCGAAAAGTTATTAATGTTTGCTTTAGCATACAGGTATGTGAATCCTAAGTTTGTAGAAATCAAAGTTTTCCTCTCGCCAGCAAGTTTTTGTTTCTGAAAACCGAAAGGTAGTAGCGACAGGCTTACGAAGAATGGCGACATGCTAATGCTTGAGTTTAGCTGAGTAGTACAGTGAACCCTGCACAAAGCCTATACAAAAAAGATTCGTTGCTCAACAGCGTGTAAGTGTAATTAGTACTTAATTTGAAAACTGGATTCGCTATGAGGTCAGTAAGCCTAGCGCTATGGGAGTGGCTCGTCAACGCAAGGGCTATCCGACCCCACGGAAGCGTTTACCCGTTTCGACACTCAGGTTTTTGACTGTTGAGTGCTCTCGCACAAAAATAAATCGACGTATACACGTCTTTAAATGTATCGAAGGAGATTGCTTGGCGGTATTGGAGTGTTTTGAGTCACGTAACGCAAGGAGCTCTAAGGACCAAAACGCTATGTCGGCATCAACAAATGTTTCTCCTTGGCAACATTCTCAGCTGCTTTATAAGTATTTCTGGGATCAGCGCAATTCCCCCCCTCAAAATGAGACCCTTGTGACTTAGGCTACGGTATTCAGCAAATCTAAGAAAGTGTTCGACCTATCCAGCTAATTAGACATATAATGCGGTTCTTGCTATGCATCTGTTCTTTTTACGAAAAGAATTGTCACTGAAAAGTCGCCATCACGCTACTTTGGTCATCGTCATAATTTTTTTTAGCTGACACCAGTGTCGGCTTTGCCCGACCAGACGAGCTGCTTAGCGACATTTGCAACTTTTTCTATCTGCACGTTACCAAAAGCAAGTCCTTGCCTTTCGGTCCAGGCAGCTTACAACTGCTAGACGGAACTACTTTGTTGATAAAAAGAATTATCTGTCCTAAAGTGTGCCCTGGTAAAGTTCTAAGCGCATCTTCTGGGTTCTAAGCCTCTTGTCGATTTACAGTCCATGCATCGTAGCGGAGCGGCAGCAAATACGTCGAAATTGCCGACAAATCGCGGGATGACTATCATTTTTCGGTGTAAAGATTTGCATCGATACAACCTTGTAAAACACATTGTTCTTGCCGGTATGCTTTTAGTCATGTTTCATTATCAAATTTTATCAGTAGATTAGATATTCTGCTAACCTATGAATTCACGAGGCATTCAAAATTTATGCCGTAACAAGCTGTGATCATGTTATTTGGTGCTCCTCCCATCGGGACAGAAGGCAAAATACACTGCCTACTACGCTACCACTCAACAAAGCAATTGCATTGCTATGAGTAGATAGATGGTCTGGTCCACTCTAAGAGGATCCATTAGTTTCAATCTTAGTAATTGCTTAGTACGTCACATACCCTTTACAATATTTATTGGAGGCACGTGATGCGCAGATTGCTTGGAATTCTGGCCAGCAGATTTTTTTGGCTGGTGTCACAACATTTTGGTGACCCCACGTATACCCGTGGATGCCAAAACGAGTGAGGATCTGTATGACGGGTCATAAGTTCAAATATACGGCTGATAAATTGACCTCCCTACGAAGGCTGTCCTCACTGGAAAGTTATTGACACTTCTGCATAAGCAAGATGGAGCGTTGGTAGATATTGCAGCTCGTATCACTGAGAACAAAGCAGTAATACTGTTTACAGAGACGGTATTTGGCCTTCCGAGCACAAGATGGTCAATTTGAAACCCACAATTGACCGCCGCATCTAGACACAGGCTGTTCCAATCGCTTGCTGATGTCAACAAATGACCACGTTTTGACAGATTGCTAGACAAGAGGAGTCAAGCGTGTGCATAGAAGCATACGGCTCAGTATGTGCGATGAGAGTGTAAGGCCATCTATATCAAGCTTTATATTTATGAGGACCAATAAACATTTCGCCGAGATCCATGAATGTGTGTCTTTGCAGCAAAAAAAGACAATGCTTTTCAGCTACTTTGTGAGAGAATATGAGGTCAGCGTAGAGCCGAAAAAAATAAGCGTTGCGGCTTGGCTTGCGCTGCGTAAATGATCTCTGATGCTCAACGATTGCAACTGTTACGCAAGTAAAGCGGTTCTCGCCATCAAGGTTGAACTTGTAAAGTTCTTGTCATGAGTGGGATATTTCCGTATGCCAGTTTAAAGCTGCCTAAGGCGAGCCCGGAGATATGCTCATGACTGTCGTTATAATGTGGCAGTAGCGCGCAGCAAAAGGCATTTTCGGTATTGCTGCAAAATACCAACTTTAACGTTTCCAGAAAAGTCGAGTTTGGTGTCAGCCAAAGCATCTTCTTGTGATTACCTGAAGCAACCTGGTGCTGACTCCTCCGCCACCATTTTTTTCTAAATTGAGTAGTGTCGTTGCAAGACCCACATTTTTTGTAAAAAAAAGTTGTCTTAGCCCAACATTTTCTCAAAATTGCTTGGCAGCGTCTCAGCACTTCTATAGAGTCGTCATACGCTAAGTTGCTGTTCTAATGCATCTGCTGATGTTTAAAATGAAAGAAAAGACGAATTTTCGTCCGTACAGCATCTCAGCGTCTAGAAAGAATGAGTATACAATTAGTTGATGCATGATTGCGTCTGTGGGAGTCTAGAATAATAGACAGGACGTACCTGTATTCGCGCTTTAGGTACACGTGGTCTTCTAACCAGCTTACTTGTCTGTAAACATGGTTTTGGAGGAACGTTTGCGACAACCAGGCGATGAGTTCGCACCTGCACAGAGGCGGCGTACTGGAAGATGTACAGCTTCGTGGTAAACGCCTTTTCGCTCTCTCCGATCTTGACGCGGGCAATAGATTACAGGTAGCTAAACTTGTTTCTTCAGGATCTTATCCTTTTGGCTTTACCTATATTGTTATCATTCTGCAATTTAGTATCTTTCGAAATATCTTAAAGCGCAAATCGATATAAATATTGATGGGGGCTTACGAGCAACTTTTATAAGGCTCCTCGTAACAGGAAGCCAATTTTAGCACGCAAACTCGTCTTTTCTTTTCGGAAAAGGTTGGGGTGACGCCCTCCTTCCAAGCGCGGGGGCTAAATGCTCGCGCGCTTCGGGCAGGTGCTCTCGGGCATCTGCAGGTCTCTAACGAGTCTCACCCTCGACGCGACGGTCTCCAGCACCAGGGCGCCACCTGGGCTCTTACCAAGTCAGAACTACACAAAATTATGGAAGACCCTCACGGCCTCGGTGCTGGCTGCACTGCCCGCCGAACGAGACCCGACGTATGCGGACACCACTCTATGCCGTGGAACTGCCAGACTGAGCCTAGCACGTGCATAACTTGGCAACGCGATAACGTAATACAATACAATACAATACTCGTCTTTTCGCAAAGATTCGTTCGATCCTCTCGACGAGGACTTGAGTTTCTTCCAAATGTTTGTTGTCAATTGCTAACTGACTCTTATTTGAAATGCCGGTTTGGTCTAATGATGACACTACAGTCAGCGAAGAAGGCTGCAATTGACCAGGTCATCAAACGATGATCAAGTTAGCTTCTACGAAAGTTTGTTCGACTTCAGAATGTACCTCCGACTCAATTTGCCTCTGTGACTATGCATGCGCCTACATTAAGACAACAATGGTGAGAGATGTTCCTTGACATATATTGTTTTGGCTCTTAAATGTGCATCTGCATCGAATCTACCCTAAAGTGCAATGCTGCGCTCGCCACAAAGTTTTCATCTAGGTCGTGTATGGCGAGTCAAAAGTGGTTTGTCTATCCGAGGGCATCTTAGACGATAAACGCTCTAAAACAGCCTCCTTCTACGCCGAGGCGGGAATCACTCATTAATCGCTCTACCTTCCATGATCGGTCAAAAATTTAAGTGCCTTTGGGCAATAAAATTGGCAAGGAGTCTCGTGGGTGCTCCTGCAAGTGCTCACCCGGCCTTTGGTCTGAGGACTGCGAAGAAGACTAGAGTTAGCAACAATTTTGTAAAAACAACCTCGTCGCCCGGTGTTGCGCCCTTAAAGGTGTTGGACTTGTCTCAGACAAGACTTACCGGTCATGTCAAAGACCTCGCCCATGAAGACAGTGTCCATAGCTCCCACGGATAAAGATCCGGTCCGGGACGCGCTTGCTACATTATGATATACAGAACAATACGAAGACGATTCTCAATACATTTCTCGGTCGGGTTTAGCTTCGTCACTCGCCTGGTGCAGGGTACGGACGTCCCATAAAATTCTACTTGCTTTGTCTACAACGGGTCAGTCGAAAGAAAGGTTCTCTTAAATGGTCAATGCAGGCCACGGAACGAGCAGTACGCTTGTTTATTTCGGCACCCAAAGCTTTCTGGAGCCACCACTTGCATGGCAAATATGCAAAGAACTTGATTCTAAAGGAGAATTTGTTCTATCTAAAGCGTGCTGGTAGCATCACATCAAGTCCTGCGTAACACTTCGGAATATCCTTAGGTACTCCCCAGCACGACATTCAGATTAAAGAACATATTTGAAAATCAGCTAGCCTTAACGATGATATTCTCCGAGATTCAGTTCATATAACGAAGTGTTTGGGTCCAAGAGCTTTAAGTACAATTTGCCTGAATGAGGGGTTGAAGACAATTCACCTTCGAGATATCTCGGCTTTGGCAAACCGAGCGCTGAAAGCGTTGCTTTTGAGGGGGGCGGGAATAAGGTTGATTTTACCATACCCCAACGTGCGGCTTGAGGCACGCGGCCGACTTACGAGGCGCTACATTGCTTCTACTTCCAGATCCCAACGGCCTTCGGACAATATTTGCTGAGCCTGTGCAACAGCTTAAAGCATTCAGTGAAGCAGGAAAATTACACCAGCCTTTATGTCGTTCATGAATGCGCCTCTCTTTCCAGTACGCTTCACACGGAAGTATTGCTGGCTTTGGAGGTCAAAAAGCACCAATGTAGGCCGCTCCCTCCTTCATCAAGAGCATCGGCTTCTGCGCGGCCAAGTGCCCGCTGCTGAAATTGCTGACCTAGCGCCCAGGCCCCGGCCCTGAGGTACGTTACACAACAATCTGTGTCCAGATTTTTGTGCCTAACATACAGTGAAATGTATGATTCTGTGCGCAAACTAGGTTGCTCTGCATTCTAGCGCCACGTTTTATCTCCATACAATCGTAATGGCGTACGTTTGGTGCGCTGGATTCATTTTGGTCCTCGCTGCTGCTAACGAGATTGCAGACTTCGGCTCCATCATCATCAGCGATGCTGACGACGCCACCATCTTCAGTACCCAATCGGTACCTACGACGGCCTCGACAGCCTCTACAAATTGGAAGCTCAGCTCACTTAAGCAACCTACTATAATTGGCCATCGCGGTGCACCGGGTTACCTGCCTGATCATACCATTTTAGGCTACACGCTTGCCATTGAATACGGCGTGGATGTCATTGAGCCTGATCTAGTCAGTACTAAGGATGGCTTCCTTGTCGTTCGCCACGAACCCTATATCGACGCCACCACCAACATCGCGGACCACCCTGAGTTTGCTGACCGGCGCACCATCAAAATGCTTGATGGTATCCCCACTGAAGGCTATTTTGTCAGCGACTTTACACTTGCTGAAATCAAGACCCTTTGTGCCGTGCAGCCGCTGCCCGAACGTGACCAGAGTTATAACGGATTGTATAAAATACCTACATTTGAAGAGGTCATCCAGCTCGCACAGAAGAAGTCCGCTGAATATAATCACACTATCGCTATATATCCGGAGGTAAAGCACTCGAGCTTTCACAAGGAGCTTGGCTTGCCTATCGAAAGCACGATGCTTAACTTGCTGACCAAGTACGGATGGAATCATGCGGATGCGCCTGTGTTAATTCAGTCCTTTGAGACTGAGAACTTACGTGAGCTCAATAAGGTCACCAACCTCACGCTCGTGCAGCTTATTGACGCTTATGATAGCGATCCGCTTACTGGTGAAGTCAATTTTAAGGCGCCGTTTGACTGGATTATGATCAATCGCACAGATGACTGGAACTACCTCATTTCTTCCGTCGGTCTTGCAGAGCTGGCCTCGTATGCCGACATTATATCTCCGTGGAAGCGATACCTACTTAAAACTGTCGCTGTTGAAGTGGACGCAGACGGCAACGTTGTGGACTCAAATGGCGACGGCATAGTCTCGGATGCTGACTATACCATCGTTCAGAACTCGGACGTAATCAGGAAAGCACACGGCGCCGGCCTTAAGGTGCACACATGGTCGATGCGTGACGAAAATTATCGTTTGACCGCTAATTACTTTGGCAACGCGACGCTAGAGTACTTAAAATTGTTTGACGAAGGCATTGACGGTCTGTTTAGCGATAATTGCAAGACCGCTGTGCCCGCTCGTGATGCGTGGCTGGCCAGTAGGAGATAATATTTGAACGCGTGAGTGCGTGGAAGCATAGCATCCCCACCCATTCGATCAGGTTACACTGTAAAAGGAATCGACATGAAGCAAGATGGCATTAAATTTCTTTCTAAGCTACTCACACCAAGTGCATCTTGTAATAAAGAGATTCCTGCTCGTGGCGCGCCTTCAAATACGCTGCGTGAGCTGTAGAGTCGGGCTGTGAGATTCTTAAGCAAGTAGTATCAAGCGGAAATGATCCCGACTCCGTGAGAGTGTGGAGCCCCAAGATTGTGCCAATGAGCATCGCAATACCTCGCGAGGTAGACTCAATGGCACCAACTTCAAAAACAACCTCAATTCCCAAACAGTCGGCAATCATCTGACGCCAGACTGGTGACGACGTAAGCGCGGTTCCACTCACGACAACCATTACATCTGAGTCAGCTGAAAACGCTAAATGTAGTACGATATTATACAAATGAATTATACCAATTCGCCTCTTGCACAGGAATATAACACGTACCAAGGAGAGAAAAGAGAGCACTGATACGAAGAGCGACTGACTCCATTCCGGCACGCAAAAATTCAATCGGTGTTGTCCACTTACTGATGCCGCTTATAGTGCATGTTGCATTCTCCAGCCAGCCCGGAGCACGTTCGCCACTTAAAAATGGTAGAAGAGTAAGACCGTGCTTCGTCGGGGCAACTTTTTCTAATTGGGACGATATGTCTACACAGGCAATTGCCAAATTAGTAAACACGAAAAAACAGATACAAAATAGTGCGCACCTTCATCACTGAGACGAAGGGATTCGCAAAAGAATTTGTATACCGATCCACCATCACTAAGCGCTCCACCAAGAAGGACATGGTCTTTACTAATACGGTAGCACCAAAGACCTTTGGGAACTTTTGCATGATTCATGATATCCGCACTCAGCACAACACGGATCGCTGCACTGGTGCCGATGGATACAGCGACACGTCTGGTCAAGTAATCATGCAAATGAAAATTAAGTCTGATGCAGCCCCCTTCAGTACGTCATCACTTACGATGAATTAATGCATTTAGATCCGATGTTGGCCGCAGCTCCATCCGCGACACCAAGGAAAAACGGCACATCTTTGAGCTCGGGCCAACGCTGTGTAAAGGTTGCATTAAGTCCTACAAATGGAACGGTGGAGTCTACAACCACGGGCATCTTGTTGACGTCCATGTTCACGATCTCAAGCAGTCTCGCATCCCATTTTTTGCGTCTAAAGTCAAGCAGCCCCGTCCACGAGGCCTCAGAGAAGCTGATCGGTAGGTAACTATCCTGCTGCGCAGCTGTGGTCCATTTTCCAATAAGATACCCCGAAATACTCTGCCACTTCGCAACACGCTTAAGCACGACAGGCTCCTCCTCGTAAAGGCGCAGAAACGTGGCTGGCGCATACGATGGGTGAATCACCGTTCCGGTGCGATTATGAGCCTCGTGCAGCTCTCCTCGTACTACCAATTCCTCTCGGATAACTTTAGACCACTTGGCTGTCGCTTTTCTTCTTTCTGCATACTGCAAATTTGAAAAAATTAGTCAGATGCCTTTATGTGACCATTGAAATTATTCTGGCTGTCTCCTGACCGTGTACACGGGAGTAACCACACTTCCCTTGTCGTCCACGCCAAGAATATTCATAACAAAGGTGCTAAAGCCTACTCCTATGATCTTCTGCGCGAGATCCGTGGCGCGAAGAAATTTCATACTTCGGTCCAGAACCTGCTCGACTGAGACCGCAATCTCAGTAATGTCCGCCTCTCCATTGGTATTAATGGAGCAAATGTGTTGCTGCTGCAGTGATCCATCGATAAGAATCCACTGAGCGTTAGAGACTAGAGTAAAGCAGCTAGCGCGAATCGAAGAACTCCCTATGTCAACTACGATAGCTACTGGAAGCCCTCGAGAACAACGCGGCTTTGCAAGGCCGTGGAGGTGAGCTTTACGCCGCTGACGCTGCTTTCGGGAGTAACAAAGCCAAGCGCAAGAAGCCGAGGATGCTGCAAACAGCAGCAGTAAGAACTTCATTCGAATGTGTAAATTGCAGAGCACAAAGGTAAAAAAATGATAATTCTTAGCCAATCAAGTTGGTTTACGCTGCCTCGCTGAATCGTACAAATGTACACCATTGTGACAGAATACATTTGAGGTAGCATGAAAATATACGAATGGTGTTCCCGTAAGCTGTAGCGTCACACTAGTGTATGGTAAGATATACTATTGTTGTTTCCTAGCTGCCTCAGAGGTAGGTGCACATCACACATACTTTTTTAGACTGCAAGTGGTGACGGTAGAACAGTTACTTCAATTTGCTTTTCAAGTAATGTAATGTAATGTATTACGTTACCGCGTTGCCAAGTTATGCACGTGCTTGGCTCAGTCTGGCTAGTCCACGGCATAGATTGGTGTCCGCATACGTCGGGTCTCGTTCGGCGGGCAGTGCAGCCAGCACCGAGGTCGTGAGGGTCTTCCATTATTTTGTTTAACTCTGACTTGGTAAGAGCCCAGGTGGCGCCCGGTGCTGGAGACCGTCGCGTCGAGGGTGAGACTCGTTAGAGACCTGCAGATGCCCGAGAGCACCTGCCCGAAGCGCGCGAGCATTTAGCCCCCGCGCAGTGCTTTTCAAGTATACCCACAATAAAACTCGCTTTTCCGGAATCCCAAGTATTTAAAAATTCTTTAATCTACATGAACGCAATTAAGCTCAAGCGCTGCAGCAAATGCTGCTTTAGCTGCGGTAAGTAGGCGCACATGATTCATGCCTTTCTCGAAAGAGTGAAAGAAGTGGACCCTCGTCTAGTTCAAAGGAATGAGGGGTAACTGGCAAAATCCGCACCCCTAGAAAAGCAGGTCACCAGTAGAAACAGGCGCCTAGCCGAAAACGAATTATGTCCTCACGATGTGTGAACACAATGAGAACTTAGGTTGTGGGAGCTAAAAAAGCCCTCGAAAGAAAATACCAGCAGCCGTAGACTGCTGGCTATACACGAAAGCCTGCAAGGCTGCATACAAAACCACTCTAAGTCTCAGTAGAATATGGCTCGGTGCAATTTCCTCCACGCCGGCAAACGGTTGTCGTCAGCTAGAAGAGTTTAAGTACTGCTAAAAGAGAGAGTATTTGAACAAATCAATTTCGATTCGACTGGCTTACGAATAGTTACAAACACTTCTAAGACTAAGAGTGATTTGGCTTGATTTTCTAGAATTTTGCCGGCGCGATATCAATTCTTGTATTAGACATGAAAAAACATGAAGGCATGCTGTGGCTGAAAAATAATGAGCCCTTTGTTGATCGGAGGGTAAAGTTGTTGGTTTTAACCAATACCGCATATTAGGGTCTTCGTGAGGCATGTTCCCACTATGATGTTCTGACGAATTGTAAAGAAGGAAGCTTTACTAGAAACACGCCGGATTTTATAAAGAATGTATAGGTTGTACCTTTGTGAAAGAGGAAGGTACTCATTTTTTCCACAAAGTTACACCATTAAAACCTCTATTAGCGAAAGCCATGATTCGCTGGTAGCACCAGTTACCAACGGTGACAAATAGCGCTCTTAATATAAATAACATAAATCCACACGTAAATGTCATGTGGTGCAGAGCCCCATAAGTGCGAGACATAAGTCCGCAAAATACTATTAATGACATAGTTTTGCAGGTGAATTTCGACCGCGGGTGACGAAGTGCCTCAATCGGCCGAGATAGACTCACAAGATACAATTACTGCAACAGGTCCAGAGATAAATAGCAAAGTACTATCAAGAGCGGATAACATAGCTCCACTGGAAGCAAATGAAAACGCGATTTGAAATTTGTCCCTGGTGCTGCCAGGACTGATTCCACAAAATGGAAGAATTTTATGCGTAGGAGCAATTGCAGCACGTATGGTATTGGAGTTGCCGCAGGTGCGCTTCACTCAGATGCACTGTTGGAGGTGTCAGAGCCGCTGATAGTCGAAGGACTAAGGCTATTGGCTGGCTAAGAAGCCAAAAATACCAGGAAGGATGTTCCTCATATCTCGAAAATGTAAATACATCTTTGTCTTGGATCTTCTACCAGTCTTATAGTCAGCATACATTGCTTTGTGGTTCAAAGATCATATAAAGCTCCAAGGCTATAGCATATTTTTACTAAAAGGATACTAAAATCTTGTGTCTAGAGTGCCTTCATCACAGCCTCCACCCAATTAAGAGTGAGGTACGAGTACTGTGCCACAATGCAAAGGCTACTACCGCGAGAGCAGTGTGAGCTCAGTGATACCTTCTTTGCCGAAATCGCAAAAAATGAAGAGTTGATGGAGTCGAAATAGACGCACAAGCCACTAACTTTTTGTGCTAGAAAAAAATCGGAAAAAGGCAGTTGGACAAAGCTGAAACATCATTCCACGGAAAGCCCTGTTATTGAAGAGCATGTCATGGTTTATATATAATAAAACATATATTTGGTAGGTGATTCGGATGTATATTCCTCGCGGTGGTACGTTTAGCAGTATGCTGTAGGAGCAATTAGTGATGTCATTAGAAGTATGAAAATGCCTCGGCGATGTTCAATTCTCGGATCACACAATTGTTTGTCCCTTGATATATATGTCGATAGCCACTTTGAATGAGATCCATCAGCTTTAGAGGCCCATTTAAGCCGGCAACATTTTAATAATAAAGCCAATGAAATTCGTCTCATAAGCCACAAACATTTCTTTGAAATGAAAGTCCTCGTCTGCTTTGTATGCGGTCATTAAGAAAGAGGTAATCTCTAATATATCGGATGGCGTTTGGACTTAGTCTAAGCCACACACGAGGATCAATGCGTAGATAGCTACTATATGTATTGTTACAGTCCTGGCCACGTGGGATTTGCAGAGTTCTCATCCGATCAATTGAAAAAGGATATTGAGTGAGTGGTGGTCGAACCAGCACCAAAATCTGGAATTGGGTAAAAATCCGTGGCTAATCGCTGCGTTTTATGAACCCTGTATCCATCTGCCTGCGAATGTCAATAGCATACTATTTCCGGATGAGTGATCAAATAGAAAGGTCTACTCGTGTGCGCAAAAACGCACAGCTTAGTCGCCATATTTGTGGGTCGACAAGTGATCAATGTTTCAGTTTGCACTAAACAGCATGATTCATGCATCACACAGAAGTCGAAATTCCTGCACCTTTCTAATTTTGGAAATCAAACCAAAACGGACGATTAGCTACGATCACGATAAGCAGAGGAGTAATCCAAACGTCGTTGTTTAAACAAAACAATGCGATGCACGACATGATTATATCGTACATTTTATTGTGACTGCCAAACTCAAAAAGAGAAGTCAGCTATAGGTCAGTGCACCTAGTGGGAAAATGTGAGAGCAGCTAGTGGTACTTTTGAACGTCACAGCAACGTTTAGTAATCTGGTCACATACATGTTATAACGAATCCACTTTTTAACACACACACTG
The DNA here is from genome assembly GCA_001695595.3 of Plasmopara viticola. Lineage (NCBI taxonomy): Eukaryota > Oomycota > Peronosporomycetes > Peronosporales > Peronosporaceae > Plasmopara > Plasmopara viticola. The sequence goes on along the minus strand of MBPM02000051.1, from coordinate 165,227 downwards.
ATAATATATTTTTCAATGAACGCCCTGAACGAAATCAGTCGGTGGTGGCAAATCCTTCAGACAACCTTAAGCAACATGTCGATGCTTCGAGGTCTTACTAATTTCACGCCGCAGAAAAAATTTAAGTCCTTAGCTGCATCGTAAGCAACCATAAGGTCAGGGCAGATCGAAGAATGCAAAAGTGCTGTTGCTTAAGCTACGCTACAATCCCAAACGAACTTCAACAAAAATTGTTAAGCTTGGCCAACTTCTTACATAAAATTGCGAATTTTCAAAGGTCTATTCTACGAACACAACGAAAAAATGACGCTGAAGGAGTAAGCACCGCGCTGTATGCTTAGCTGGCACCTCCGGACGAGACGATCCGCTAAACATCACTTGAATGCTCTCGACCTTGCTATCGGCTGATCGCTGCTGTATTTTGACGCAAACGATATTAAGCGAGACATCGCGATCTAGTCCAGGTCGTTAATAACTTGCCATGAAGTGTTAGCTGGAAAAGTTTCGAGTGTATCGTTGAGGTCTTGAGCTTGGCCTTTTAACCCCATGAATGTTGGTGGTGTGGCACTAAATACACCTGAACTTTCCCAGAATGACTGCTATTATTCTTTGATTAATTTAAGCCCGAAAAAGCACTCTGCTTACCGAAGCGGTTTAGCACAGGCCGGATTGTGAGATGAATTGTATTCACACACTTTAAGGCTTCATTGACTAATTAATACGTCGAGATACAAAATGATGTCAATTAAAATTATAAATGCGACTTTTCTTCGCACGCAAAGCTGTCAAATTTGACGGAGTAGCCTCTTTGCAGCGAGCGCAGTTGAATCGCTCAGCGGGAAGAGGGCCTGCTGCACTCCGCCTTTTTATACGTCAAGGACCGATACTATCGGAGACACATGCGCCATAGTTAGTATTCTTTAGGCCGAGAAAGGTTATTCTCTCTGTTCTACAGCATGTTGATGGGCCAACATGAACAAGTGGGCGACTAAGCATGTGACGACCTGGGAGACATCCCAAAACGTCGAATCCACGGCTTTTACAATGGCTAATTTATAGAGCCCGCATTTTCAAGTAGCCTGTTGAGAGTTCATAAGCCCCGATCTTGTCTTTGGCTTGACGAAGGTTTTCAACAGCACGGGCATTGTTTTCCTGAGCAAATTGATTTGTTTCGGTCAGCTTCGGGGCCGCTAACAAATATAGTGCTTGAATACGATAACCTTCTGGATGGGGACCGGTGAGTGAGTGCAGACAAACAATGATCCAACCTACTTGCTGATGTTAGAAGCAGACTAGATATTCTCTTTTTTCAGAAAATGGTCAATTATGTGCTCGATAGCACACTTGTTAGCATTAGCGCTGAGGATGCAGAAAGCTGCGACTTCAAATAGATGCGGTTCGCCTTACGCGACTAACTGTAAAGTATTCTTAGACGCGACACCGCGGTCCAAAAAATTTTCAAAGTTGTCTACTACAAGGTAGTAACCCAGGTCTATATGCAGCCGCATAACCTTTAATTCGATAAAGTAGTGGTCGTGCTCATTATCTTAACCAGGCCACGCACACAGTCTGGCCATTGACTTGCTGCCAGCTGAAGCTGACTTAGATTGCAGCAAGATTCATCTACTTTGATAGCCTTGGGTGCGCTGCCGCAAACTTCACATGTCATTTTGTTGCATTGCCTAAAGTTCGAAAACACGTGAGGCAATAAAAAAATGATTTATTTAACATTGATGATGATGGCATTCACATGTATGTGTCCAAAACAGTTTCATGGCAACGCAATAAACCAAAAGTGATTGCGCCGTAGTACACGTACTGGCATGTTATAGTATACACATTCAATCCTGTTGCCGTTGAAGCACCAATTGCTGTTCGTTTTTTCTCATTGGCGGTCGAATTGCACTACAAACATTACGCTGTAAGTTACGGCACTTGCGGAAATGTGATAACAGTTGCCGAGTGGACTTGTAGCCAAGTGTTGTACACTAAGCATTTGCTTATCGCAACACATGTGCCAGTAACACTTTCGTGCAGCTACAGTAGTCAATAGTGCATTCTCCATTCGTACAAGTACGCGCATGCTTAAGCTGGAGAAGACGACGTTTTAGCTCTTTCATCTTATGGGCAAAAGAATAATCTTTAGCGGGTGATTTCTGGAGTACTTTTACTTCCGTGTTTATTTGTAGGCTTTGGTGTAGTCGATGCTGTCATGCTAGCCTGCACTTGACTTCCACTGGCTACTACATCTCTCAGAGCGATGCCTTGACGACATCGTGCTTTCACAAAATATAAAGCCTAACACGTTTCACGAAATGTCAAAGCGTCTTTACCAGAAACACACTACACAAGTAGCGAATTGACGTTGAGCAGTTGCTTCCCTTAATTTTTCGATCGCGACCTTAATAAGATGTCCTCCACAGAGGCCATGGTGGTTGGACTCATAACTTCGAACCCAAGAAATGTGAAGTAAAGAGTCGTTAATTCGAAGAAGACTGGAGCAAAGACACTATTGGAGAAGCATGAAGATTCGATTTGATTCATATTTCTAGTCTACGTCCTCTTAAATCACTCTTCTAGACATGTAACATCGTCGAGTCATGGTAAAGGCTGAGGTAGTATTGGTAAGAATAAATTCGAAGTCAAGTACGGTGTTTACCGTGCAATTGACTAACGTTTAAAGACTGGCTAGCCTTGATGTGCTTGAATCCTAACCTTAAGTTATAATGAGTGACTTAATTTGCAGCTATAACTGTTACAGGATCTAGCGCTTTTCAGATATCTTTTGAAATCTCTCGTTAATCATGCCAGTATCGATATCAAAAGTGTACATGCCATTTACTAGAGGTGAACAGTCTTCTAACCCTTTAAAATACTAGGTTTATAAGCCGCCCGTTAGTTGCTTTTTAATGCTTGCCACTTTTGCACAGAAGCCTCTGTACAAAAGTGGCAAGCATTGAGAGATGCTACCTCTATCTTTCAACGCAAACTACCTATCGAGGAATCGTTATTACTTCATGCGAGATCGAGCCGAGTGTCGATGATTTGCTACCCCTGAGAGCCGAGCAGTAATCTTCGCTCTGCCTCATTGATACGGGGTTGCTGCCCAAAGCCGAGCTTTTGTGTTAAAAGCTAGCCTCCCGTTACCATAAAAAACGGAGTTCGACATACACCCTATCGGTGTTAATATGTCCTACATGCAGAGGAAATACAAAATTACAACGATAGTTGTCGTCTCTAGCGTTCGATTTGGCTGCTTATAAGATAATATATCAGAAGCAAAAAGCTATAATTGTAGTAAACACTTTAGTCCTTATATTGCAGCCTATTGCACACAATAATGACTCTAAGAAAAGGGATAGCAAACAGACGCTGACCATAATCTCCTGTACCACTTCAAATGCTTTTGAGGCTGGTAGCATCTCGCTGCCAATCCTTCGCCCCCGCGTGCATACCCAGTCTTTGCAAAGGCTTCGACATTTGTAAAAATATCTAATGGTCGTGCAGCCCGCATTTCTTTAGCGACCCACTGGCTTTGTGAGTCTGAGGAGACAGCTTTACTTACAGTCCTTCCTGCTGCCAAACTGTTGGAGTGTGTCGCCGCGTTCGAGCTCTACAAGCAAAGGCTATGATTCACGCCTCAGGCGGCACAGACTCCGGAAGCCTTGGCGCTAGCTCCTAAGAGATCGAAGCATGTAAGGCTTTAGACTTTCACCTTTAAAGATAATGCAATATTTTCTAGCTGAAGAAGAAAAGAAAAGGTTCTGAGTTGCCTTAATTGTCAATAATAAGGTACGCGTAGTGCTCTCATTTCTTTACGTCGTAGAACGGACTTCCAGACAGGTTTTTGGCCGTGAAGTCAACACGCTAGTGCACATTGTGTCATGGGAAACGTTCTAACTGGCAAGCTTTAAGCTCCGCCAGCGCTCACACTCACTTACCTTATAAAAGGTGGACGTCAGATTCATGAATAAAATCATTTGGCCAAGGATATTGGTGGCCTTCATTAGATGAGTGTAGCTCCCAAATCAGTCATTCAAAATGTGTTCATGGATGGCCTAAGAATAGGCCCGCCCTATATTCAGCTGAACAGTAACGACGAAAGAGGTAACTTGAAATGCCCTTCAGAATGAGGAACAGCCACAGACAGACAGTTATTTCGAAACACAAGCCCCTTGCTCTTTTCGACAGTGTGCGGATTCCCGATTTAGTGCTGCCGAACAAAGCGATATTAACTGCTTCACCGCTGTAAGCAAGAGCACATAATCCATGTCTGATCTAAGGAGGTTGACACAAGTAATCTTCGTCTCGTCCAAAAGCTCAAAGGGGTCGGTGGCGGAAGTGCGTCCTCTGAGTAAGGAAAAAGTTGGTCACCACAACTGCCTTGGTGTTCTTCTAGAATTCTAAGCTAGGGTGTGTGGTTGATGCCATGAAGTGATACAACACGCCATGAAAAATTTACGGCTGACAGCTTGAAAGCTAACCACTCTGCTTGTAAGCAGCTTGATAAAAAGCCATGTTAAAAGTTAATATACTTTGACCCGTCAACTCATAATTCCACACGCTGACCGCAACCTAAAAAGCAAATTTAGTTTCAGTTTGACTTCTTAATGAGACAATTTAAGACGTCCCTAGACTTTGGTAGTAAGTAAAGGCTTTTGACCGAATATTTTTTATTTTATTCAAACTATAGTTTGAAAATCTCGTGGCAGGAAAAGCAAGCACTCAAGTTTCTACCCTGGATAAGGCCTTAAGGCCTTACCTGCTGACCATTTAATATCAATTTGGGCACGTGCTTTTATAGCTACGACATATTTAGAAACAAGTCGAGGATTCTAGGTATGCCATGGCTAGAAAAATAAGCTCAACTGGGCAAGTATACGTCATGATGGGTATGGAAGGTTTTAAAATTACCGGTGTCTTCACAGACTTAGATGTGGTGACGCTATTCATACCTTTCTTAGTGCGTAATCAAATCTCACCAGCAGCACCATCTGTCTAAGACTCGGAAAATAGGCTTTTCTCGGAAGTTGTATAGCTCCGTGGGTAGACAACATAACGCCATCCGCTGCTAGTAGCATAGTTCCGCAAATGACTACCATTGATCTATACAATGGGTATTATAGATCTACAGACTGGCCTCGAAGTATCAGCAAGAGAGAACAACATAGCTTCGCTGAAAGAGAACGAGAATGCAAACCTTAAGATGATCTGGCGACCCCGCAACAATACTCGATTAACAAGAATTGTTGTGCAGTACATCGCATATATAGATGCTATTGACATATCAGCAGGTTGCTGTATAATAACAGATGCGCTCCGATTGAAGGCATGCCAGAGCTGCTGTTCCTCAGAGAGATTTCATCTGCTAAGGTTTGACTAAGAAATCGCCAAAAAATCTTGGAGGCGGTGTTTCTTGAGATGGAAACGCTTACTGAAAAAGTAAATGCATTTTTCGCTTTCGATAAGATCAGCCTTATAGGCGTACGTAGCGCATTGACTCAAAGATCCCAAAGGAATTCAAATTTCGGTACAATCTCTATCAAAAGAACTACCCCACCATGAACACCGACAGTAAATAGAGGGAAGAGGCACAAGATTGAGCTCGTGCCGGACACATTGACTCTGTCACCATTCAGTCGAGTCTTCCACGAGAACAGTGTGACGTCATTGATGTCTTTCGTACCGGAAACGCAAAATAGCATGGTAAAATATTTAAGATTTCGCACTCGTCATTGACTTTCTCAGTTAACGAAAAGTGGCGACTAAATACTGCTTATGATTGCTACGGCACCTGCACCAAGAACATTTTTCTAATGTCCAGGTGCAGGTTATGTAGCTCATTAAAATCTGTAGACAGCTCGAACAGAGAGTTAAATGCACCTTCGTGGTAGTCACACTAACAATTCTGAGAACAACTTGCTAATTATGCACCTTTTCACAAGGGCTAATGACGCTGAAGAGTCTGGCCACACAACAATTACAACCATTTAGAGCTTTCGCCCCGGACATACCTTGACAGTTTATTTGTTCACAGCCGCGTTAAAACGTTCTCACTCATTCTGATTCTGGAGGCTTATTCAGGCCACATAAGGTAAATTATATTGGGTCAATAAAAACAAATATTATTTCAACATCAGCGAGTGTGTGTGTACGTAGAGAAAATAAAACTGCTCTAAGCGCACATGAGGCAATAAATGGAACAGACTGCGGGAAAGTTAGAGACGATTAAGCTTTACCTACGCAGCGTTTGCGAGAGCATTAATTAGACCAATCCAATGATTTGTATAAGTTAATGCAAATCTCACAAAGCCTTCGTCGAATCTATTAGAAATGGACATTTAAATTTGCTGAAATTGCCAGCACCAGGATGCTTTTGACAAAATATGTTTTCTCCAAATTCCTGTACTGGCTTTGGCGAGTCACTTAGCGCTGTTTGCAAATCAAACATGAGCAAGTCATATCGCTTATAGTTAGGCAGTTTAATTATAACTACCCAGGAGCAATTGGCCATGAAGTACGAATTTTATATTTTGAGGACACCCTTTGCTTGAAGCTAATTTAGGTATATTAGATCCAAAAAAACTTATGGACGGAGGTTATTCTGCCCCACTTTTAACAATGAAACGCAAGATATCTGTCCTTATCTGTAGTATATATCTTGTGCATTAATACCAAACCTGACGAGCTCGTTGTGCTTGCCAACGCGCTTTTGCGCAGGCCATTTTATGAATTGCCCATTTTAATAAAGCTAAAAAAGTGATTGATAAACAAACGCACCAGACGTACATAATAAATACTAATTAAGAGCCCCTGTAGTCACTCCTCACTGCAGGCATATTAAGTCGAGTGGCTAATCCCTCAAATCCGATCACAATCGCATTGCTATGAATTGGCAGACGGTCTGCTCTAATAAAGTCTTGACCAGGCAGATCTAGTGCAAGTTGTTTATTTGAACAGCAAAAACCTTAGGCACGGTACACTTCTAAATGCACATAGTCTTGAATAAGCCGTCATTTAAGCCGATATAAACAATTTTTTCTCTTAACATCACACATTGGCGGTCTCGCGTGTACAACTAAATAATGAGATAGATGAGGATCTGTGAGACACGCCAAGAATATCGATTAATATCTCACACAATAGCTTCTTTGCAAAGCCTGCCAGTATCGGCGGGCTATTCCAACTTCAGAAGCCTTGACTTTGTCTTCATCTTCTCAAGGACTAATGGCAACACGGCTTTAGAAATGTTCGTGTGCTGCTTTAGCAAAATGAAGCATCTAACAAGGTCTCTCATTAGTCTAACTGGGGAACGGTAAGCAAGGTTTTTTGTGGATAATTCTACTGTTTCGCGGACGAAATGGTGTCCAATAAGGACCCACCAATCACCTTCACGTTCTTGCAGACGCTGGTCAAAACCGCTTATTGCTGTCAGCACCAGATCATCCACAGAGGATGTTTGGATGAAAAATACAACAGTTCGCCTAAGTCACACTGCGTATACGTGTACCTTGGCGACACTATGTGTACGTACAATTAACTTCACATTTAGATAGGATTTCAGTTCATTTGCGGACCTTACGTCTTTTGTTTTAATGGGCTAAGTCATCCTCGACCTCCATCACCTTTAGTAGCACGATAGCTTTAGCGAAAAGTCGGCTGAACAAAGTCAGCAAAGCAAAGAATACGATTGCATCCGGCCAGAATACTCTCGGGGAAATATGGAAGGGGAACTTATAATGTTTAAGTAAAGAGGATAAAATGTTGTTGGAAATTAAGTGCCTCCCGCTCAAAAGATTGAGCTCGGCTGTTTTAATTTTTTGAACGTCGTTCTATTAAATCCATCACGATTTTGGAAAAACATGCGGCAACATACACAGGCGACATTTTATGGGGGATGTCGAAACACTTAACATTTAGCGTATGGGGTCCTACGATGCGTTACCATTTGTAGAGCTGCGAACTTTCTACGAGCTTTAATGTATTATTGGGGCCTTAATCAATCAATCTTATAGGAAAGACAACTTTGGATTGTCAAACAGCGAAATAGTTCCCATACTCACTGAGAGATCGAGCTCATTTAGACTGTAATCGTTAGGCCGTCGAGACGTAAGGCTACTACGGCGAAGAGCAAGTTTTCGGCGAGCTTTGAAAATTTCGCGCTGAGTGACGCGTGGTGGTGGAAATCGACTGCAAAGCCTATGGATCACATGACCATTAAGTCTCGCTTACAATAGCACCATCTTTGCTTAGGCGGCACACAAATACTAGTATATTCATGCTGTTTTAAACTTCCGGTAAATAAAAGAGCTGTCGGGTCATTGTGTAAATTAGAAGGTAGCAAAGAAGGCTCCGGCTCGGTCTGGTCATTCATCGATGACCAAGCCATCTCACACGAGGATACTTAAGCTTTCAATGGAGCTCTTCCCAAATACTGCTTCTTTGTTGAAGCCTGTTTCTATAGCAAAGGCTACATCAAAGGTTACACCTTTCATAAAATTGCGTCTGCGACGTGACCGGTGAGCCTTCGAAAATTTGCTCCCGTGAGATCCGTTTAGACAAGGACGGCTTTAAAGGCCCCACACTCTGTCGCGTTGAGGACCGTCTGCTTATCACTTTTCCTTGTCCAGTATGGCTACAGATTTTTTTGCTTTCAAGCGATGTATATGGCCAGGTGCGCCGACTGTGCTCCAGAAGCAGCTTTGCCCACTAAAGACAGCAATGTCGACTAAATTTAGTGACAATGCTGCAAAAGACCTCATCACAATTTCCAGCCCGAAAGATATCAGACTTTCCACGGAACAAAACCAGACCAATAGAGCCCTTGCTTAAAACATCATCGATATTTGGACCAGTGAAAAGATAGTAAGAATGACAACTTCAAAAACACTTCTCATTTGCGCCAGTGGACCAAATCACTAACTCGGGCTATGTGACTGACTCAACACCATGAGCCCACGCTAGCAACGGCCTTGTAAGAAGTCCACTAACTATTTGGACAATCAATTCGGCGAGGACCTTACAATTGGCGTTATCAGGCCGTTACAGACCATGGCGCCAAGCAGTATCCTCAGCTGCTTAGAACGCCACGAGATCTCTTTATAGGCCACTTTCCACGTGTCCTATATGTGAAAAGCTTTAATGAAGAAAAAGCATTTTTACGTAGTGGTGGTTGTGCGTGTGCTTTGAGCATCGTATCGAGTTTTGTTTAAATATTTTGACAACAGTGGCCTGCACCCGGTCTGGGTAAAATTTAAGTAGTACTAGAAATTTGATTTGAGGCCTAGAAGAATTTTTAGAGCACCAAACTGGGCATAATCCTTTTCAATTCGCACAGATGATTGTAGCGCATATAGAACTATATGTGGTACTAAAATACCAACGTTACATTCGCCTTTGAATCGCATTTGTTTCACACACCAACTTCCTAAAGACGGGGATTATTAAATAATTGTTGAAAATCTTTCTGTAGTCTGCGCACAGTGCTTGTGACAATACATAAACAATCACGAATTACTATTAAAACAAATGACGCCCATGAACAGTATTGTAAGCTGCAGCCTCACGGCAAGGCATTCCTCGACCGATTAATACTCTGATATAATTTATCCACTGGTGTATTTCTTACAATATTACCGTCTGTTGTTATACGCCTTCTGTCCTTTGTATCTGTATCAGCAGTAAATGTCTGTCCCCTGACCTTCCAATGAGAGTCATCTGGATCATTTCGTAGTCTCTACCAATGATTGTGATACTCTATTTGCACAAAAATTACTAGCGTGAGTAATTTTAAGGCACAGAAGGGATTCTAACAATGTAGCAACCGCTCTTTCATAGTCACGATTGATTAATTATTCGCTTCTTTTTTGCTGACCACTTGAAGTCATGCCACTACTGTCGCTGCGTCAGCCACAACGGTGTAATTTTGGCTCTTAAATTTAACAAAAGCCTACAAAAACATAGTAGAATTTAGTCTGAGGTTAAGTGAAGTTAAATTTCGGATTTATGTGCAATCTACCCACCCACTTCGCAGTCGATCTTGTTTACAAGACTCTGTGTCATCTTACGCTTTACCTGGCGGAAAGTTATATAAATACTTTTACCTGTTGAAGTATTTGTATATGGAGTTGAAAAATCCTTTCAGAGCGTAAATCACATATACCTAGCCTGTCGATCGAATCCTACGCAACACTTAAATCTATGAACTTAGGCGACCGGGAGCGAGAATAATAGATGTAGCTCACCTCTCTAACAAGCTAACAAAAATTCACATATATAAATAACTCTGTCTTTGGCTCTTCTTGCAAAAAGCCCTCTCAAGTATTCAATACATGGTTCCACCGACTGTTCGCATCTCTTTCCTTTGCTTCTTCTCGTGCAAATTTCCCTCTCGTTGGATCACTCGCTTAACTTCTTACATATTGTTTACTCATTCTCACATACGGCTTGCTTGTACATACTATAACTTGAGCCATAATTGCAGTGAATCTGTGTTATTTCGTTCCCAACATTCATTCTTGCTCACAAAGGCGCGAGTAATTCAAGCATAACAAGTCACTACAAAGCCATTATATTAGACAGCTACACGTGCCACAGTGTGCTAAAGCGGCAGTTAGAGACGGATTACGCTTGAGTGACAAAAGGCTGAGAGCCAACAACAGCGCTAAGCTTCGATATTAATAGAAAGCGGAATACCACAAAAAAAAAAAAATCGCGCAGCTACTAAGCGTAAACGTCGTTGTTATTAGCTGCCGCCTAAACGTTTTTGCGACCACTTGTATGCCTCTATTGGGCACACCGACGGTTTGCGAAATCGGTTTCCCCAGAAATAATGACGCTGAAGGCACTGTGCGATATTCGGGCTTTTAATCCGTTAGGTCAATGGAAAGACAGACAGCAACACTTGTGTATGTGCTCCAAGCAAAGTTTTCGCTCTAAACATTCAGATTTGAGTCAATGGTAATATCACCGATCGAAATGAGTCTGCGATATTTTCCTTATATGCCGGACGATGTAGCGTGGTATCATAATAATATTTAAAAGTTGAAAAAAACACAGCAGAAATTTTTTGTTTGTCCAGAGACTTCAATCACGATTGCACAGGACTAAATAAGCGAAGCACAATAACGTATAAAAAACTATCACAACAAGTTTACACTAGTCCGAGACTTTGAGGTTGGCAATACATGGCTTTTGGACGGCGACAATTTGGCCGTCCATCACGAAGGGTTTACTCAGTCGCACTAAGATATCTTGGCACATTCTTATGAAAGACTGCGGGAGCTCTATCATTCGAGAGAATCAAAGCTGCATCTAGTGCTCCACACTCTACTGTTGAAGCCGTATCGCAAGGACCCCCTGCGTTATCAAAAGGTCAATAAGGTCATGTTGGCTAATGGCGATGTAGAACGGAAGTCTCCGGCACTAAAGTTGGTCGCTTAGTGTTATCAAGAAGAAACCCAAATTTAATCCCGTGGTGAATTTAAACCAGATTTCGGGATTCATCGACCTCTATTGGGGATTTAAAAGTGAATCTTTCTTCCAAAATATGCACCTGCTCAAAGTGAGGTCATCTGACGTAATCGTCGTCACCGCCATGATAACGGCCATTTTGCCATCTAATTGAACTATTCCGACTAAAGGTTATCTCAACCAAAAGCAGAAAGCTATTCCAACCATTTTGTGCTGAATTGAAAGCGCTTCACAGTAAAAAGAAGGGTCTGCTCTTCCTGAATACCCATCCGTTTGTGGCTTATGAGCCAATCCCAAATTGTGTCGCGTTTTAAAAGCAGACAATGTTGCTTGCCTATCCCACATGTGAGCTTGATGTCCCGGGTCGGACACAATGGTCGTTGGCATGTCATGGCCCTTTCTCTCTTCCTTTATGAAGAAGTTTGCGCTTTTTGCAGTATCCTGTGGTCTTCGTAGCGATAAACATTTATTTTTACTCGGCGATTAGCAATCACCATAACATCTTTGAACTACTTTGGTCTCTGGCAAGACACGATGAAGTATATCTTTTTGCCTCAAGAAACATCCAGAATCTTAAATATTTTGGGTGGCTTCGTCTGCCTAGCCTTGTTGCGCTGGCACATTTTGCAAGTGTTGACAGCGCGGAAAGTGATGCGTCATTTTCGACCAGTAGTAGTTTTGACTCAAGACTAGATAAATTTCGTCCAGTCCTAAGCGGCCTGCCGAAACAAAATCGTGCTTTTCACAGCTAGAGCAATTTTTAGATCTTTGTCGTCGGGAATATCCAGTCGCGGAGTCTCGTCTTCGCCTGTTTAATGATACAAAATACCATCCTGTAATGGCACATCTTCTCCATTTATCACCTTCTCGATGATTCCCTGTAAGCCGCTATTCCACGAAATCATTGTCTTTGAAATTCGGGCTACCGAAACCTTGCTCGTTCTGAATGTCGCCACAATCTCGCGACTCTAAGCTGATTTCGGTAAATCTTGAAGCTAGCTCGGGCTACTTTACTCTTGAATTCCAAATTGCTTGACAATGCATAAGCCACGATTTCAGTTTCACCGAGAATCCACTTGAACAAAAGCTGAAATATAGCAAGCTCATTGGAATGTCAAGCTACTCTGCAATCTGAATTCTTCTGCTCTCACTTCTCTGCAATCCGTTTCTATCTTAAAGATCAAATGAGAAGATGAACACGACACACTTTTAGCGCATGCGTCACTGCAAAGAGCTCTTGCTCACGAACAAAGTAAATCAGCCTGGCTGGCATGTTTTCTGTCCAGTAAGAGCAATGGTATACTCTTGCTCTCCCTTCTTCTGAATCAAGACATCCTGATTGCAATATGATACACTGGCTCTCCCTTCTTTTGAAGCAAGACTTCTTCGATTGCATTTAAGGCTAGATACCAAATGGTTTTGAGAATGCAGAGGACTAAAAACAGGAAGAGCGTTAAACGACGCTTGGGCTCGCCGAAGTAGCGCTGTTGAATGTCCGAGATTTCGATCGCTTCTCGAGGACATTCTCTCTTAATATTGTCGTGAAGTGGTCCTGGAAATTGCGCAAAGTCCTTGCAGAACCTTGATACAAAGACTGTAGTGAAGTGCACTACATTTACCTCTTTGTCTTGGGCACTAACCATTCTATGATGAAGTTTAGTTTGTCGCACCCGAACACCTTTTTGTCCGACCAAGTCTCCTAGGTATGGATCTCATCCATTCAATACTGGCACTTGGCAACTTGATGTAAAGCTGCTGTTCTTCACACCGTTTAAGTGCACGGCCTAAAGTTTATACGTGATCTGCAACATTGTTTCCTTGCGTGAGCACGTAGATGTCGTCAAAGCAAATTCTCACCACATCTTTAAAATCTCGAAATACTATCTGCAAATATCTGCAAAAGGTGGTTAGATGTATCCAAGCTTCCACTAGGTCTCACAGAAGTGATTGAATACTTAAACGGACGTGCTCAATTTCTTCTAGTACTGGAGGTGTCTAGCTAGAAAGATTTGTGCGGATAACTGTGTGTGCATACTTGTGTACGCCGGATTGTTCTTAAGTGATTCCCGTATTTTATATTTGAATCGCTCAGCCTTCTCAAAGTTTTGCGTTTTTTGAAAGAGATGACTTCAATGTCTATGTTGTGACTTGACATTCTCAGAAACTGGTTAAACACAACCATGGCGGCCTTGTTGCCGATATTATCAAACATCTCGCGGCTTTAATTTATGCGAGCCTTGCGTCGTCCAGCAGCCCATCCGGGTGGATGCAATTGCCGCGTGGTGCTTCATCTAAATGCGAGGTGTCATACCAGCTAATATCTCGATTTTGTTCACGAAGCCACATCCTGCCGATGACTACATCGATATTTTCAGAAATTGGCACGACTTGGAGCGTTTCTGATGTTGAAGAGAAACGAGGTCCTGCAAATATATGTGCACAGTTTGTCGGGAGTGGAAGACAATCTGATCGTAATCAAGATCGACTTGCATCATCTCACCGAGCTCAAGCCGCTTCGCCAAGTTTTCGGATACACCGTTCAAAATACATTTGCGGCCGATAAAGCAGTGACGGGTCTCTCTTGACCCACGTCTTTAAAAGCTTGAGCTTCTGTCTAAGAAAATAGCATACAGTGCACCGTCAATAATAATAAAGAAATTGCTTCCTTACGTTTAGGAGTGACACACTATAGAGACATGAGGCTGACATCGCCAAAATTGTTGCATGTTGTCGATTTAGTCCAGTCGTCGATCTTGTTCTTCTTCTTCACCTTACAATGTAGCATCCGAGCTCGTGACTTGCCCACACGATAGCTCGATTTAATGGCACCATCTTGAACGACTTGGCCGTTGCACTATCTGGTCTACCAAGTAGCGGGAAAATTCAAAGCTGGCGATTTCAATTGCCTCCTGGTGGTTACTCGGACTTTCTGTCTTGATCTTTCTCGCGGTTTCTTCCCGTGATCTATTTGAAAGAAAACCCGTTTTTCCAGTTCACTAATTGCCACTTCAGTTTGATACATCATATACTAAAACTTTGTTGCAAACTTTTGAGTAGTTTTTAGGCCTGAAGCGTGTGCGCAATTGAGTTTTATGCTGTGCCCATGGCTTGTGCATGTTTATGTGCTTGCAGTCGACTATAAAGGCACAATACCAATTTAGCACAGACTTGTCTAAATTATTCGAGATAAGCGTCATAAAGTCCTATGACTCTGTTATCATCAAGTGGCGCTTAACGGCGTATTATTATTTCGCTGTAAAGATCCATACTTTATTGTCTTTGCCAAAACTTTCTTCATATCCTAGAAGATTCTATTTCCTTACTCGCCTCTCGATGCAGCGTGGAAAAAGAGCGCTCGTCAGCCTATTGCATTTGGCCTTGCTTCTAAGCTTGCATGGGCTTGATATTTCAGTTGTTGCCGAGAGAAATACAGCAATAGTGGCTGTGGGGTAGTGTTTCTTGTCTTGTCGCTGCAGAAGAAGATGTATTAGCCTGAGCAGTTGAATCTACTTGTTCATTGATACTCGCCGCATATTGCCACGTCGGCGCTCGTGATCTCGAGCACGACGTTGGCCGTAAAGTTTCACTGTCATCGAGGGCGCTTACCGCTCTGCTGACGAGGCCCTGTGCTTAGAGGTGAGCGCTCAGCCGTACAGTTACTTAGTTAGGCCATACTTGCTGAACTTCTTAGCGCTTTTTGCGAACCTAATAAAACCCCAAGATTGAAAGCGAAGCTGAACAAAATAATGATTTGTTTTACAGTCTACGCTCTTGTACAAATGGATAGAGCGATCTAATGAACCTTCTAAAAGGACTTAGGTTTGCTGGATATGATTTCAGAGATGTTGCGCATTACGTTTCTAACACCTGATTTGATTTTTGCCTCGGGTGAGTTGGACAAGCTTCGGCTGTCTTGCTGTTATTAGCCATAAGTCCTTTCGAAGCTTGTCAAGCACCTTGTTATGTCTCTTCAGGGCTCAGTGGTGCCTATAAATGAGGTTGCAGGCTCACGAGTCCCTCTATTTTTCACAAAATGAAGCTAAATGAACCAGCTCATTAGTAATCAATGTAGATCAAGCAAAGTCAAGTGGATGGCTATTCTTCTTGTTTTCAGCAGTGAGGAAGGGTTCCCCAAGATGCAAAGCCACTTAGCCACGGACCAACTGAAGGAGACTCAAATGTTTGTACAGCACTAGCGTGCAACCAAACCAACCAACAATCGAATGTCAAGTTCGTGTTGGAAAGTCTACTCTTTGTAATCTAAAACTTTCCACGATATAGCTCGTACCATGAAGTAAAGGATAATTTGCTTCCCATTACGTGGCTATGAGCCTTGTTGCCTAAAACTTTAAACTTATTACGACAAGTACTATGTAACGCGGTCGCTGAGAAAGCTGTTTTCAAGGTGGCTTGCTGAACAAATTTTGGGTGGCGAGCGGGGCGAAGTCGGCGAATGGGGAGTGCAGGTTGCTCAAAACAAATTGAGAAGGACTATTAAAAAAAAGCTCTTACGGGATCTAGTCTTGCTACGACTTAACCAGTGGCTCTCAGCCATTGCCTGTCATTCTTTAATGAGGTCTTTTAACTTCCAGTAATCATGTGACATCCGGACCTTGTTTTTTTTTATCTAAAACTATACAGCCACAAAATCATATGGATAATGCCAATACATATGTATTTTTGCAACAACGTAGACAAACCTGCTGGTGACGACGATTGCTTTACATCAATCGACGTTAATTGTGAGATTGCTGATTTAATATATGCCCTTCAGCATCGTTAATGCGGCACACCGTGGTGCACCTCGTAAAGTGATAAATCGTCGCGAGATCGAAGTTTTTGATATCCGCGTACATAAGATCAATTATACGAGAGCCACCTCCGCTACCTCGTATAGATCGTCTTCGCTCTCAGTATTGTCCTCTGCGTGAGTGTTTCATCTAACTTTTCATTTGAAAGCTTATTAACGTCGCGTTTAAGCGACAAGTTTTCAAGTAAAAACATATTACCATAAAGAAAAAAATTACATTTTCCAAATACAAAAAACTTCTATGCAATGCTTATACTATGCACACGCACGGTGCTCGCTCACATACACGACGAATTAATGGATGTATGGATGTACAACAACTGAAAAGTATCTGCCTAAAATCAGACACAATTTCTTTGTTGTTGTCTAAACATGCCCTATTGCGAACGAAGAACAGCCCCAAACGAGTGTCAAGTGCAAATTATTTGGTGATAGAGCTTAAGTGAGATCTCGTGCGTTGTACGAATTACCTTCAATAACGGCATAGCAATTTTGCTGGATGCAACCGCAATGATGATTTTGCTGCCATAATACTTTTGGAGATCAAGATTTGTTCTTCGTTCAGGTGGTCGCACTACTAAGTCACGATCATAGCTTTTCATTTCAAATGACCTTCCGATGCGCAATATAATTGTGGATTGAAAAAAAAAAACTTTATTAGTTGAAACAAAAGCTTGTTAATTTTTTCGTTACCGATCAAAAAACACTTAATTAATTAAGCGTTGCGACAACTGTACTGATCTTGTACTAGTGTTTCTGCTTCAGTGAAGCAGCTCTGCAGCCTGCTGGTGCGTTTCGGCCGTCACACGAATGGCGAAAAGCTCATTTAATTCGTCCTTGCTGAAAGCAAAAGCCACGGCCTTGTCAATCTGCTCAATGGCACGTGAGTACTCTTGCATTGCCATGTACACCTGAGCCAGATGGCAATGCGCAAATTTGGAGCGCGGGCACATTTCCACTGCCTTCTCGAACAGCGCAAGTGCCTGGCGGCCGTACTCTGTACCTTTCTGTACAAGCAAATTACCCTGATTAATGTAAGCCATTGGGTAGGACGGATCGAGCTCAATCGCCTTATCAAACATTTCCTCCACGATGCTCAAGTCCACACTGCTACCAGGGACCTGCAACATTTGCATGTACGTCTCCCCAAGGTAGTTGTATATCTCTGGTACTTCAGGTGTGATGCGCGCTGCCGTCGTAAGGTAATCCACAGCGCCCTGAAAGTTTCCGTTGCGCGCATGAGTAACGCCCAACTGAATGTATGCCATGGAGAAGTCGGGTGCAATGCTAATGCACTTCTCCAAATCATTCAGCGCTGCTGTCATGGACGACTCGTTGCTGGTTCCATCGGGCGACAAATCAATCGAGTGGAGTTGTCCTCGGTGAAAGTACGCTGTTGAGCACTCCGACTTCTCCGATATTGCTTCGTCAAACCATTTTAGTGCCTTTTCCAAATCCTTTTGGTCAAAGCAGAGGCCCCCCATACGGATCTTAGCAAATATAGAGTGAGGCTTCACAGCAAGAGCCTCTTCGAATGCCTTTCGAGCATATTCAAACTCGCCACGCAGGTGGTGATAGGTACCGTTTTCAATTTGAGCAGAGTAGTAGGCCTCGTCCTCGGACCGTACGAGCTTACATGCAGCTTCTAGGTCCTTAGCAGCCATATCGTAATCTTTCTCCTTCTTTAACGCCAGACCACGCTTTGTCAGGAGCAAGCCACGCTGGTGACAAGTATCACTTCCAGCCGGTATTGACTCTAGCTCAATCGTGTATTCTTTAGACGACTTTTCAGCTACGATGCCGTTCTCATCGTCACTTGGATGGAACGACGAAAAGTAGGACGTGACGAAGAACTGGTCGGGCAGATAACGCATGGGGTTCTGCTTGTTTTGCTGGGCATCCTTGATTTCTTTTGCAGTTATTTCGCTGTGTATGCGACTTATCTCCTGAGCTAAATCCTCATCCACCCGTTCTTGCTTTTCCTCGGAAATTACCAACACACAAACGTAATCAACCAGCGAGCCACCCAGGTCACCAGTACTAGCTCTAGCCTTCGCGCGACGTAGATAGGATTTAGGATGGCGCTTGTCGAGCTGCAAAGCTTTCGTGCAGTCTTTCACAACATTGTCGTAGTCCAGTAGCTTCTCGTAGGCTGCGGCACGGTTAGAATACATGACCTTAAGGTTGCGAACATCCAGCGGCTGTTGCTGCTCGCACTTAGAGATAGCAACTGAATAGAGCTGTACGGCTCCATCGTATTCACCGTCTTTGTACTTTTTAGTAGCTAGCATCGCCTCATCCTCACCGATGTTCGTAATGGTCGTCGATTTGACGTCAGCATTGTGCGGGACCGGAACTTTTTGCTGCGATTGAAGCTGTGTCACCTGCGTTTTAGGAGCGGCACCCGCAACTTGCGGCCGCTCCACATTTTTAATATGCTTTTGATGGTGTCGCTTACGATACTGGCTAAAGGCCACAAAAACACTTATCGTAGCCAACGACGCTAGCACCGCGAGCTGCAATACCGCGCGCTGGTCCATGTCTGCCTCACGTACGCTTGATAAAAATTTGGAGTCACCGTGTTATAGCCAGAACTACCGTAAACAACATCTTCCAGATCTTTAAAAATGCAAATACACATCAAAAATTATTTCTTGAAAGACCAAAACTAGCTCTTATAATCTGATACCCTAGGAGATATAATGTGTTATATCGCAGCTGCAAGTTTTTTCGATCGCTGATGGTTGGTGTCTGTTCAACGCGTTAAACTTCAGTGTTGAAACAGTGCAGTGATCCGTTGGTCGTGAGCATACCTTCTCCTACCAGAAACATGTCTGACGCCTCTGTAAACCCCAAGGCTTACCCGCTTGCGGACGCCAAACTGACTGTGTCTATTCTAGACCTTGTGCAGCAAGCCACCAACTACAAGCAGATCAAGAAGGGTGCTAACGAGGCCACCAAGACGCTTAACCGCGGCATATCTGAATTTATCGTAATGGCTGCCGACACTGAGCCCCTGGAGATTTTGCTGCATCTTCCGCTGTTGTGTGAAGACAAAAATGTACCGTACGTGTTCGTTCCGTCCAAGGTCGCACTGGGTCGAGCCTGCGGCGTGTCGCGTCCCGTGATCGCTGCTTCAATCACGTCCAATGATGCTTCGCAACTGGGTCCTCAGATCCAGAGCATGCGCGAGCAGATCGAGCAACTCCTTATTTAAGCGTTTCGACTTAATGCTTTCCGCCAGTAGCTAGCTGATCCATTTGCGCGAATGACCACCCACCAACGGATGTTTACGACAATCGTCTGCTCATTCATTCACACAAAAACGTTGCTGTAATGCAATTTCAATTGAAGCGTGCATTACTTTCATCAAACGTTTATCTTGTCCCCGTTTAATCTTTACGTAGCACAAATGAGCACGTACTCGCGCGTACTTTCACCAAATTTAAGCACATCTTTTTCCTTCAATTCGATGTACCGTGAGCTCTCAATTTTAAAACCATTTAAAAATGTTGAATTTGTGCTGTTCAGGTCCATAATGTACGGCCGCACTTTTTGCTCAAAGCCAAGGCCTTCTTCAGTCTCTTTCTGGTGCTTTCGATATTGCAAAACAGCGTGCTGCTTCGAGCACGATGGGTGCTCTGTCAAAATATCAGCCACCGCCTTGTCACGTCCGACAAGAAAGGCACTCTTGCGATGCACATGAAGCGTCGCTGCATCAGCAAATGGCTAAGTCCTCTACTAACCTCGTGACATTTTAGACGAAAAACGCACCTATGTTCTTATCACCCTTAAACACGTAAAGTCGATAGCGCTTAGTCGGCTGGCGGGCTTCAGGTGGCTCCGAAAATTTTAAAACTACCCCATTCTGTATGTTGCCCGTCGTTTGGTCCTCGGCCAGCGCTCCGGATAGTCCAAAATTGGGCTTTTCAATCTCTACCGGCGCTTCGTCCTTAACATCTTCCTCCTGCTTACCCCACCTGCATTAGCTCACGAGCAATGTTGAGAGTTCGTTTAAAACATCATATTCAAAGCGCATCACTCGATACGCACTGAACTGGGTTGGAAAAATTGCGCGTCTTTTTGTCGCTTTTGCGCTGGATTCGAGGAGGCGATTGCTCTTTCTTACACTTGACGCCCCGCCGTCGCAGCAGAGATTCGGAGCTTGACTGGCGCGAGGATCGCAATCTCGTTCGGCCACGACTGCTCCGAGCCTCGACAGACCGACGCGGCGGTGAGCGCGAACGAGAGCGGCGGCGATGATGATGTCGATCCATTAAAGTGTAATGTAATGTAATGTATTACGTTATCGCGTTGCCAAGGTATGCACGTGCTAGGCTCAGTCTGGCTAGTCCACGGCATAGAGTGGTGTCCGCATACGTCGAGTCTCGTTCGGCGGGCAGTGCATCCAGCACCGAGGTCAAATGGGTCTTCCATTTCTATCGGTCTTGTGCAAGGGTACGTACCACTTCGAGGTCTTGTGCTGTCCGGAGTCGAAAGCCGGAGCCACGGGAAACAAGATTGTGGTCGAGTGTCGAGGGGAGCGTGGTGCGGGGACGTCCGCGCCATTTTGCTGCGGTGGAGAAGAAGTAGGCACGCATCTGGAGGTCAGCTGGAATGTCGGGATAGCGGCGAAGTACATGGCCAAACAGGCGCCAGCGAGCTTGTGTCAGTCGTAGTCTCAGCGGCCGCTCATCACAGAGGTCGTAGAGTCTTGCATTCGAAATGGGTCGGGAGTAGCGATAGCCAAGAGCGTAGCGAAGCTGGCGGCGATGGAAACTCTCGAGGCCGTGGAGCTCTGACTTGGTAAGAGCCCAGTTGTACAGCAGAATCGGTAGAACGTAGGTGTTGTACAATCGAATGCGTGTCTTGGGTGAGATGAACGTGGGGCGGAGCCAGACGGACCAGAGGCGGTGGAGCGCGAGGGTGGCCAGGGACTTGCGTCGGGATAGATCTTTAATATCGCCGAGGAGTGTTCCGAGCTTCTTAGTGTGGTGCCAGGTTTCTTCTCGGGATCGGGCGTGTCGAGTGGCGCCCGACGGGTTGCAGTGGCGGCGAATTTCGGTGACTTCGGTCTTGGCTTCGTTTTTTTTTTTTCAGGGTTAGAAGGAAGTCATCAATGCGGTGCTCACCTCTATCGTAGATCTTGGTTTCGCGGAGGCCAAGGATATCGACGCGGTAGCGCCGGAGATCTTCGGGGAGTGTTACGTGCTTCTTGCGCTTCGAACCTAGAGAATTCACATTAAAGGAGCCAATCCGGATGCGGTTGGCGCGATTAAGGGCGTGGAAGGGGGTTTGGCCTGGTGCTGGAGACCGTCGCGTCGAGGGTGAGACTCGTTAGAGACCTGCAGATGCCCGAGAGCACCTGCCCGAAGCGCGCGAGCATTAAGCCCCCGCGCTTGGAAGGAGGGCGTCACCCCAACCTTTTCCGAAAACCATTAAAGTGTACCCTTCCAAAATCAATTGATTGAAAAACTTGTCATTTTAGTCTTGTGCGGCTCCCAATTTCATCACATAAATGGCGGACCAACACAATGCAGAACCTGAAATAGTGGAGCAACAGGAAACGCTGACGGAACTATTTGAGCAGACGCGACTGCATGATGCGATGGAAAAAATGCGCGATTGGGACTCGATCAAATTGCACACGGAACTGTCGCTAGCCTTTGCGTCGATACCGCATGCACCCTCGTCCTTTTTGCAGTGCGTCAACCTCTACAGTCAACTTCCGGACAAAAAAATCGTCTTTGTTTTGCCTTGGATCGAGACTGCTGTGACTTGTATAAAGCTTTGCAAAGAACCGCAGATAACCTTGGCCGATAGTCTGTTGGCTGGCTCCATGCTGCCGGCCCTTATACGCTCGCGTATACCGCTTGTAGCCGACTTTGCACTCGTGTACTGCGTCGACAACGAGACGCTAGTTGCATCCTGCACGTTGCTCATCAATATTCGTGTAAGCCTTGCTGTGCACTTTATGGATTGTCTTAAAAGGAAAGACTTGCTGCCAATAGACACAATTCTTGAGGCTGTCATCAAGGAAAAAGACTTCCACATTGGGGACATGTTTGTCGAGGGTCACAAAGAGTACCAGGAGAAGTTTGTGCAGATGCTTATTAACGGTAATGTGCACGACAAAGTGATCAAGAAGAGATTGTCGCTGTTTAAATTGAAGGCCAGCGCCTTCCCCGTTTATTTAGAACGGTGCGGTTGTTTGGTATTTGTTTCGAATTGTACGACTAACGATGTTTTTTTTGGTCTGTTTGTGCAGTCGGCAGAAGGCCACGCTGAGGTTTCTGATTTATTCAAAAGAATATGAACAGGCTTTGCAATTTGTCGAAAGCTCTGAGAACTTGAAGGTGTACGCGTGTAACATGATTCTTCAACATGCAGGTGTGGAAGACGCTGCTACCAAGCACTTTATTTTTCGGGCAGGGCTAAAAGACATATTTCCTGAAGTCAACACGAGTGGAGAGGACGAAAAGAGTTTCAAAAATCAAGGCGATTTGCCTCCTGTTGAAACGTGTCTGTCGCTCGTTGATGCCATTGGCGAGGCGAGCATCGTCTTTGTGGATACTTTAACAGCACTGCAGGCATGTGTCGATTACCTTATAAAACAACCGGCTGTTGGGTTTGACACGGAATGGAAGGCGGTGCACATCGCAGTTACTACGGACGATGATGCTGCAAAATGTGCACTTCTACAATTAGCATCTCGCGAAAAGGCGTTTGTTGTGGATGTGGTGGCACTGCACGAACACGGCAGCATCTTAGCCCCGCTTTTTCAATCGAATTCCGTAATCAAACTTGGTTTTGATACGAGAGGTGACGTTAAGGCTCTTCGCCCGTTTCTTACTGGGGGCAATACCACTAATAACGTAATGTCGATGTTGCTTGACCTGCAAGCGGTAACACGAAAACTTGCTCATTCAAATGAAGCTACTGGAGTCAAACCTGAGGATGGATATGACAAAAACCGTAGTGCCCGCATTTTGGCAGTAAACAGCGAGGCGCCAACAACTAAAGAAAGATCAAGAAAGTGGAAACATAAGCGTAGCAAGATTAGAGAAAACGAAGTCGGGGTCAAGACGTGTCGCTTGGGCTTGGCAACAATTGCAAAATTATACCTGGGTCGACCGCTAGATAAGCGTGCGCGTATGTCAGATTGGGAACGACGTCCGCTGACGCCAGCGCAGCTCCACTACGCCGCTTTGGATGCACATGTGCTAGTACAAATTTACGACAAGATGCAAGAGACGCATTCAATCGATGTATTTGACACGGTCTTGAAGCGATGTACTCAGAAGTATATCAGGTAAGTTTAGTACTCGTTGGCTTTTAGATACCGCCAATGAAATTAACGTAAGCACGTAAGCTTGCTCATACAGCTAACGCAAAATACATCTTGTATTTGTGACTAAATCATGATGTTGCGAGAGAATATCCATTGGCAACTTGCGCGCAATTTTCGAATACCTCAGTACTTCTCGCTTTGAACTAAAGAATAATTATCATGTATCAAAGTCGATTTCACTTCAAAACTCCAGCTAATGCGACATAGATCTTTATTGCCGCATTGAACCCCCAGCGAAATGTTGCCTTGACACGCTTTTTGACGGGAGCACACACAATTATGCTTGCTTTAAATTGTGAAGCTGTCAACATGTCGACGATTGATTTTTCAGCTCATAAAGCTTGTCAAGGCGTCTGCAAAATAGACTCGATCATCACTTTCCATGCAGAAAAGATGTTGTTGTAAGACCTCCGGCAGTGCTGTCACTTTCAAAATAAATTCGTTAAGCTTATTTTGGAGCTCTTTTTTTTCCTGCCAGAGCACAGAAGTAAAATGAGATTTTGATCTCCACTAGCAGACTGATAAATAAATCCCACCTCATTTGTCTTTCGCAGTTGCTGAGCAACTTCCTGCAAATCACTCTCAATACGATACACTTTCTCCTTTGACTCCAGCTGCAAATCAGCAATTTTTTTGTTCAGTGCATTTTCCTGTTGTTTGGCCTTGTTAATCGTCAAAGCCAGCGTATCCACCAGCTCTGTCCGGCTTGCAATCTCACGTTGTACCGCATTTTCCAGTTCTACTACCTGCGTTGCAAGAATCGCCTTTTGATTTGATGCATCCTCTTGCGCATGCTGCAGTATAATGACTTTCTTTTGTAGCTCCATATTTTGGCGTTTTCTTTCATTTAAGTCATCTCTAAGTCTTTTGGTCTCGCTTCCATCAATCTTTGCGCGGGCAACTTTCGCTTCTTGCATTTTTTGCATAGTTTCCATGTCACGAGCCATTCCAGTGCGCAGCTCATCCTCCTTATGCATAAAATGTTCCACAAGAGCCATCTTTTTTTCGTCAAAGTCCGTCTCGAGTCGAATTCGCAGCTGTTCTATACGCTGCTCACTAAGCTGCTGAGTCACGGCATTTTCAAGCTGCTGAAAAGCTTGAATCGCTTCAATCTTGTAAAAGTCCCGAAGAATAGCAAATTTCGCAGGACCGCTAGCCTTCTCATTGAATTTCTTGTCAAAATCTTGGATGGCAAGAAGTATTGCTGTAAATGCTCCACCACCTCGCACGCGCGTAGCTTGTGCAATAAGGTCTGCCCACAGTGTGTGCCGAATCTCTTCACAAAATTCACGTGACTTGTGCGTAAGAATTTGAAGCTCAGTCTCGTAGTGTAAGCGGATATCCGCCTTGAGTTTGTTGCGAGCAGTTTGATACTTTGTTGACTTATATTTGCTTGCTGAATGAAAATAATCCATGCTAAGACGACAAATTTCTTCGTGCAATTGCTTAAATACATCCAATTCCATAGGCGGATGTTCTAATACAGCGGGATGCACGCAATCCAAATACATGTTTAAGGCGTCCTCTGCCAGTACACGACACTTGTCTTCGACAAAGTCATCGCAGGCAGTTCCAAAGTCCAACATTTTTTGCTCTTGCATCTGAAGGCACAGTTTGCGCAGCAGCCCACACAACACTTTGCCCGTCATCTCGAGCCCAAACAATCTTTTTACAGCCGTTTGAGCCCCGACAAAGTCGTCAAAATTCATTTGCACGATGGTGCGAGGATAAAAGACCCCTAATTGCTTAAATCTGATAAGATTTTTCAGTGCCTCCATAGTTTTTACCTGATTCTCCTTCTCAGTGTTGAGCTTGTCTGCAAGCGAGCAACTTAGAGACCAGTCGATGCTTAGCAAGTTTGGCAGCATATCGAATACTTCTATCGTGACAAATTCTTTTATCAGGGTCTGAAATAGTGATTGGAACTGCGGTAGACGAGGTGCAATAC
Source organism: Plasmopara viticola (assembly GCA_001695595.3). NCBI lineage: Eukaryota > Oomycota > Peronosporomycetes > Peronosporales > Peronosporaceae > Plasmopara > Plasmopara viticola. The sequence goes on along the minus strand of MBPM02000051.1, from coordinate 139,646 downwards.
ATTCTATTGATCCGATCTCATCATAGCACGAAATTACCAACGAAGACAGCGCGCAAAAAGCGCCGGCAAGCTGCCCGAGGCCCGACAAAGCAGCTGAGGCTTTGGAGTTCGTAGTATCAGTGTCCAAAATGAGAAGGTAAAAATCATCTTTATGGTACGCGATGCTGGCCAGCAACGTCAAAGACTCATCATCTGAGGACGGATAAGCAGCGTTTACCTGTCCTAGTATTTTGGACATTAACTCATTCCTCGCGATGCGAGTAGACGGTGGACCGATAATGGTGATCAACGCTAGACGATCCTCTTTTAGCTCACATTCTAGTAGCCGCGTACCATCGGACGTCAGCGAGCCGGACGCGTTCACCAGTGGCACGTTGTGCCAAACGACGGTAGTAGTAGACATCTTTTTAATCAATAAGTGCTCGCCTTTTCGGAAAAGGTTGGGGTGACGCCCTCCTTCCAAGCGCGGGAGCTAGATGCTCGCGCGCTTCGGGCAGGTGCTCTCGGGCATCTGCAGGTCTCTAACGAGTCTCACCCTCGACGCGACGGTCTCCAGCACCAGAGCGCCACCTGGGCTCTTACCAAGTCAGAAGTACACAAAATAACGGAAGACCCTCACGGCCTCGGTGCTGGCTGCACTGCCCGCCGAACGAGACTCGACGTATGCGGACACCACTCTATGCCGTGGACTAGCCATAGAGCCTAGCACGTGCATAACTTGGCAACGCGATAACGTAATACAATACAATACAAGTGCTCGCCGTAAAGACTTTTTTAACCTCTTGTGACTCGCGAAAATGTATTACAATCGCTTATTGCACGATACCCAGAAAAGTTTTACGTGTACGCTAAACTTTAATCGGTATAAGCAACCTGACCTCCTGCTTTCGGTGCTAATTCCGAGGGACAAGAGGATAAAACTGAGACGCCGAGCTCTTGCGCATTACTTTCCTCCAGCCGTTCGATGAGCTTTTCCGTGTTAAAATCAAAAGCTACAGGGGTCCAATTGCCAGCAGCCGAAGGCGCGTCTAATGCTCCACGCTGAAACAGCAGAACCACACACATTTACAACATACAATATTCGCCATTTTGTTAAAAACCATATAGATGGTAACCCTTTCATCAAACGACCTCCACTTGCAGCAAACTCACCTTAACAGAAAACGACCGAAATAAGCTAGTGATGCTAGTGCTTGGGTAAAAGACAGAGCTGACGGCACGACTAACAGTCTCTAAACGTTTTTCAAGCTCTCGCGTGGTTTGCAGCAGCTGCCCCACAAAGCGCTGCTCAAAATCAGTCAGTATCTACCGTCTTCGCATACTAGTAACCAAATTTGCCTACCTCGATGAGCTTCACACGCAGATAAATGTTTTCGAGCTCGTGGCAGTTGCTTAGCAGCTCGCTCAGCAACTTGTGCTGTTTTTGTTGAGTATCTTGCCTCAGCCCGTCGGCCGCCGCACAAGCTTCGTCAATCTTAAACAAAGCTAGACCAATACGCTCACTCACTGGCTGCGTTGCCTGCGCCGCCTCATCTATAAAATCTTCGTAATCCTCGCACAACCTTTGGAACGCGCGCTGCAACTCATTGTTCTCCATACAGAGGTGCCTAAAATGATTACCCAAATATTACTTAAACTTCTTGCGTAATTTTTTTTTGTGCTGACCTTTATATTGGCTATGAGAATAAATAGTAGATGTCTACGAACCTCATAAGTCTACAAACTATCAAACTATGCAAACTAAGTTCGCTTGTAGACACCGCGCCGAAAAAAGTGTATACAGCGATCAATTTCAACAAAAAAGGTACATTGCACTTAAAACTCGTTGTATGGGACTAAAACAACTCCCGCAGGGCTCGCTGCTTCGCCTGAAAGACGCCCTCCACTGATATATGCATCATCGAAGTGCGATATTCACCCAGTTTCCATTTCAAAGTAGAGAAGTTGCTCTCGATCGATTTCGTGTTAGCAAACACGGTCGCTAGACCGCCGCAGAATGCGCGAATACGTGCGAATCGGCCTGGGACACAGTCCCACGCCTGGTCGAATATCATTTTGATGTCGTGCTGGTCGATGGTGGTGCGCAGTACTTGGTCGGAGCCGGAGAACTTTAACAGGTCACGGTGGTCCTCAACGATCTGATCGATGAGCTCGGACGTCCAAAACTCCGCGATGTGGTTGCGGTACGGTTCCAACACCTCCTGAACGAACGGGCCGTGGCGCAGCTTGACAAGCTGAGCGGGAAACACTGATCGCTAAGGTCATTGAAGCAGGTAATGGTGAACGAGCCTTGATCCTCGGTATGCGCGACGATCACACCGACTAGGTTGCGCAAAGACCCAGACAATTCGTACTGTAATTTTTCGTCGACTTCGTCGTTTTCCATTTCAACACCGAACACCGTTGTCAGCGTTGCGATCAGCGTCCTCCTGCTGTGTAATAAGCATTGACCGGCTTTGCAAAATCACGAACGTGCAGTTCACCGCGTCGATGGCCGGCGACACCGCGAACGTGATGACCCACCACGAGCGTGTCGGCGTCTGCTTGGAAAGGTGATTCGTCGTGAAGTCGACGATCTTGCGCTGATGCCAACTCAGAAAGATGAGCAAGCGTCCGAAGTGCGTCCAACGGTTCGTCTTCTATGGAAACTTGACGCCCGTGCTGGTAATCAGGTCGACTTGGGCGCGCAGGAGCACCGAGAACGACCAGGCGAACGTGACCCACGCGCCGTCAACGATGCCCTCGGTCGGCGACCGAACTACAAGTTTGATCTGATGCTGCGGACACCAGATACGAGAAACCGGGATTCCCGTGCATCCAACCATCACGAGGACAAGACCACTTCAGTCATCGTGTTCTCGCCATCCGACGACATGCCCATCAGCTTAAAGCGCCATTTACTGTACAGTGCATCGAGAAACTTGAACAACATGTTGAGCATGTTAAAGGGCGTGTGGCGCTCTAACATTGGCATCGCGACGAGGCGTAGGTTAAGTAGGCCGCCGCGGAAGCAGACACGCATAAGCGGGGCAAAAAACGACCGGAGACGGTGCGTGCTGCCGTCGCCAACTAATGATGTGGCCCAGACGGTATCGTCGTTGATCATGTTGGTAACCACTTGCAGGTTGGCGGCGACGAGGGCACGGATATACCAGCCGATGGTCAGATTATTAATGCTCGACAATTTAGTCGTCTTCGTGCGGTCTTTGGCATGCTGGGTTGCACCCGCTGCCCGTCAGAACGACATGCTTATACTGACGTGGTCAATGGCCAAATCGAATCGCATGACATTTTCAATCGTGACCGTGTAGTGCAGCTCCTTCTCCTTCTTTTCAAACGACTTCAGTGCCTTGAACTTCTACTTGCTTATACGGGCGGCCTTCTGGCGGCGGCGCCGGCCTCGTCATCGTCGTTGCTGCTGTCGCTGTCAAAATCGTAGATCACCTCGAGGTTCCGGTCCCGGAAGAACAGGCTTCCAAAGATCGAATCGACGATACTGAACTAGACATTCATCGTCGATACTGAATTGGACGATGAGTGTCAGCGAGTCGCTAGCGAGGTCCATGTGCCGACGCAACGTGTTGACGGCCTTGACTTTGCCGTCGAAAAAGCGCTTCTTCTCCTCCTTCGAGGCTGTCTCGAAAGGAGCGGCTTATTAAAATACTTGATGTCGGTCCGCGACTTCCGCTTGCGAGTTAAGACCGCACGCACACCAATCGTGTCGCGCCCATCGAGCAGGCAGAACAGGCAAAACATAAATCTGACCGTCACGTCGCCGTTCCCATATACTCGAGTTGATGAGGGTCTTATAACGGAGTTGTCTTGGGCGGCATCGACGAAACAGCCAGAATGGATGAATTTGTGATGCCTGATGAATGGTGCGCCGCAGCCACCGGCAATCAGGCACATGACAAAGCAGCGTACTGCGATCTGCGCACGTTTTGTGCACGCAATTTTTTTTTGGAAAAGCCTTAATTCGTAGACCCCCTTATTTGTCTCGGCATCACACCAAAATTGGAAACTTAAATAACCTTACTGTAAAGCGATAGACTGGTAATCTTTTTGACATACAGATATTGATAATATTGGATGACAGAAAACTGAACGATTTAACGAGTTGTTGGAAATTAAAAGCAAGAGAGGAGTTAGACGAAATCAAGCTCAGTTTTTTTTTTTAATTAAAGCTTGCCGGCAGCCACCACTTTGGATGGGGTTGTCGATGGTCATGTCCAGAGGCGAGACGATGGTCTGACAATGATGTATTGTCGGCAGCGAACCAGATGTCGTCGTAGGATGTGAGAAACAAATTTACGCAAAAAGCTTATTATATCTGTATTAGTCACTCTGTCTTGATTATTGTTATTGATTCTGTACCACCAGCTGGCGTCCACATTACTCATATCTTAATAAGTTGTAAGGCATTCATGGAGATACCGAGTAATTTCTCATTGACACTTTTTTGTAGCGAAGTTAACCAAACACAGACTGTGTCACACTAGTTGGTGATGCTACTATATTGTGTGGAGCAAGTCATCACTTGACTTGCTTTAGAAGGCCAATTAGAATGATGTATTTAGTACTGAAGGGGTAACAGAAAAGCAGTACATGGTCTTACGACGACTGCTTTGTAGACATGAGTATAGATTCCTTTGCTAAGGACCAATTAAAGTCACAGTGGATTTCATTGTATTGTATTGTATTACGTTATCGCGTTGCCAAGTTATGCACGTGCTAGGCTCAGTCTGGCTAGTCCACGGCATAGAGTGGTGTCCGCATACGTCGGGTCTCGTTCGGCGGGCAGTGCAGCCAGCACCGAGGTCGTGAGGGTCTTCCATTATTTCGTTTAACTCTGACTTGGTAAGAGCCCAGGTGGCGCCCTGGTGCTGGAGACCATCGCGTCGAGGGTGAGACTCGTTAAAGACCTGCAGATGCCCGAGAGCACCTGCCCGATCGCGCGAGCATTTAGCCCCCGCGCTTGGAAGGGGGGCGTCACCCCAACCTTTTCCTTGCGTGGATTTCATCAATTAACTTGAAAAAGTTTAATTCCCATTCTTAGTGCAGAAGCTATACTAAGTCTTGGTATATTGACTGATAGTAACTAATGGAATCAGACAGAAAACAATCTGCAGAACGTATTGACTTGAAGTAAAAAGGAGACTGCGCTTCTGCACACATCCATATGTGCGATGAGATGTAGACGCTTTAATGGCAAAAAAGCCTCATAATGTAATAAGGGCACGGATTTCGGTCCCACGCTAGAGAGAGCTTAGTCCTAGCGTGTGGTTTCCGATAGCTTTATCTCTACCATGGACAGGTCCAGTAGATCTAGCCTTGGTCGAGTCTCTGTACGTCGAAGAACTATACTTATTGTGTTCCAATCGATGGCAATTACTGCCAAGAAAAAGATCGTCAGGTCCTTAACAGAGCATGCTGGTGTCGACGAAATGTTGGAAATCTATGAGTCTGACTTTTCTCTCACCCGCCAGAAGATAATGACTACTCAGGCATTATGATGCTCGTGTGCTGCCCATGCGTTTGGCAGGTAATCTAGCCAGCGTCACTGCGATACAAACAGCAAAGGCGCTTGTACAATGGTAGTTCGATACCATGACGACGATGTCAAATATGAGCCTGCGATTGGCTGTCGCATTTCGGCGAACTCTGTTCTATTCCGCTTGCTGAAGTCTGTCGACACCAGACGAGCTTCAGACAAAAGATCAGACGGAAAATGTCAATTCTCCTTAAGCCCATGCACTCTTCATGAATTTTCTGCGCTCGTCAACCGAGCGGAAAGTGGTGACCAACTCACAATTAGAATAAGCGAAGCATCTGCTCACATGGCCAAGCCGAGAAACAGTAGACTCGTGGAGATACGCGTCTTGGATCCCTTTGTACCGGCGAGCTCGTATCTCTTCACGACGAAAGGCAACTCAGCACAATTGTTCTTGTTCGCACTTGGCTCTTTGGTCCACTCAGTACAGCTTAAAGAATCGCCTTGATCAAGCTCTGATTCGCTTGTCATTCACGAATTGCAACATGTTTCCAAAGTGACACAGAGCATTTTCGTCTGCGTCCAAATTTTCTTTGCACGTATCCATAGAGTTCTATCTAGCTTGTCACACAAGGTGCATCGCAGAAGGCTGAACAAAGAACGCATGACAAAAAGTCGCATTAGTTGATGATTTCTATCAGATCTCGATGTTGGTCTATGTTGCTGTTCCAATAACCGTCGATTCCACTTCTGGCACACTTGGGAGATTATGCGCTTCCGGTTTAAAAGGATTATTGAAGAGTGTGTAGACCAAGTCGACGCCATTGTCTATACTGCGCTCTCAGATCCGCTGATCAAATGGTAGAGACTGCTAAAAAAATAAATTTTTCCTTTGTGACCGGCGACTCGTTAACAACCAGCTTAGCAAAGACAAAGAATCTCGATGGCACGTAGGGGTGTGCAATCAAGCTTTCGCGTTTGCACTAATCGGGGCTTCGTGCTAAGTCTGAAACCGTTTGTCAAGATGAGAGCGTTTCAAATGAACATGGGTTTTACACTTATTGTACTTAAGGCGCTACGAGTATTTGCTTGGGATCTCTTTTTTCAAATCGTTAAAGCGCTATTGTAAGAAAAAGAGCTCGAAAGATTTTATAAATCTACATTGCCGATTTGGTATGAATCGACTGAATGAGCAGCAGAAGCGCATCCATGCTGGTCTTGATCCTGCTGTCCTGATAGAATATAATGCAGGCGCAGAATCCATAGTACAACATTCTCCTTGCACTTCCTGACCAATTTCATGGGTAACAATAATTTCACTCTATGACAAAAAAAGCCGATGCTTTTTAATCAATATCAAAGCTGTGTATCATGTCTGCTGTTTTGACCTTTTCTTTGCTAGAACTTTCTTTCAAAGGTGACAACTTCGACACAGATGATCAATTTGGCGCTTCTCTTTGCGCCCTCTTTTGGTTTATGGTACTCAGCACTTTATAACCTTCTCGTCGAGTGAGCAAGCTATAAACTTAACTCTTGTAGTTTGAGCGGAGCATTAGTAAAGTTGCGAATTATTGGAGCCATAGCTTAGTAAGTGTTGATTTTTTAAAGAGCTGAGATGCGTTGAATTTTTTTTCTGAAGAGCTGCATGCAATTACAAGCTTTTGTGATTTGCAGTAAACTAGACAGGACAGCGCAGCAGAAAAAAGTTTGCACGAGCACTTTATCTCAATAAGAAAGAACATAGTATCAAAAAGCTTAAAAACGATGGAAAAGAAAAGGGAAGAGCACAAAACTGATCGAATGCATATCAGCGGAAAGCACTAGGCCAGATAGTTACTATAGGACAGAGGCTGTATCGATGGATTCCATAAATTCAAGCTGGCATTTGACCACCGGCATCAAATCTGACAGGTTTGCAAGCCAGCACAGCCATTTAAAGCAAGAGAAATGTAGCAGCTTGATTAAAAACCAACTAACTCATGCCTGTGGTGCTGAACAGTGCGCTATGCTTCAGGCGCTTCTTTTGTTCGTTGTTGATGTAGTAGTGTATCGTTTGGTGATCATTATTGCAGGTAGGTGGATTGATCCCATTAATTTGGATTACATTAATTTGGCTTGCTGCCTGCAGCGGTGTACTCTCCAAAACTCTCAACATTTTAATGTTTTGCTTCAAGTGACCTTACTAATCGCATATATTCTGACTTCTTATTTGAGCCCGCTTTGCATGATGAAGTTGCTGGATGAAATCGTGAAATCACTTGATGAAGTAGAAGATATTAAAGGAATATGTTTTAAGAACATGCTAACGGTAGTTGGAGCTGTCATTTTAGTATTCGCTGCAACATTTGCTAAGTCGTTTATCTCATGTCGACACAAAAATTCATTGCATACTATCTTCAAAGTTCTTTTTTCGAGCAACCTAGCGTTTTTAGATATTGGCACTCATCTCTGGGTAGCGTTGCATTCTAAGTTTCTGACTCGTGTAAATTTAATTTGCCGTTCATATCTGTGTCTTTTTGCTGGCAAATGCTAAGTATATGCCCAGAGAAAAAGGGATGGAATGGTTTTTCCTTTTTCCGGAGCTATGATGTCTTTCCCGGCACACAAAAATTCAACGATTAGAATATTACACTCCGCCAGAAACGCTGGCGACATCTGTATTGCATATGCCGGCTTCACTTTCAACCACTTGCTAAAGCTGAGCTCACACCATATGTGTACTCTGCCCAATAGTCTTGATTGTAATAAGTCTTATTTTGCCGCTAATGGGCGAAATGGACGGGTCAGGGTTGAGACTTCACCAAATGTAGCCTTTGTAGAGCTGTGAGCGCACTAAATGAATAGCCATGCTTACACGTCAAAGAGGGATAGCTACAGCGCAAATCCCAGAAGAAATCGGGATAGAGAACATGCAGACCCGAGTTTACTATTACTAGGTTATATCTAAAGTACCCAAAGGAATGGGCTATTGCTGAATGGGCAATGTTGTAGGCTCTCGGTAATCTGCATAGAATCTTTGCGAAAATAGTGTGGGCTCGACTACACAGACGCAGCTTGGCACCTAGTGGCAACAATCCGCCGAAAAGTACTCGCAAACACCAACCGACGTTTTATCATGACATGGGTCCTAAAGTGTCCTATAGGTATTTATTATTCCCGTAGGCGAAATCCTCCTCAAAACAATGCCGAAGGGATTTTCAAAGAGGGGTAAAATCAAGTACTTGTGCTCGGACCGGAAAATTAGGAAGTACGACCATAGCCTAAAGACTTAACATACTCACCGAGCTAAGCGAATGGTGGTGGAAATATTTTTAAATCTGGAAGAAAGTAGATCGGCAGGCATACAAGATGCATAAGTCTGAGTCTCAGATTTGTTGTTACCACCAATCGTTGTGCTTCATACAAAATCGTGTGACCATAGCTGATTGGAAGTACGACAGATGCCAACAAATCACGACAAAATTGAATTACCGCCAATGAGTGTGGCAAACGAATGTGACACACAAGTGGAAAGATGAACGTTCCAATAAAACGAATTTTCAACGATTGGTGATAGCGACGAGCACAAAATTTTCGTCTTGCCCTCGCTACTCGTTTTTTTCAGAATCAGCTAGTTTTAGGAAGAAGTAGTGTCGGTGTTTAAAGGAACTATCCTCTTATCATGCTTACATGGAAGTGAGAGTGTCTGTCGTTATTACTCTGTTCTCTGTACCGGGACACTTAATGCATGAAAGAAGGATCAATCGACTACGAATGTGACCCACTTAGTCCACGCTAGAAGTGCCTTGCACTTCTTTTCGACAAATCCAAAAGCAAGGACACTATTCATACATATGCTCTTTGCTGACATGCGGCAACATTTCCACAGCATTTTTTTTAAAATTAACAAGGAGCAACGATCTTAGCCTTTTCAATGCATTAATCGCATTCCATGATTCGATGAGCATCACATATATGTTCTGATTTATAGTTTCATAAGCTCAGTTCAAGCAAATTTACCGTTTTATAATAAGCTACTTTGAGCACACTTGCGGTGTTTTTTTTGCATACGTAAGATTGTATGACTTAGTTTAAGCCGACTTTTGTTACTAGAAAATACTGTACATATTCTATGGTATGGCTCTTATGCAGACAAATACATCAGCGTTGCTGCTGCAAAGTGCGACATGAGGTTGAAATAGTAATTCATTGCGTTTTATGGTACGAGGAGTCTAGTTTGATCATTACTGTGCGTTTTAGCTTATTTATAATTTGGTTGGTTATTTTCAGCACATGTAGGATTTCCTGCTGTTGCTTTTGCTGGCACACATATCACTTTGTTAATACCTTTGTAATGGCTCTTTTGTTAGTGTAACACAATCACGGATTTACAATCTGTTCCAGAATTCTCACGATTTATGCTCTTATATGTGAGTAGTATTTCATATAATAATGTTTAAGACATTATGATCTCGCTAATTATATTCAAGCTTGTGGCAGGAAAAAATTGAGAAACCAAGTAAGAATAGAGCCCAACGCCACCGTATTTCTGATGTGTTTATACTCCCCATGATTTGATCTTACATTATGTACAGGCTTATCATACTTTGATTTACAGCAAGTGAAAAAATAAAGTCCCAGATCGAAGGTAGACGAAGGCAGTGAAGTGGCAGACCTTGCAAAAATATGAATATTGCATAGCTTACGCTATGGCAAATCTGATGCAATCGGCTCATTTGAGACGAAGAGAGAAACAAGACGTCGGCGTGGGAAAGTACAATTTTTTTTATGCAGTAAAAACATTTTTTTTGGCTCGGTTGTGTTATAGCGATCATGGCGTAGGATAATTCGAAAGGCAACTAATAAGACCGGCGAGTTTGACATATAGCAATATTTATATTTGTACACAGAACTGTTGCTAAGAGCAATGATAAGTACCAGAACGACGAAAGCTTTTACGATTATACCCCTATTTGACACCGGAAAAGTCCCGGCTCAAATACGTTCAAGGATATTGAATCTTATACTATACTGAAGCGACCCCATCGTAAGCAAAACTATAATTTATAAAATTGACCACATGATCACGATGTACCAAACACATGATTCCTATTGGAGCAACGGGTTACTGTATAAATACTGCACAAATGTTCTGATCAAATGAGAAAATTAAGCGAGTAGAGAGAGCTGGGTACTTGATCCGGCATCTTTTAAAGATGAAGAGCAAAGTAAAAATATATATCCATTTGATTCGGTAGAGCACATAAGCGCAGGAGCATACACTGGAGTTATGATTTTATCACGCTCTTCATGGCAAGAATTCGGTAACAGATTGCAAAACAAAATGTATTATTCAGCATACACAGGAACATTTCGCCAACGTCAACGTAGTGCTCTACAAAACAGAACAAGCTTATTGAAAGACTTTCAAAGAGGTGATGATCATTACTGAGCAAGTAAAGTGACCTAGACTTTTTTTACTTTAATTTAGTATGCAAATTTGAATCATAGAGTTCATATTTGCAAGGGGTGGTAAAAACCCAAAGGCAATTCCATAAAGAAAATGCTGATGTTGTCGATTTTGGACAAAATGTAGTGGGTACAATGTTAGATAACATATGTGTAACAAACTAGAAGGAAACCCTTTCGCGCGAAAAGTGTTAAGCCAGGTGAGATTCTTTTGCTGTATTCATATCCCCACTAGTTATGTAGAGGTATGTACGATTCTGTTACATCAGATTGCTTGCGAGCGATTTAAGTTCTTCGCTCTGTATTTGGATTATTTTCGCCAAAGCACCTTTGTTCTCGTGATGACCTGCGTATGCAAGCAAAATCGCGTTCGACGGGCTTTATACAAACAAGGAAAGCGATGACAATGGCTGTCTATCAGTAAGGAAAAACAACTTATTTTCCATTTTCAAGCCTTCAAATGAAGGTGGCAACATTTCAAAGCATGGTCTTTAGTGGCATGAGCGTCACGGATAAAAAACCCTTTTGAAGCGAAATATAGCATATACGCATGTAGGCGTTAAGTTCCGCTGACATTGTCAGTATGAGCCGTTATTAGTCTGCGAGATGGGTTTACATTCGTTAGCATCCACAATGGACACAATGCTATACTACGACAGCAATTAACTAGTGCGTGATTAGTCAATAGCATACCAAACAGGGCATGTGTCACGAGTAATGCAGCTAGCGCAAGCTTGAAATGATCAGTAGCGATTAAAAATGTTTGCGCAGAGACCCATGACACCCATATCTTAATTTTATTTTTTGTACATATTTGTCAATGCGTTGCAGCGCCGACCTAGCTATCAGACATTTATATGCTTAAGGCGATGATCGCCTTGTAAGTTCGTTTGAGTGCACAAAGAAATAAGACTGAGCATGATACTTATGTCTGATAAGCAGAGAAATAAGACTGAGCATAATGGTAATGGCTGATAAGCAGAGTCGTCAAGCGAGCCGGTACATTATTCACTCGCCACCTTCTTAGTGAGGTTCGAATTGCTCGTCTTATACATCCGTCTGTCGCTTAACAATTACAAGCATAAAACGAGTTTATTATCGATTCAAATCTAGTGCTTCTAGTATTTTTTATGAACTTGTTTTGGCCAAGAATGCCCCCGATTGAGCATTACCCAGATCGGACCTTTTCAGTGGCCGAAATCAAGGTTACAACACTTCAATTCTGATATACTAACCATAAGTGATGATTTCACTGCAGGTATTGGTTGAAAATACTTTAAAAAAAAGACTATCACTTATTACTTTGCAAGACAACGTAAACGGCGCTGTGACTGACAGCGGCTATAAGTACCGAGTTGTACTGACAGCTGATACTATATTGGCGATAGTACCGCTACCAGCAGTTGCAGGATGTAACGAGTCTAAAGCTTCGAAATCGTCGACTTGAAGGTAGAATCGCAAGAAAATGACGTCACTACCGTTCGTCACAGAATGACTACATTGGATGACGTCACAAATAAACATCAATACGGCTTGAGAAGACTTAAATGGACGGTAGCATTGCAACATGACGTCGCGATTTTATTGACTGATGTGACTCAAAGGCAGAACTGCAAAAATATGTAATCATGCTGCGACGTCATGCTGCAATGGACGTAGCATTGCGACATGAAGTCGCAGCATGATTTTATCGAATGACGTGACTCAAAGGTAGAACTGCAAAAATATGACGTCACTGCAATTCATCACAGCTTAATGCCACTGGATGATGTCACTTATTAGCACCAATACGGCTAGAGGAGACTTGACCGGACGGAAGTAGTAAGCAGAAATTACGTTGAGCTTGACATCGCAGCATGATGTCATTTGATGACGTCATCGATCAGCTTTAAAAAGGTCCAAAGCCCTAGGCTCGAAGGAAGAAATGAAAAACAATTACGGCATTACAGTTCGTCACAGCTTGATGTCATTGAATGACGTCATTATTTTATCTCAGAAATGCTCGAGAAAACATGATCTGAAGTAAGCTTCGCAATAAAATACGTCACAACATGACCTCGCACCGTGATGTCGCTGGAAGATGTGATCTTTCAGCTTCAGTAAGCCACGAAGATATAACTTAAAGGTAGCAATGCAAAAATAATTTTCGTCGCTACAGTTCGTCACAGCATGGTGTCATTGGATGGTGTTTCTGATCTGCATTTAAACGGCTACGAAAGACTTAGCTTGACAGAAAATTTGCAACAAATACGTTTATCATGACGTCCCAGCATCGTGTCACTGGTGACGTCAATGATCAGCATTGAGAAGTTTTAATAAAACCTAGACAGGGAGATTAAATTTAGAAAAAGGACGTTACTACAGTTCGTCACAGCTTGATGCCATTGGATGACGTCATTGATCGCTTTCAAAAATGCTCAAGGAATCACATATTGAAGGAAGCGTTGCAAACAAATACATCACAACATGACGTCGAAGCATGATATGGTTGAAAAATGTTACTATTCAGCTTCAACAAGTCTCAAGAAAACGTGACCATAACTGTAGCGTTGCAAGATCTCACAATGTTACTACGTTGCGTCACAGCATAATTTCACTGAATGGCATCGCCGACCAGCACCGACACGGCTCAAAAAGACTTTATTGGATTATAGCACTGCAAAAAAAGTCAAACCATGACGTTGCAGCATGATGCCATTGGATGATTTCAATGTCAAGCTTCAAAGAAGTACAAAAAGACGAGATTAAGAAATAGAATATAAGGAAACGATGTCACTACAGTTCGTCACAGCATGATGTCCTTAAATAACGTCGTTGATCGGTGTAAGAAGTCATAATCTGAAAGAAGCATCGGAAAAGAATACGTCACAACATGACGTCGCGGCATGATGTCGTTTGATGATATCATTTTCCAGCTTCAAAAAGGCTCGAGAAGACATGACTTTAAGGTAGCAATGCAAAAATAAATTACGTCACTACAGATTGTCACAGCACGATATCATTGGATGTTGTTTTTGATCAGCATCAAAACAGTTTCGAAAGACTTAACTCAACGATAAAATTGAAAGAAAAAAACGTTCAGCACGACGTCCCAGCGTCAAATCACTGGGTGACGTCACTGATCAGCTTAGAAAAGGTTTGAAAAAAAGTCTACACTTGAAGGTTGAAATGCAAAAAAAGACGTCACTGCAATTCGTCACAGCTTAATGCAATCATTAATTGGTTTCAAAAAATGCTCAAGGAAACATATATTGAAGGAAGCATTGCAAACAAAAACCAACACAACGTGACGTCGAAGAATGATATGATTGGAGAATGTTACTGTTCAGCTTCATCAAGTCTCGAGAAGACGTAATTATAACGGTAGCACTGCAACAAATATCAATGTTACTACGGTTCGTCACAGCATGATGTCACTGATTGACGTCATCGATCAGCGTCAATACGGCTAGAGAAGACTTATTTCAACTGTAGCATTGCGAGGAAAAGTCAAATTAGGACGTCGCAGCATGATGTCATTGGATGATGTCAATGCAAATGACGCAAGAGAAAAATTGCAAAATAATGACGTTACCACAACTTGTTGGAACTTGATGTCATCAAATATCGTCATTGGTTGGTTTCAGAAACTCTCTAGAAGTCATTCTATGAAGAAAGCATTGCAAAAAAGCGTTACAATATATTATCAAGTGACGTCATTGATATGCTTTGAAAAAGTTCAAAAAGCCGAGACTCGAAGATAGAAGTGCAAACAAAAAGACTTCACTACAGTTCGTCAAGACTTCATGTCATTGGATGACGTCATCATCCGGTTTTTAAAATGCTCTAAACGCCATGATTTGAAAAAAGCTTTAAATTTAACAAAACATGACGTTGAAGATGATGATGACGTCGTTCAGCTTTCATAAGGTTTAAGACGACCAGATTAGAAAGGAGAATTTCAAAAAAAGACGTCATTATTGTTGATCACAGCTTGATGTCCTTGGATGACGTCATCGACCGGATTTTTAAATGCTTGAGAAGATATGATTTTAAGAAAGCTAGAAAAAATTAGCCGAACCATGACGTCGAAGAATGATGTATTTAGGTGATGCCATCGTTCAGCTCTAATAAGGTTCAAGACGACCAGATTCAAAGAAGAAATTGCAAAGAAAATGACGTCACTACACTTCGTCACAGCATGGTGTTATTATATGACGTCATTGAAGTATGTCAGAAATGCTCGAGAAAACATATTCTAAAGAGAACTTCGCAAAAAATTACGTCACGACATGACGTCGCAGCATGCTGTCGTTGGATGATGTCCTTTTTCATCTTCAATAAGTCTTACGAAGACATAATTTATTGGTAACAATGCAATAATAACTTTCGTCACTACAGATCGTCACAGTACGATGTCACTGGGTGGTGTTTCTGATCAGCGGAATAACGTTATCGAAAGACCTCACTTGACGATAGAATTGCAAATAAACTTTCAGCATGACGTCCCCGCGTCATATAACTGAGTGACGTCATTGATCAGCTTTGAAAAGGTTTGCAAGATGTCTTGACTCGAAGATTAAATTAAAAAAAAAAGACGTCACTACAGCTCGTAACAGAGAGACGTCATTGATCGATTTCAGAAATGCTCAAGGAAACGTGTATTGAAGGAAGCATTGCAAACAAAAAACGACACAACGTGACGTCGAAGCATGATATGATTGGGTAATGTTACTTTTCGGCTTCAACAGGTCTCGAGAGACGTAACCATAACAGTAGCACTGCAACAAATATCAACGTAACTACGGTTCGTCATAGCATGATGTCACTGGTTGATGTCATCGATTAGCGTCAATACGGCTAGTGAAGACATATCTCAACAGTAGCATTGCTAGAAAAAGTCAGATTAGGACGTCGCAGCATTATGTCATTGGATGATGTCAATGTTCAGCCTCAATAAAGACCAAGAGAGCACTCAAGAGGGAAAATTGCAAGAGAGGATGTTACTACAATTTGTCAATACTTGATGTCATCAGATATCATCATTGGTCAGTTTCAGAAACTCGCAAGAAGTCATTCTATGAAGAAAGCATTGCAAAAAAGCGTCACAATATGATACTATCAAGTGGCGTCATTGACCCGCTTTGAAAAAGTACAAAAAGCCGAGGCTTGAAGATAGAAGTGCAAACAAAAAGACTTCACTACAGTTCGTCAAGACTTGATGGCATTGGATGACGTCATCACCCTGTTTTTTAAATTGCTCTTAAAGCCATGATTTGAAGAAAGCTATAAAAATCGTCAAAAGATGACGTTAAAGAGGATGATGGCATTGTTCAGCTTTAATAAGACTCAAGACGACTTGATTAAAAGGGAGAATTTCAAAAAATGACGTCATTATTGTTGATCACAGCTTGATGTCCTTGAATGACGTCATCGACCGGAAAATGCTTGAGAAGATATGATTTTGGGATACCTTCGAAAAATTAGCCGAACCAAGACGCCGAAGAATGATGTGATTTGGTGATGCCATCGTTCAGTTCTAATAAGTTTTAAGGCGACTAAATTTTAAGAAGGAAATGCAAAGAAAATGACGTTACTACACTTCGTCACAGCATGGTGTTATTTGATGACGTCATTAAAGAATGTCAGAAATGCTCGAGAAAATATAATCAAAAGGAAGCTTCGCAAAAAAATACGTCACAACATGACGTCGCAGCATGCTGTCGTTGGATGATGTCTTCTTTCATCTTCAATAAGGCTCACGAAGAAATAACTTAAAGGTAGCAATGCAAAAATAACTTTCGTCACTACAGATCGTCACAGTACGATGTCACTGGGTGGTGTTTCTGATCAGCGTTAAAACGGCATCGAAAGAGTTGACTTGAAAAAAACTTTCACCATGACGTGCGTCATATAACTGAGTGGCGTCATTGATCAGCTTTGAAAAGG
Source organism: Plasmopara viticola (assembly GCA_001695595.3). Taxonomy (NCBI): domain Eukaryota; phylum Oomycota; class Peronosporomycetes; order Peronosporales; family Peronosporaceae; genus Plasmopara; species Plasmopara viticola. The sequence goes on along the minus strand of MBPM02000051.1, from coordinate 122,779 downwards.
TTTGCAAAATGTCTTGACTTGAAGATTAAATTAAAAAAAAGACGTCACTACAGTTCGTAACAGCTTGATGCCATTGAGAGACGTCATTGATCGGTTTCAGAAATGCTCAAGAAAACATATATTGAAGGAAGCATTGCAAACAAAAAGCGACACAACATGACGTCGAAGCATGATATGATTGGATGATGTTACTTTTCAGCTTCAACAAGTCTCGAGAGACGTATTCATAACGGTAGCACTGCAACAACTATCAACGTTACTACGGTTCGTCACAGCATGATGTCACTGATTGACGTCATCGATTAGCGTCAAAATATATATCTCAACGGTAGCATTGCTAGAAAAAGTCGAACTAGTCAGTCGCAGCATGATGTCATTGGATGTCAATGTTCAGCTTCAATAAAGACAAAGAGAGCATGACTCAAGAAGAATGACGTCACTGATCAGATCCGAAAGGGTTCAACCACCTGAAAAATCAGGTAGAATTGCAAAGCAGTTACGTATCTTTACTTCGTCAAAGCTTGACGTTATTGGATGCCGTCATTGATTGCTTTCAGAAAGACTAAAGAAGTGATCCTCTGAAGGAAGCTTTGCAAAAAAATTGGCACAACATGACGTCGCAACATGATTTTATTGAATGGCGTCATTAATTAGCTTTGAGGAGATTAAAAAGCCTAGACTGGAAGGTTAAACTGCAAAAAAATGACCTCACTTTAGTTCATTACAGTTCATGTCATTGAATGACGTTATTGACCAGTTTTCGAAATTGCCTAGAAGACATAATTTGAAGGAGGTTTGAGAAAAATCGTCAAACTATGACGTCGAAGATTGATGTTGTTGAGTGTCAACCATTCAGCTTGAATAAGGTTCGAGATGACTAAATTTGGATGAAAATTTGCCAAAAAAGCCGTCACTTCACTTTGTCACAGCATAATGTCATTAAATTACGTCACCGATCAACATCGATACGATTAGAGAAGACTTAATCAGACGAAAGCACTGCATAAAACGTCAAACCACGACGTCGCAGCATGATGTCATTATATGATGTCAATGATAAGCTCAGTGAAGTTAAAAAAGACAAGAATAAAGAGTAGAATTGCAAGAAATGACATCACTACAGTTCGTCACAGCATAATGTCGTCATTGATCGGTCTCAGAACTGATTGAAGAAAATATATTCTGAAGAAGGCGTTGTAAACAAAAATTACGCCACAACATGACGACGAAGCCTGACGTCATTGGATGTTGTCATTGTCCAGCTTCAATAAAACTTAAAAAGACGAAACTGTAAGATTGAATTGCCAAGAAATTCGTCACTACACTTCGGAACAGCATGACTTCACTAGGTGACGTCACTAATCAGCATCAATATGGCTGGAGAAGACTTATCTCGACGGAAGCCTTGCAAGAAAAATACGTTCGTAATGACGTTGCTGCATGATGTTCTTTAATCCCGAAGCTAATTAGCTTCTAAAAAGTTCGAGACCCTTGGCTCGAATAGGAATTGCAGCTAGATGATGTCTATACAGTTTGTTACAGCTTGATGTCCTTCGATAACGTCATTGATTGGTTTCAGAAATGTTCTGGGCGACATAATCAGAAGAAAGCATTGCAATCAAACAATACACCACAACATGACGTCGAAGCATGATGTGATTCGATGATGTCATTGTTAAGCTCCAATATGGCTTAAGGAGACGTAACTGTAAGGTCGCATTGCAATAAAAAAGCGTCACTACAATTCATCACAGCATGACTTCACTGGATGACGCACCAATACGGATAGAAAAGACGTAATAAGACGGCAGCACTAGAAAAAAAAAGCGTTCAACTTGACATCGCAGCATATGTCATTGTATAACATCATTGATTAGCTTGGAGAAATCTCAAAACCTTAGACATGAAGGTAGAATTGCAAAAAAATTACGTCACTACAGTTCGTCAAAGTCTGATGTTATTGGATGACGTCATTGACTTGTTTCGGAGATGTCCAAGATGACAGAATCAAAAGGAAGAATTGCACAAACAAACATGCCACAACATGACGTGGAAGCATGATGTCAATAAAATATGTCATTGTTTAGCTCCAGTATGGCTCAAGTAGACGTAACTTGAAGGTAGCATTATAAAATACTAATGACGTCATTTCAGTTCATCAAAGCATAACTTCACTGGATGACGCCACTGGTTAGCATCAATACGACTTTAGAAGACGTAACACGACAACGGCATTAAGAAACTAATACGTTCAACTTGACGTCGCAGCTTATGTCGTAGATAACGTCATTGACCAGCTTCGAGAAAGTTTAAAGCCCTAGTCATGAAGGTAAATTTGCAAATCAATTACGCCACTACAGTTTGTCACAGCTTGATGTCACTGGATGACATCATTAATTGGTTCGAGAAATTCTCAAGAAGACATAGTCAAGAGGAAGAATTGTACACACATAATGTACCGCAACACGACGTCGAAGCATGACGTTATTGAATGATGTCATCATTAAGCTCCAAAATGGCTCAAAGAGACGTAACCGAAATGTAGCATTGCAAACCAAAAATACGCCACAACATATCCGATGATGTCATTGTTAAGCTCCGATACGGCTCAGGGATACGTAACTTGATGGTAGCATAAAAAAGTAGACTCAAAGGTAGAAATGCAAAACAATTACGTCACTTCAGTTCGCCAAAGCCTGGCGTCATTGGATGACGTCATTGATTTGTTTCGGAGATGCTCAAGAAGACATACTCCGAGGGAAGCATGAAAAATGTCACAATATGACCTCGCAACACGATCTTATCAAATGACGTCATCGATCAGCTTTGAGCATGTACAAAGGGCTAGACTTGAAGATAGAATTGCAAAAAAATACAGTTTATTACAGCTTGATGTCTTTGGATGTCGTCATCGACCAGTTTTTAAAATGCTCTAAGAGACTTGATTTGAAAGAAGCTTAAAAAAATCGTCAAATCATGACATCGACGAATAATATTGTTGGGTGTTGTCATCGATCAGCTTAAGAAAAAATAAGACCACTTGATCCAGAGAAAATCTGAAAAAAAGTCCATTCAGTTCGTAAGAGCAGGATGTGATTCAATGACGTCATTGATTACATTTAAAAAATGCTCCGGTACAAAATCTAAAGGAAGCATTGCAAACGAAAAATACGCCACAACATATCATTGGTAAGCTCTAATACGTTTCAAAGAGACGTAGTAGAGAGGTAGCATTGCCAAAAATAATGTTGGCACTACTGTTATCACAGCGTGACTTCACCTGATGACACCACATGTAAGCATCAATGCGGCTAGAGATTCCGTAACTAGACTGCAGCATTAAAAAGAAATTACGTTTAAGTTAACGCTGCAGCATATGTCATTATATGACGTCATTGATCAGCTTGGAGAAGGTTCAAAACCCTAGACATAAACGTAGAAATGCAAGACAATTACGTCGATATATTTCGTCACAGCTTGATTTCATTGAATGGCGTCATTGATTGGTTTCAAAATGCTCAAGAATACATACTCTGAAGGAAGCATTAAAGAAACGTCACAATATGACCTCGCAACATTATAATCTAAGATCACGTCTTCGATCAGCTTTGAGCATGTACAAAAGCCTTGATTTTAAGGTAGAATTGCAAAAAGATACAGTTTATAACAGCTTGATGACTTTGGATGACGTCATCGACCGGGTTTTAAAATGCTCTAGAAGACATGATCTGGAAGAAGCTGAGAAAAAAATCGTCAAACTATGCCGTCGAAAAATGATAAACTTGGGTGTTTTCATTGTTCAGCATTAATATGATCTAAGACGACTAGATCCAATGAAAATTCTAAATAGTAAAAGAAGTCACTTCAGTTCTTCAGAGCAGGATTTTATCGAATGACGCCAGCGATTAGTTTAAGAAATGCTCAAGAGGACATAATCTGAAGGAAGCATTGCAAACAAAAAAGACGTCATAACAGGTTAGATGATTTCATTGTTAAGCACCGATACGGCTCAAGGAGATAAACCTAAAAAGTAGCATTGCCAAAAATAATGACGGCACTAAAGTTCATCACAGCATGACTTCAAGAGTCGGCGCCACTGGTTGGCATCAGTACGGCTAGAAAAGACGTAACTAGACGGCAGCATTAAAATACGTTTATCTTGACGTCGCAGCATAGGTCATTGGATGACATCATTGATCAAATTTCAAAAGATTAAAAAAAAACTAGACTTGAAGGTACAATTGCAAAACAAGTACGTCACTTCGGTTCGTTGAATCCTGATGTCGTTGGATGACGTCATTGATCAATTTCAGATATGCTCAAGAAGACACACTCTGAGGGACGCTTGAACAAAAAAGAAACGTCACAACATGACCTCGCAACATTATATTATCGAATGACGTCATTGATCAGCCTTGAGCATGTACAGAAGCCTAGACTTGAAGGTAAGATTGCAAAAAAAATTTATCACAGCTTGATGTCTTTGAATGACGTCATCGACCGGTATTTGAAATGCTCTAGAAGACAGGATATGAGAGAAGCGTAAAAAAATGTCAAACTATGACGTCGGAGAATAATATTATTGGGTGTTGTCATCGTTCGTCTTTAATATGATTCAAGACGACTAGATTCGATGGAAATTTTGAATAGAAAAAGACGTCACTTGAGTTCGTCACAAGAGGGTGTTATTGAATGACGCCATTGATTAATTCCAGAAATGCTCAAGAGGACAGAATCTCTGGGAAGCAATCCAAACAAAACAGACGCCACAACATGTTAGATGATGTCATTGTTAAGCTCCAAAATGGCTCAGGGAGACGTAACTAAAGGTAGCATTGCCAATCATAATGACGGCACTACAGTTCATCACAGCATGACTTCACTAGTTGATGCCAATGGTAAGCATCAATACGGCTAAGAAAAAGAAACGTTCAACTTGACGTCGCAGCATAGGCCATTGGATGACGTCATTGATCAGCTCGGAGAAGGTTCAAAAGTCTAGACGTGAAGGTATTACTGCATAACAATCACGTCACTTCAGTTTGTCACACCTTGATTCCATTGAGTGACGTCATTTATTGGTTTGAGAAATGCTCAAGGAGACATACTCTAAAAGAAGCCTTAAAAAAGGTCACAATGTGACCTCGCAACATGATATTATTGAATGACGTCATTGATCAGCTTTCAGCATGTACAAAAGCCTAGAATCGAAGGTAGAATTCCAGAAAAAATACAGTTTATTACAGCTTGAAGTCATTGGATGATGTCATTGACCGATTTTTAAAATGCTCTAGAATACATGATTTGAAAGAAGTTAAAAAAATTGTCAATCCTTGGCGTCGAAGAATGATATAATTAGGTGTTGTCATCGTTCAGCTTTTACATAATTCAAGACGACTAGATTCAATGAAGATTTTCAATAGAAAAAGACGTCACTTCAGTTCGTACGACAGGATAGTATTGAATAACGCCATTGATTACATTCAGAAATGGTCGAGAGGACGGAATCTGAAGGAAGCATTGCAAACAAAAAAGACGCCACAACATGTTAGGTTATGCCATTGTTAACCTCCAATACAGCTCAAGGATACGTAACGAAGAGGTAACATTGCCAAACATTATGGTGGCACTACAGTTTATCACAGCATGACTTCACTAGTTGACGCCAGTGGTAAGCATCAAGACGGCTAGAGAAGACTTTACTAGACGGCAGCATTAAGACAATGTCGCAGCATATGTCAATGGATGACGTCATTGATCAAATTCTAAACGATTCAAAAAATTTAGACTGGGAGGAAGAATTGCGAACCAATTCCTTCACTACAGCTCGTCAAAGCCTGATGTCATTGGATGACGTCATATATTTGCTTCAATAATGCTCAAGAAGACATACTCTGAAGGAGGCATTGAAAACAATAGCGTCACAACATGACCTCGCAACATGATATTATTGAATGACGTCATTGATCAGCTTTGAGCATGTACAAAAGCCTAGATTTGAATGTAGAGTTCCAAAAAAATACAGTTAATCACAGCTTGATGTCTTTGGATGCCGTCATCGACCGTTTTTTTTAATGCTCTAGAAGACGTGATTTGAAAGAAGCTTGAAAAATCGTCAAACCATGACGTGGAAAAAAATATGATTGGGTACTCAATAAATTGTAGTGATAAAATGTATTCAGCAATTAGGTTCACTGGGCGTCCTGTAAGTCCGGAACAGAAACTACCTATGTCTTCTACAAAGGCGTCTAAGCCAAGGTGTCCATTGACAAGTATAACAAAGACTATTATGCCACTCGAACCTGCTCCATGCGTGGCGCTTTCTAACATCGTACGTTTGGCATTTGGTCGACTGCGAGAAGATTTGATTTTTTGCTACTCCCAGCGCTTCAAACGAATGCGTCAGGCAATGACCCAATTCGAATTTAGTACTTGTAGAGAGATAAGAACTTCGCATGGGGCATCGTACCAAGCTGCCAAAAGTGTTTTAATAAAACTAAATATAGTTAAGCATTTTTAAAAGAGACGCTTTGATCATCAGTAATGTACCAGTACGACGGCTTTCACTCACGAATACGTTTGCGCGAAGAGATGACGGCCAGAAAGATTGTTCCCAGATGAGAGGATGGCGTCCGGATGAAATGACTAAAAAGATTAAGACTTTCTAAGGCTACCGGTATACTGTAGCACCGTTCTTAAAATGTATTACAACACGAGCATGCAAAGCAAACGATAAGACTTTGATGTCACTAGTGATTCGACGAGAAAGTTGTTTGAACTAAAAACGTGGTAATGATTTAATGTATGCAGCAATTAGATGCACTGGGCGTCTTGTGAGTTCGGTCAGGAAACTACCTATGTCCTCTACGAAGGCGTCTCGGCCAACGTACGTTTGGCATTTAGTCGACTGCGAGAAGATTTGATCCTTAGCTATCCTCGGCGCTTTCGTCAGGCAATGTACCAAATAATACGTCAGGCAATGTACCAAATTAGATTAAGTTTACAACGGGAGATAGAAACTTGGCATGGGGTATCGTGCTCAGCTGCTATTAGTTAAACTGGATATAGTTTGGCATTTTAAAAAGAAGACGCATTGATCAACACAAATGTACCATTACGACGGCTCTCACTTATTGTATCCGGATGGGAGGATGGCGTCCGGATGAAGTGAGTTAAATGATTGAAACTAATGAAGGCTACCGGTATACTGTAGTTTGCAACGTTCTTACAAAGCATTCCAACACGAGCCTGCAAAGCACACGATAAGACTCTGACGTCACTAATGATTCGGTGAGAGAATTGATCGATCTTGACTAAAATGCTAGTGGTCAAATGTATTCAGCAATAAGTTGATCGGAGCTTTCTAAAAACTCCGGTAAAGGAACTACGTATGTCCTCTACAAAGGCGTCTCGGCCAAGATATCAATCGACAAGTATAACAAGGACTATTATGTCGCTTCTTCATGTGTGGGAATTTCTGACATGGTAAGTTTGGCATTTGGTCGACTGCGAGAGGATTTGATCCTTTGCTTTCCCCAGCGCTTTAAACGAATGCGTCAGGCAATGTACCGATTCAATATTACTTACGTAAAGAGAGTTAAGAAGTTTGCATGGGGCAACGTACTTAGCTGCTTGATGAATGTTTTAAGTTAACCTGGATATAGTTAGGCGTTTTCAAAAAAGAAGACGCTTTGATCAGCAGTATCGTACCAATACGACGGCTCTATCTTGCGGACACGATTGCGCGAAGAAATGACGGCCAGAGAGATTATATCCGGATGGGAGGATTGCGTCCGGAAGAAATAAGTATAATAATTGAGACTTTTGGAGGCTACCGGTATACTGTAGTTCGCACCGTTCTTACAAAGCATTCCAACATGAGCCCGAAAAGCACACGATAAGACTTTGACCTCACTAATGATTCGACGAGAAAGTTGATCGAACTAAAAAAGTGGTAGTAATTCAATGTATTCAGCAATTTGATGCATTAGGTGTCCTGTAACCTCGGTAAAGAAATTACCTATGTCCTCTACAAAGGCGTCTCGGCCAAGGTGTCCATCGACAAGCATAACAAAAACTATCATGCCAATTGAACCTGCTCCTTGCATGGCGCTTTCCTAACATCGAAGTTTTGCATTTGGTCGACTGCGAGAAGATAGGATCCTTCGCTATCCCTGGCACTTTAAACGAATGCGTCAGGCATTGTACCAAGTCGAATTTAGTACTTAAAGGGAGATAACAACTTGGCATGGGATATTGTACTCAGCTGCTTGAAAATGTTTTTAGTTAAACTAAATATAGTTAGGCGTGTTTGAAAAGAAGTCGCTTTGATCAGCAGTGTTGTACTGGTACGACGGCTCTCACTTACGGATACGGTTGCGCGAAGAGATGACGGCCAGAAAGATTGTGTTCGGATGAGAGGATGGTGTCCGGACAGAATGACTATAATGATTGAAACTTTTGAAGACTACCAGAGTTCTGTAGTTCGCACCGTTCAAACAAAGCATTCTAACACGAGCCCGCAAAGCACACGATAAGACTTTGACCTCACTAATGATTCGACGAGAAAGTTGATTGATTTAAAATAAATTGGTACCGATTTAATGTGTTCATCAATTAGATGAATTAGTTGTCCTTTAGGTTCGGTAAAGAAATTACCTATGTCCTCTACAAAACCGTCTCGGCCAACGTACGTTAGGCATTTGGTTGAATGCGAGAAGATTTGATTCTTCGCTATCCCCGGCGCTTCAAAGGAATGCGTCAGGCAATGTACCAATTCGAACTTAGTACATCGTACTTAGCTGCTTGAAAAGTGTTTTAAGTTAACCTCGATATCGTTAGGCGTTTTTGAAAACAAGACGCTTTGATCAGCAAAAATGTGCCAATCGATGGCTCTCACTTCCGGATACGATTGCGCAAAGAGATGACGGCCAGAAAGATTTTGTCCGGATGAGAGGATGGCGTCCGGATAGAGTGACTATAATGATTGGAACTTTTGAAGACTACCAGAATTCTGTAGTTCGCACCGTTCAAACAAAGCATTCCAACACGAGCCCGCAAAGCACACGATAAGACTTTGACCTCACTAATGATTCGACGAGAAAGTTGATCGAACTAAAAAAGTGGTAGTAATTCAATGTATTCAGCAATTTGATGCATTAGGTGTCCTGTAACCTCGGTAAAGAAATTACCTATGTCCTCTACAAAGGCGCCTCGGCCAAGGTGTCTATCCACAAGTATAACAAGTACTATCATGCCAATTGAACCTGCTCCTTGCATGGCGCTTTCCTAACATCGTAAGTTTTGCATTTGGTCGACTGCGAGAAGATAGGTTCCTTCGCTATCCCTGGCACTTTAAACGAATGCGTCAGGCAATGTACCAAGTCGAATTTAGTACTTAAAGGAAGATAACAATTTGGCATGGGATATCGTACTCAGCTGCTTGAAAATGTTTTTAGTTAAACTAAATATAGCTAGGCGTGTTTGAAAAGAAGTCGCTTTGATCAGCAGTGTTGTACTAGTACGACGGCTCTCACTTACGGATACGGTTGCGCGAAGAGATGACGGCCTGAAAGATTGTGTTCGGATGAGAGGATGGTGTCCGGACAGAATGACTATAATGATTGAAACTTTAGGAGACTACCAGAATTCTGTAGTTCGCACCGTTCAAACAAAGCATTCTAACACGAGCCCGCAAAGCACACGATAAGACTTTGACCTCACTAATGATTCGACGAGAAAGTTGATTGATTTAAAATAAATTGGTACCGATTTAATGTGTTCATCAATCAGATGAATTAGGTGTCCTTTATGTTCGGTAAAGAAACTACCTATGTCCTCTACAAAGGTGTCTCGGCCAATGTACGTTAGGCATTTGGTCGAATGCGAGAAGATTTGATTCTTCGCTATCCCCGGCGCTTCAAACGAATGCGTCAGGTAATGTACCAATTCGAACTTAGTACATAAAGAGAGATAAAAAGTTCGCATGGAATATTGTACTTAGCTGCTTGAAAAGTGTTTTAAGTTAACCTCGATATCGTGAGGCGTTTTTAAAAAAAAGACGCTTTGATCAGCAAAAATGTGCCAATCGATGGCTCTCACTTCCGGATACGATTGCGCAAAGAGATGACGGCCAGAAAGATTGTGTCCGGATGAGAGGATGGCGTCCGGATAGAATGACCATAATGATTGGAACTTTTGAAGACTACCAGAATTCTGTAGCTCGCACCGATCAAACAAAGCATTCTAACACGAGCCCGCAAAGCAAACGATAAGACTTTGACCTCACTAATGATTCGACGAGAAAGTTGATTGATTTAAAATAAATTGGTACCGATTGAATGTGTTCATCAATTAGATGAATTAGTTGTCCTTTAGGTTCGGCAAAGAAACTACCTATGTCCTCTACAAAATCGTCTCGGCCAACGTACGTTAGGCATTTGGTCGAATGCGAGAAGATTTGATTCTTCGCTATCCCCGGCGCTTCAAAGGAATGCGTCAGGCAATGTACCAATTCGAACTTAGTACATCGTACTTAGCTGCTTGAAAAGTGTTTTAAGTTAACCTCGATATCGTTAGGCGTTTTTGAAAACAAGACGCTTTGATCAGCAAAAATGTGCCAATACGATAGCTCTCACTTCCGGATACGATTGCGCAAAGAGGTGACGGCCAGAAAGATTGTGTCCGGATGAGAGGATGGCGTCCGGATAGAGTGACTATAATGATTGGAACTTTTGAAGACTACCAGAATTCTGTAATTCGCACCGTTCAAACAAAGCATTCCAACACGAGCCCGCAAAGCACACGATAAGACTTTGACCTCACTAATGATTCGACGAGAAAGTTGATCGAACTAAAAAAGTGGTAGTAATTCAATGTATTCAGCAATTTGATGCATTAGGTGTCTTGTAACCTCGGTAAAGAAATTACCTATGTCCTTTACAAAGGCGCCTCGGCCAAGGTGTCTATCCACAAGTATAACAAGTACTATCATGCCAATTGAACCTGCTCCTTGCATGGCGCTTTCCTAACATCGTAAGTTTTGCATTTGGTCGACTGCGAGAGGATAGGTTCCTTCGCTATCCCTGGCACTTCAAACGAATGCGTCAGGCAATGTACCAAGTCGAATTTTGTACTTAAAGGAAATTAACAACTTGGCATGGGATATCGTACTCAGCTGCTTGAAAATGTTTTTTGTTTAACTAAATATAGTTAGGCGTGTTTGAAAAGAAGTCGCTTTGATCAGCAGTGTTGTACTAGTACGACGGCTCTCGCTTACGGATACGGTTGCGCGAAGAGATGACGGCCTGAAAGATTGTGTTCGGATGAGAGGATGGCATCCGGATGAAATGACTATAATGATTGAAACTTTAGGAGACTACCAGAATTCTGTAGTTCGCACCGTTCAAACACAGCATTCCAACACGAGCCCGCAAAGCACACGATAAGACTTTGTCGTCACTATTGATTCGACGAGAAAATTAATTGATTTTAAAATAAGTTGGTAGCGATTAAATGTATTCAGCAATTAGATGCTCTGGGTGTCATGTAAGTCCGGTAAAGAAACTGTCTATGTCCTCTACAAAGGCGTCTCAGCCAAGGTGTCTATCGACAAGTACAACAAGGACAATTATGCTACTTGAACCTGGTCTATGCGTGGCGCTATCCTAACATTGTACGTTTGGCCTTTGGTCGACTGTGAGGAGATTTGATCCTTCGCTATCCTTGGCGCCTCGAACGAATGCATCAGGCAATGGACCAAGTCGAATTTAGCACTTAGAGGGAGATAACAACTTGGCATGGGATATCGTACTTAGCTGCTTGATAATTGATTTTAGCTAAACTAAATATAGTTAGGCGTGTCTAAAACGAAGTCGCGTTGTGTTGAACCAGTACGACGGCTTTCACTTATGGGTACGATTGCACGAAGAGAGGACGGCCAGAAAGATTGTGCCCGGATGGGAGGATGGATAAAATGAGTATAATGATTGAGACTTTTGAAGGCTACCGATATACTGTAGTTCGCACCGTTTTTACGAACCAATCCAACACGAGCCTGCAAAGCACACGATAAGACGTTGACGTTAATAATGATTCGAAGATTAAGTTGATAAAACTAAAAATTAGTAGTGATTAAATGTATTCAGCAATTAGATGCACAGGGTGTCCTGTAAGTTCGGTAAAGAAACTACCTATGTCCTCTACAAAGGATACTCGACCAACGTACGTTAGGCATTTGGTCGAATGCGAGAAAATTTGATTCTTCGCTATCCCCGGCGCTTCAAATGAATGCGTCAGGCAATGTACCAATTCGAATTTAGTACATGAAGAGCGATAAGAAGTTCGCATGGGGTATCGATCTTGGCTCCTTAATAAATGTTCTTAGCTAACCTCGATATTGTTAGGCATTTTTAAAAACAAGACGCTTCGATCAGCAGTATTGTATCAGTACGACGGCTCTCACTTACGGATACGGTTGCGCGAAGAGAAGACGGACAGAAAGATTGTCTCCGGATGGGAGGATGGCATCCGGATGAAATGAGTATAATGATTGAGACTTTTGAGGACTACCGGAATTCTGTAGTACGCACCGTTCTTACAAAGCATTCCAACACGAGCCTGCAAAGCACACGATAAGCCTTTGACGTCACTAATGATTCGACAAGAAAGTTGATCGATTTAAAATAAATTGGAAGTGATAAAATGTATTCAGCAATTAGAGTCATTGGGTGTCCTGTAAGTCCGGTAAAGAAACTACCTATGTACTCTACAAAGGCGTCTCGGCCAAGGTGTCTATCGACAAGTATAACAAAGACTATTATACCACTCGAACCTGCTCCATGCGTGGCGCTTTCCCAATATCGTACGTTCGGCAATATGTCGACTGCGAGAAGATTTAATCATTCGCTATCCCCGGCGCTTCGAACGAATGCGTCAGGCAATGTACCAATTCAAATTTAGTACATAAAAAGAGATAAGAAGTTTGCATGGAGCATCGTACGTAGCTGCTTGAAAAATGTTTTTAATAGACTAGATATCGTTAGGCGCTTCAAAAAAGAAGACGCTTTGATCAGCTGTATTGTACCAGTATGACGGCTCTCACTTACGGATACGGTTCCGCGAAGAGATGACGGCCAGAAAGAATGTGCCCGGATGAGAGGATGGTGTCCGGATGGAATGAGTATAATCATTGAGACTTTTGAAGGCTACCGCTATTCTGTAGCTCGCACCGTTCATACAAAGCATTCCAACACGAGCCCGCAAAGCACACGATAAGACTTTGACCTCACTATTGATTCGACGAAAAAGTTGATTGATTTTAAAAAAATTGGTAGCGATTAAATGTATTTAGCAATTAGATGCACTGGGCGTCCTGCAAGTCCGGTAAAAAAAATTACGTATGTCCTTTACAAAGGCGTCTCGGCCAAGGTGTCTGTCCACAAATTCAACAAGGGCTATTATGCTGCTCCATGCGTGGCGCTTTCCTAGCATCGTACGCTCGGCATTATGTCGACTGCGAGATTGTTTGATCATTCGCTATCTGTGGCGCTTCGAACGAATGCGCCAGGCAATGTACCAATTCGAATCTTGTACTTAAAGAGAGATAACAACTTGGCTCAGGGCATCCGACTTAGCTGCTCTAAAATGTTTTTAGTTAACCTGAATACAGTTAGGCCTTTTTAATAAGAAGACGCTTTGATCAGCAGTAATGTACCAGTACGACGGCTCTAACTTACGGATACATTTCCGCGAAGAGATGACGGCTTTGTCCGGATGGGACAATGGCTTCCGGATGAAATGAGTATAATAATTGAGACTTTTAAAGCATCCCGGTATGCTGTAGTTCGCACCGTTCTTACAAAGCATTCCAGCACGAGCCCGCAAAGCACACGATAAGACTTCGACGTCACTAATGATTCGACGAGAAAGTTGTTCGAACTAAGAAAGTGGCAGTGATTTAATGTATTCAGCAAATAGATGCACTGGGCGTTTTGTATAACCGGTAAAGAAACTACCTATGTCCGCTTCGAGGCGTCTCGGCCAAGGTGTCTATCAACAAGAATAACAAGGGCTGTTATGTCGTACGTTCGGCATTTGGTCGACTGTTAGAAGACTTGATCCTTCGCTATCCCCGGCGCTTTAAACGAATGCGTCAGGTAATGTACCGATTCGAGTTAAGTACTTAAAGGTTTGGCATGGGGCATCGTACTTAGCTGCCAAAAGTGTTTGAATTAAACTGAATATAGTTAGGCTTTTCAAAACGAAGACGCTTTGGTCAGCTGTAATGTACCAGTACGACGGCGTTCACTCACGGGTACGTTTGCGCAAAGATATGGCGGCTAGAATACTTGTGCCCGGATGAAGGATGGCGTCCGGATGAGATGAGTATAATGATTGAGAATTTTGAAGGCTACCGGTATACTGTAGTTCGGTCCGTTCTTACAAAACATTTCAACACGAGCCCGTAAAGCACACGACAAGACTTCGACGTCACAACTCATTCGACGAGAAAGTTATTCGAACTAAGAAAGTGGTAGTGATTTAATGTATTCAGCAATTAGATGCACTGGGCGTCCTGTAAGTCCGGTAAAAAAAAATTACGTATGTCCTTTACAAAGGCGTCTCGGCCAAGGTGTCTGTCCACAAATTCAACAAGGGCTATTATGCTGCTCCATGCGTGGCGCTTTCCTAGCATCGTACGTTCGGCATTATGTCGACTGCGAGATTGTTTGATCATTCGCTATCTGTGGCGCTTCGAACGAATGCGCCAGGCAATGTACCAATTCGAATCTTGTACTTAAAGAGAGATAACAACTTGGCTCAGGGCATCCGACGTAGCTGCTCTAAAATGTTTTTAGTAAACCTGAGTACAGTTAGGCATTTTTAATAAGAAGACGCTTTAATCAGCAGTAGTGTACCAGTACGACGGCTCTAACTTACGGATACACTTCCGCGAAGAGATGACGGCTTTGTCCGGATGAAACGATGGCTTCCGGATGAAATGAGTATAATGATTGAGACTTTTAAAGCATCCCGGTATACTGTAGTTCGCACCGTTCTTACAAAGCATTCCAGCACGAGCCCGCAAAGCACACGATAAGACTTCGACGTCACTAATGATTCGACGAGAAAGTTGTTCAAACTAGGAAAGTGGCAGTGATTTAATTTATTCAGCAAATAGATGCACTGGGCGTTTTGTATATCCGGTAAAGACATTACCTATGTCCGCTTCAAAGGCGTCTCGGCCAAGGTGTCTATCAACAAGAATATCAAGGGCTGTTATGTCACTCTAACGTGCTCCATGCGTGGCGCTTTCCTACCATCGTACGTTCGGCATCTGGTCGACTGTTAGAAGACTTGATCCTTCGCTATCCCCGGCGCTTTAAACGAATGCGTCAGATAATGTACCGATTCGAGTTAAGTACTAAAAGGTTTGGCATGGGGCATCTTACTTAGCTGCCAAAAGTGTTTAAATTAAACTGGATATAGTTAGGCTTTTCAAAACGAAGACGCTTTGGTCAGCTGTAATGTACCAGTACGACGGCCTTCACTCACGAGTACGTTTGCGCGAAGATATGACGGCTAGAATACTTGTGCCCGGATGAAGGATGGCGTCCGGATGAGATGAGTATAATGATTGAGAATTTTGAAGGCTACCGGTATACTGTAGTTCGCTCCGTTCTTACAAAACATTTCAACACGAGCCCGTAAAGCACACGACAAGACTTTGACGTCATTACTCATTCGACGAGAAAGTTATTCGAACTAAGAAAGTGGTAGTGATTTAATGTATTCAGCAACTAGATGCACTGGGCGTCGTGTAAGCCCGGTAAAAAAATTACGTATGTCCTTTACAAAGGCGTCTCGGCCAAGGTGCCTGTCCACAAATTCAACACGGGCTATTATGCTGCTCCATGCGTGGCGCTTTCCTAGCATCGTACGTTCGGCAATATGTCGACTGCGAGATTATTTGATCATTCGCTATCTGTGGCGCGTTGAACGAATGCGTCAGGCAATGTACCAATTCAAATTTAGTACATAAAAAGAGATAAGAAGTTTGCATGGAGCATCGTACGTAGCTGCTGTTTTTAATAAACTAGATATCGTTAGGCGTTCCAAAAAAGAAGACGCTTTGATCAGCTGTATTGTACCAGTATGACGGCTCTCACTTACGGATACGGTTCCGCGAAGAGATGACGGCCAGAAAGAATGTACCCGGATGAGAGGATGGTGTCCGGATGGAATGAGTATAAACATTGAGACTTTTGAAGGCTACCGGTATTCTATAGCTCGCACCGTTCTTACAAAGCATTCCAGCACGAGCCCGCAAAGCACACGATAAGACTTCGACGTCACTAATGATTCGACGAGAAAGTTGTTCGAACTAAGAAAGTGGCAGTGATTTAATGTATTCAGCAAATAGATGCACCGGGCGTTTTGTATATCCGGTAAAGAAACTACCTATGTCCGCTTCAAAGGCGTCTCGGCCAAGGTATCTATCAACAAGAATGACAAGGGCTGTTATGTCGTACGTTCGGCATTTGGTCGACTGATAGAAGATTTGATTCTTCGCTATCCCCGGCGCTTTAAACGAATGCGTCAGGTAATGTATCGATTCGAGTTAAGTACTTAAAGGTTTGGCATGGGGCATCGTACTTAGCTGCCAAAAGTGTTTGAATTAAACTGGATATAGTTAGGCTTTTCAAAACGAAGACGCTTTGGTCAGCTGTAATGTACCAGTACGACGGCGTTCACTCACGGGTACGTTTGCGCAAAGATATGGCGGCTAGAATACTTGTGCCCGGATGAAGGATGGCGTCCGGATGAGATGAGTATAATGATTGAGAATTTTGAAGGCTACCGGTATACTGTAGTTCGGTCCGTTCTTACAAAACATTTCAACACGAGCCTGTAAAGCACACGACAAGACTTCGACGTCACTACACATTCGACGAGAAAGTTATTCGAACTAAGAAAGTGGTAGTGATTTAATGTATTCAGCAATTAGATGCACTGGGCGTCCTGTAAGTCCGGTAAAAAAATTACGTATGTCCTTTACAAAGGCGTCTCGTCCAAGGTGCCTGTTCACAAATTCAACACGGGCTATCATGCTGCTCCATGCGTGGCGCTTTCCTAGCACCGTACGTTCGGCATTATGTCGACTGCGAGATTATTTGATCATTCGCTATCTGTGGCGCTTCGAACGAATGCGCCAGGCAATGTACCAATTCGAATCTAGTACTTAAAGAGAGATAACAACTTGGCTCAGGGCATCCGACTTAGCTGCTCTAAAATGTTTTTAGTTAACCTGAATACAGTTAGGCCTTTTTAATAAGAAGACGCTTTAATCAGCAGTAATGTACCAGTACGACGGCTCTCACTTACGGATACATTTCCGCGAAGAGATGACGGCTTTGTCCGGATGAAACGATGGCTTCCGGATGAAATGAGTATAATGATTGAGCCTTTTAAAGCATCCCGGTATACTGTAGTTCGCACCATTCTTACAAAGCATTCCAGCACGAGCCCGCAAAGCACACGATAAGACTTCGACGTCACTAATGATTCGACGAGAAAGTTGTTCGAACTAGGAAAGTGGCAGTAATTTAATGTATTCAGCAAATAGATGCACTGGGCGTTTTGTATATCCGGTAAAGAAACTACCTATGTCCGCTTCAAAGGCGTCTCGGCCAAGGTGTCTATCAACAAGAATAACAAGGGCTGTTATGTCACTTTAACGTGCTCCATGCGTGGCGCTTTCCTACCATCGTACGTTCGGCATTTGGTCGACTGTTAGAAGACTTGATCCTTCGCTATCCCCGGCGCTTTAAACGAATGCGTCAGGTAATGTACCGATTCGAGTTAAGTACTTAAAGGTTTGGCATGGGGCATCTTACTTAGCTGCCAAAAGTGTTTGAATAAAACTGGATATAGTTAGGCTTTTCAAAACGAAGACGCTTTGGTCAGCTGTAATGTACCAGTACGACGGCTTTCACTCACGGGTGCGTTTGCGCGAAGATATGACGGCTAGAATACTTGTGCCGGATGGCGTCCGGATGAGATGAGTATAATGATTGAGAATTTTGAAGGCTACCGGTATACTGTAGTTCGCTCCGTTCTTACAAAACATTTCAACACGAGCCCGTAAAGCACACGACAAGACTTCGACGTCACTACTCATTTGTCGAGAAAGTTATTCGAACTAAGAAAGTGGTAGTGATTTAATGTATTCAGCTATTAGATGCACTGGGCGTTTTGGAAATCCGGTAGAGAAACTACCTATGTCCGCTACGAAGGCGTCTCGTCCAAGGTGTCTATCCACAAATTCAACAATGGTTGTTATGCTGCTCCATGCGTGGCGCTTTCCTAACATCGTACGTTCGGCATAGGGTCGACTGTGAGAAGACTTGATCCTTCGCTATCCCCGGCGCTTTAAACGAATGCGTCGGGCAATGTACCGATTCGAGTTAAGTACTTAAGGTTTGGCATGGGGCATCGTACTTAGCTCCTTAATAAATGTTTTTAGTTAACCTCGATATCGTTAGGCGTTTTCAAAAAAGAAGACGCTTTGGTCAGCAGTAATGTACCAGTGCGACGACTTCCACATACGGGTACAATTGCGCAAAGAGATGACGGCCAGAAAGTTTGTGCCCGAATGGGAGGATGGCGTCCGGATGAGATGAGTATTATGATTGAGACTTTTGAGGGCTACCGGTATGCTGTAGTTCACACCGTACTAACAAAGCTTTCCAACACGAGCTCGCAAAGCACTCGACAAGACATTGACCTCACTAATGATTCGACGAGAAAGTTGATCGAACTAAGAAAGTGGTAGTGAATTGATGTATTCAGCAATTAGATGCATTGGGCGTCCTGTAAGTCCTGAAAGAAACAACCTATGTCCTCGACAAATGCGTCTCGGCCAAGGTGTCCATCGCCAAGTATAGCAAGGACTATTATGCCTCTTGAACCGGCTCCATGCGTGGCGCTTTTCTGATATCGTAAGCTTGGCATTTGGTCGACTGTGAAAAGATTTGATCCTTCGCTATCCGGTGCTTTTAACGAATGCGTCAGGCAATGTACCAATTCGAATTTAGTACATAAAGATAAATAAGAGCTTCGCGTGGGGCATCGTATTTAGCTGCGTTTTCTTTTAAACGGACATAGTTGGGCATTTTAAAAAAAGACGCTTCGATCAACAGTGATGTACCAGTACGACGGCTCACGGATCCGTTTGCTCGAAGAGATGACGGCCAGAAAGATTGTGTGCGGATGGGAGGGTGGCGTCCAGATGAACTTAGGAGAATGATTGAGACTTTTGAAAGCTACCGGTATACTGTAGTCTGCACCCATCTTACAAAGCACGAGCCCGCAAAGCATATGGCATTGGCGTCACAAATAATGGACGAGAAGGTCGATTGGATAAGTATAGAATGATAATGATTGCACAAACTAGTAATAAGATTCTTTGGGGTGTACTGTAAGTCCGGTGAAGCAACTACTTACGTCCTCTACAAAGGGGTCTTGGCCAGGCTGTTCTTTGACCAATTAAACAATGACAGCTATGCTACTTAGCTAACATAGTCAGTTTAAGATGTGGGAAGATTCGATCCTTCGCTGTCCCTGGCACTTCGAACGAATACGTCAGACAATGTAACAATTCAAATGTTCGTACTTGACGAGAGATTACAACTCGTAGTAAGGCATCGTGCTTAGCTGCTTGATGATGTCTTATTTTACGTGAATATAGTTAGGCGTTTTTAAAAAGAAGACGCTTTGATGAGCGGTAAGGTACCAGTACGACGGCTTACACTTACGGATACGTTTTCTAGAAGAGATGACGGCCAGAAAGATTGTGTCCGGATTGGAGGATGGCGTCCGAATGAAATTAGGAAAATGATTGAGACTTTTGAAGTCTACGGGTATACCGTTATTTGCACGGTATGCTTACAAATCATTCCAACACGAGCATGCAAAGCAAACGATAAGACTCTTACGTCACTAATGATTCGAAGAGAAAGTTGATCGATCTTAAATAAAATGGGAGTTGTCATATGTATTCAGCAATTAGATGCAATGGGCGTCCTGTAAGTCCGGTAAAGAAACTACGTATGTCCTCTACAAAGGCGTCTCGGCCAAGATGTCAATCGACAAGTATCACAAGGACTGTTGTGCCACTTGTACCTGCTCCATGCGTGGCGCTTTCCCACCATCGTACGTTTGGCATCTGGTCGACTGCGAGCAGATTTGATCTTTCGCTATCCCCGGCGCCTTAAACGAATGCGTCAGGCAATGTCCCAAATTAGGTTAAGTCCTTGGAGATAGCAACTTGGCATGGGGCATCGTTCTTAGCTCCTTGAAAAAAAGTTTTTTGTTTACCTGTATATAGTAAGGCGTTTTCGAAAAGAGGAGGCTTTGATCAGCGGTAATATACCAGCACGACGGCTTCCACTTACGAATACGATTGCGCAATTAGATAAAAACCGATATATTTTGCCCAGACGGGAAGATGGCGTCGAAATAGATAGAGTAAGAATGATCGAGACTTTTGAAGGCTACAGGCATACTGAAATTTGTGCCGATCTTGCGAAGCAGTCCAACACGAACCTGCAAGGCACACAATAAGACATTGGCGTCACTAACGATTCGACGAGAAATTCGATTGGACAAAAAAAATGGTTGTGATTTCTCGAATTAGTGATTAGATGCACTGTGCATACTGTAAGTCCGGTAAATTCTCTACACAGGCGGCTTGGCCAGACTGTCCTTTGACAGGTTTAACAGTGACAGCTATGCTTCTTGAATCGGCTCCATGCGTAGCGTTTCCCTTACATAGTCTCATAAGCATGCGGTCGACCGTTGGAAGATTAGATCCTTCGTATCCCTGGCGCTTTGGACGAGTACGTCAGACAATGTAATTTTAAATTTTCGAACTTGGCGAGAGGTAACAACTTGGCATGGAGCATCGTACTGATCTGCTTGAAATGTTTTTCAATTTACCTGGTTATAGTTAGGCGTTTTTGAAAAGAAGACGCTTTGATCAGCGGTAATCTACCAGTACGACGGCTTTCACTTAAGTCTACGATAGCACGCGGAGATGGCGGCAAGTAAGATTGCGCTTGGATGGGATGATGGCGTCCGGATGAAGGGAGTTTAATTCTTGAGACTACCGGTATACTGTGTTTTGCACCGATCTACCAAAGCAGCCCAACACGAACCTGTAAGGCACACGGTAAGACATCGGCGTCACTGTTAATCGACGAGAAAGTCGATCGGACAAAAGTAGAATGTTAGTGATTACAATTAGATGCACTGGGAGTACTGTTAGTCCGGTAAATCAACCGCTAATTCTCTCTATACAAGCGGCTCGGTCAGGCTGTCCTTTGACAGGTTTAACAGTGACAGCAATGCTACTTGAACCGGCTCCATGCGTGGCGTTCCTAACAGAGGCAGTTTGGGATGTAACTCAAAACAATTTCGAGCAGCAACGTACGATGCTCCATGCCAAACTGTTACATCCCGCTAAGTAGGAACATTTAAGTTGATACATTTATCTGACGCTTTTGTCTGAAGCCCCAGAGATAGCAAAGGATCAAATCTTCTTTCTGTCCATCAGGGTATAGCTTGACTTTTTTGAAAATAGGACGCTTTAAACGACAGTTATGTACCAGTATGACTGCTTTCACTTACAAGTACGATTGGGCGAAGAGATGACGGCCAAAATGATTGTGCACAGATGCACAATCATTCTGTGCGTGTTGACAAAGCAGTCAACACGCGCCGACAAGGCACACGATAAGACATTGGCGTCACTAAGTATTCGAAGAGAAAGCTGATCGAACGAAAATCGAATGGTAGTACTTAGAGGTATTAAGCAATTAGATGCACTAAGCGTCCGGTTAGTCCGGTAAAGCAACTACTTATGCAGGCGTCTCTGCCAAGGTGTCCTTTGAAGGGTAAATAGTGACATCTATACCTCTTAAACCGGCACCGTGCGCGGCGCTCTCCTAGCATGGTCAATTTGGTATTTAGTCGACCGCAGGAGAAGTTGATCCTTCACTATCCTTGGCGCTTCGGACGAATGCGTCAGACAATGTAACAATTGAAGATATTCGTACTTAACTAGAGATAAGAACTTGGCATAGGGCATTGTACTTAGCCGCTTGAGAAAGTTTTGTGTTTTTATATAGCTAGGCATTTCTAAAAAAGACGCTTTGATCGGCGGATATGGACCAATTCGACGGCTTTTACTTACGGGTACGATTGCGCGAAGAGATAACTGCCAGAAAAGTTTTGTCCAAATGAGATGATGGCGTCTGGATAAGATGAGTAAATTGATTGAGATTGTTGAAAGCTACCAATATACTGTAAGTTGCACTGATCTTGGAAAGCAGTCAACACGAGCCGGCAAGGCACACGGTAAGACATTGGCGTCACCAACTATTTGAAGAGTTAGTTGATCGAATGAAAGTAGAATGGTAGTGCTTTAATGTATTAAGCAATTAGATGCACTGGGTATCCTGTAAGTTTGGTATACAGCTTCTTATGTCCTCTCCACAGGGGTCTCGACCAAGGTGTCCTTAGATGGAAGAAAAAGTGACATCTATGTCACTTAAAACGGCTCCATGCTCGGCGCTTACCGAACACAGTCAGTTTGGCCTGTGGTCGACCACGAGAAAAGTTGAACTTTTGCTATTCCTGGCGCTTAGGACAAATGCGTCAGACAATGAAACCAATGTAGATTTTCGTACTTAACGAGAGATAAAAACTTGGCATGGGGCAGCAATATTAGCTGCTTAAAATTCTCATTTATGTTGATACAGACAGGCGTTTTATAAAAATGATTTACCAGCACGACGACTTTCACTTAAGGGTACGATTGCGCAAAGCGATGACGGCCAGAAAGATTGTGCCAGACGAAAGGATGAGGTCCGAATGAATTAGGAAAAAGGATTAGGACTGTTGGAGGCTATAGGTGTACTATCATTCGCAACGATCTTACAAAGCAGTCCAACACGAACCCGCAAGGCACACGATAAGACATTGGCGTCACTGATGATTCGACGAGAAGGTTAATTGGACGAAGATAGTTTAATTATAATATGTAATTAGATGCCCTGGATGTCCTGTAAGTCTTGTAAAGCAACTACTTATGCTCCCCACACAGGCGGCTCGGTCAATGTGACCTTTGGAGAGTTTAACAGTGACTGCTGAGCCAGTTGAAAAAGCTCCTTGCGTGGCGTTTCCTAACATAGTCTTTTTGGCATACGTTCGACCGTTAAGAGTGCCCGGCTCGAATTCGTGACAATGCACAGCGACAGCGACCGCAGCGTGCTAATGTCGTGCAGAGTAACGATGATGACTCTGGCGACTATCTTTTCTCGGTTGGTGAAGCTGCCTATTCCACCAAGTCGAGCTGTGTGTGGCTAGTTGCCTCGAGTTTCACTCAACACATGACATACTCGAAAGAGTACATGAAAATCTACAAGCGAATCGATCCAGTGGATGTACATCTCGCGGATGATGACCGTTCAAGCTGTGGGAACGGTTGACATTGTTATGTCGATGTTTACGCCTCGCGGAAAGAAAAAAGGTGTTCTTACGTCGGTTTGGCACATTCCGAAACTTTCGCGCAATTTATTCTCCGTTGGTCGCTGCACAAAGGATGTTGGTCCAGTTACATTTGAGGACGACGGCTGCTTTGCTGAAGCGGAAGGTCTTCGCTGGAAGTTAGGCGCTCGTGAAGGAAAGGGGCTGTTCAGGCTCTGCATGAAGCCAGTTATTGATGACGAGGCCAATTTGAATAGCTCGTAGGGATGCCATGGAGACACCACGTTGTACCTCTGACACCTTCGACTAGGTCACATTGGTCACGGTGGTCTTTCAACAATTGTTTCAAAAGGCTGTGGAGCAGGTATTGACCTGAAGTCTGTTAACAAGAGGGAGCTGTGCAAAAGGTGTGCTCTCGGCAAACAGACGCAATTAAGCTTCATGAAGTCTTCACCTGATCGGGCAAGAAAATTTGTTGAAGTCATTCACAGCAATGTGTGTGGACCCATGCAAACGGCGACGTCCAGTAACAAACGCTATTCGCTACTTTTATCGACGAGATGTCGCATTACTGTGCTGTATACTTGTTACAAAACAAGTCCGAGGTGGCTGACAAGTTTGATGCTTTCGTTGCGCTGGCCGGAACCAGACCAACATGTGCGTCAAGTCTCTTCATTGTGATAATGGTGGCGAATACAATTCTGGAGCAATGGCAAAGTTTTGTGCAGAGCGCGACATTATACAAAATTTACGCCACCGTACACGCCACAACTGAATGGAGTCGCAGAACGCATGAATCGTACACTTGTTGAATGTGGATAATGGATGCTGGAGCACGCTGGTCTGCCCAAAGTGTATTGGGGTGAGGCTGTTTTAATGCTGCGTTTCTTCGCAACCGATGTTCAACACGAGCCGTTGATCATGATGCGTCGCCATTTTAACTATGGACTGGCAAGAAGTTTTCGTTGGCAAATTCAAAGGTGTTTGGCTGCCATGCTTACGTCTCAGTTCCTAAAGAGAAATGATCCAAGTTTGATGCTCGTTAGGCTCGAAGCCGTTTTATATTCAAACATGAAAAAGCGTACAGGTTTGAAGATATTGCTAGCGGTCGCGTTCTGATAAGTCGGGACATAAAATTGATGAAAGATACTTTTGACGACAATCTACCAAAACCAAGTCAACAGAAGCTGTAATTGACGAGACCAAAACAGCCGATTTTGACCGCTCGGAAAATGAAAATGCTATGCATGATGAGACATGGAGCCTAAAACCAAGCAGCACTCTCAAACGCAGCCTATTGTGGAATTGGAGTTTGAGCCCGGTAGTGAACGACACCAGCGGAACCAGTCACTTGAAAAAGCGGCGCAAATTTAAAAGCAAAGAGGCCAAGTCGCTATCCATCGCTGGAGGAAATGTCTGCATCGGCTCAAGATTTCGAAGCGGACTTTGTTGTGGATTCAGTGGGAGAAATGCCGACAAATTCCATGTCGGCAACGCGGCCAAATGGAAGGAGGCGTGTGATGCTGTAGTGAGTTCTCTTTGCGAGAACAAGGCATGGGACAAAGTACCGCTGCCAAAAGGCCGTAAGGTTATCGGCTGTAGATGGGTCTTCTGCATCAAGCACCATTGCATTTACGTCAAGCGCAATGACTATGACTTGATCTTAGTGGTGCTCTACGTTGATGACGTGGTGCTCGCAAGTAACAATGACGAGCTGCTGAAGATGACTAAGAAGGCACTTAGCAAGCGATTCGAAATGCCAGACCTTGGTCGACTCAAGTTATTTTGGGGCATGTAGATTGATCAAGAAAATTTGACTTGTAACGTGTCTATTCTTCAAACAAAGTTTGCGAGTGATAAATTGA
The DNA here is from genome assembly GCA_001695595.3 of Plasmopara viticola. Taxonomy (NCBI): domain Eukaryota; phylum Oomycota; class Peronosporomycetes; order Peronosporales; family Peronosporaceae; genus Plasmopara; species Plasmopara viticola. The sequence goes on along the minus strand of MBPM02000051.1, from coordinate 97,364 downwards.
AAAAGTTCGGCATGAAAAACAGTTATACCGTCAGGTCGCCTGAAGATCCAGGACTCAAGTTGAATGAGGCCATGCGCGAAGGAGGGTGTTGCCATGAAGAGACAATGGCAAATTTGTTGCCTCATGTACTTGATGGTTGAGACTCGGCCGGACCTAGCAGCCGCAGTGGGAGTTCTCAGCCAATTTGCCTTGGATCCATGTCCATCTCACTGGCAGGCACTCAAAAGGGTCTTCAGATACGTGCAAGGAACAAAGACGCATGGCGTTATGTTTCAGGCTCAAGACCAAGAAGGACTTCGAGGCTATGCGTTCATGATGAATGGAGGTTGCGTCAGCTGGAGAAGCAAGAAACAGCGGACAGTTGCTTTTTCTTCGACAGAAGTCGAATTCATGGCTTTGACAGCAGCAGCTCAAGAGGCGCCTTGGTTGAAAATTTTCCTGTGCGAGCTTGTTGAATTATCAAGTAGTCAAGCGATCAAGATCTACGAAGACAACCAAGGTTCCATCGCACTGGCCGAGAATCCCGAATTCCACAAGCGCACCTAGCACATCAACATTCGCTATCAGTTTATAAAGTGGAAGATGGCCAAGTGATGCTCGAGTACTGTCCAACTCAAGATTTGCTGGCCGCCATCGTGACGAAGTCTATTCCAGCTACGCAATTCTGCAAACTTCGGAGCATGCTCCGCATTCAAGCAGAAAAGGCTGTCGAGTCGAGTAGGAGTGTTGTCGAAGATGCTGGCGAAGAAACGCCTCGATTAGCGACTACATATCGGCAAGTACCGGTATCTGCAATCAGTTGATGACTGACTGAGGGAGCGGGTTCAAGATGGGCAAAAGATCGGTTTCGGGATGGGAAGATGATTGCGCCCGGATGGTGAGTTGTTCTGATTGGCTTAGATAAATCATTGGCTTAGAGGTAGCATGTAGTTGCGAACCAAGGACCTTATAAATATATTCACTATGCATTTTGCCAACTAGTGCCCAAGCAACTTTTACAATTTCGCCAAGGACTTGAAATGGGTAATCAGAAATCGATTTACGGTCACTGTAGTCGCCGGCCCAGTCAGCACCGGAGTAGCTGCGAAAGTCCACGCTTTTGTTTGGAAAAAAGCAAATTCCGTGCGACTTGGTGCCTTGAAGATAGCGAAAAATCCTCTTGACGGCCGTCCAATGTTCCACTTTCGGGTTCTCCATGAAGCGCGACACATATCCGACTGCGAAGGCAATGTCCGGGCGAGTCGACGTCATCAAGTGCATGAGTGCACCGACAGCTTCACGAAACGGAGCGTCCAGCTTGGTCAAGGCATCACTTGGAAACAGTCGCATGCTGAGATTAACGGGACTCGCAACAAGTTTGCAATTTTGCATGCCGATGTTTTCGAAGATGCTAACGAAGAAACGCCTCGACCAGCGACTACATATCGGTAAGTACCGGTATCTGCAATTAGTTGATGACTGCTTCGAGGAGCGGGTTCAAGGTGGGCAAAAGATCGACTTTGGGATGGGAAGATGATTGCGCCCGGATGAGAAGGTGATTGCGCCCAGATGGTAAGTCGTTCTGATTGACTTAGATAATTTATTGACTTAAAGGTAGCATGTAGTTGCGAACTAAAGACCTTATAAATATATTTACTTTGCATCCTACCAACAAGTCCTCACTTTGAGTTATCCTTTAGGTTATGAGCCCAAGCCCCGCACACTCTGCCCTGTTCTCCGACAATGACCAAACCCTTGCCATGGACGTCGACGCTGTTGTCGAAGATGCTGGCAAAGAAACGCCTCGACCAGCGCTATATAGGTAAGTACCGGTATCTGCAATCAGTAAATGACTGCTTGAAGGAGCGGATTCAAGATGCGGTTTTGGGATGGGAAGATGAGTGCGCCCGGATGGTAAGTCGTTCTGGTTGGCTTAAATAAATCATGCGCACCAAGCACATCAACATTCGCTATCAGTTTATAAAGTGGAAGATGGCCAAGTGAGGCTCGAGTACTGTCCAACTCAAGATTTGCTGGCCGCCATCGTGACGAAGTCTATTCCAGCTACGCAATTCTGCAAACTTCGGAGCATGCTCCGCATTCAAGCAGAAAAGGCTGTCGAGTCGAGTAGAAGTGTTGTCGAAGATGCTGGCGAAGAAACGCCTCGAACAGCGACTGCATATTGGTAAATACCGGTATCTGCAATCAGTTGATGACTGCTTGAAGAGCGGGTTCAAGATGGGCATAAGATCGGTTTTAGAATGATAAGATGATTGCGCCCGGATGGTAAGTCGTTTTGATCGGCTTAGATAAATCATTGGCTTAGAGGTAGCATGTAGTTGCGAACCAAGGACCTTATAAATATATTCACTATGCATTTTGCCAACTAGTGCCCAAGCAACTTTTACAATTTCGCCAAGGACTTGAAATGGGTAATCAGAAATCGATTTACGGTCACTGTAGTCGCCGGCCCAGTCAGCACCGAAGTAGCTGCGAAAGTCCACGCTTTTGTTTGGAAAAAAGCAAATTCCGTGCGACTTGGTGCCTTGAAGATAGCGAAAAATCCTCTTGACGGCCGTCCAATGTTCCACTTTCGGGTTCTCCATGAAGCGCGACACATATCCGACTGCGAAGGCAATGTCCGGGCGAGTCGACGTCATCAAGTGCATGAGTGCACCGACAGCTTCACGAAACGGAGCGTCCAGCTTGGTCAAGGCATCACTTGGAAACAGTCGCATGCTGAGATTAACGGGACTCGCAACAAGTTTGCAATTTTGCATGCCGATGTTTTCGAAGATGCTAACGAAGAAACGCCTCGACCAGCGACTACATATCGGTAAGTACCGGTATCTGCAATCAGTTGATGACTGCTTCGAGGAGCGGGTTCAAGGTGGGCAAAAGATCGACTTTGGGATGGGAAGATGATTGCGCCCGGATGAGAAGGTGATTGCGCCCGGATGAGAAGGTGATTGCGCCCAGATGGTAAGTCGTTCTGATTGACTTAGATAATTTATTGACTTAAAGGTAGCATGTAGTTGCGAACTAAAGACCTTATAAATATATTTACTTTGCATCCTACCAACAAGTCCTCACTTTGAGTTATCCTTTAGGTTATGAGCCCAAGCCCCGCACACTCTGCCCTGTTCTCCGACAATGACCAAACCCTTGCCATGGACGTCGACGCTGTTGTCGAAGATGCTGGCAAAGAAACGCCTCAACCAGCGCTATATAGGTAAGTACCGGTATCTGCAATCAGTAAATGACTGCTTGAAGGAGCGGATTCAAGATGCGGTTTTGGGATGGGAAGATGAGTGCGCCCGGATGGTAAGTCGTTCTGGTTGGCTTAAATAAATCATTGGCTTAAAGGTAGCATGTTGTTGCAAACTAAGGACTTTTAATATATTCACATTGCATTCTACTATCTAGTGCTCACTTCAACCTTACATTAGGTTATGAGCCCAAGCTCTGCATCCGATTACGACTCCGCCTTCGCAATGGACATCTCTGCCTCCAGTCGAATCAACAAGTTCGATAAGGCCAACTTCCACACATGGAAATTCAAGATGCAGATGGTGCTCGAGGAACGCGACTTGTGGGAGGTCGTTTCCGAGGAAGTCAAGCTTGAGCACTGCCTCACCACGCTGGACCAAGCCGCATTTAAGAGAAAATCGCGCAAGGCCATGGCGATCATCTATCTCGCGATGAAAAATTCGCAACTGCCTTTGGTCCGGTCGGCAGATGGTGCCCATGATACATGGTCGCGTCTGACGTCGCATTTCGAGAAAAGAAATTGGTCAACAAGCTCTTTCATCGTCGACGCTTCCTCACGACAATGATGAGTGATAGTGATGATGTGTTGGAGCACATTAACAAGATCAAGACGCTGGCGGAGCAGCTCGATGCGGTAGGCGCTTCGGTCAGCGAAGACGACGTGGTCAACACGCTTCTGGCAAGTTTGAATGACTCGTTTGCGTTTCTGATTACGGCATTGGAGTCTCGTAAGATTCGCTAACGTGGGAGCTCGTATCGTCTCGACTTCTACACGAGGACATGAAGCGCAAGGAACAAGGTAGTGACGTCGATGGAGCGACACGCACGCAAGGTCAAGCGACAACGGACGGCGTAAGGGTCGTCAACCGCCGATGAAGGCCAACAGCGCCTGTCATTATTGCGGTGAAAGCGGGCATTGGATTGCCAAGTGTCCTGCAAGGATCCGCGAAAACGCGGAGTGGCAGCGACCGCAGCGTGCGAAACCGCGCAGCTTGGGGTAGACGGTGGTGATTTCCTTTTTTCGGCTGGTTGACTCGGGTGCAACGCAGCACATGACGTACTCCAAAAAGTGCATGCAAAACTACAATGTTATTTCCCCAGTAGACGTGCATCTTGCTGATGACAGTGTCATTCAAGCAGTTGGTACGGGTGACATTGTCATGACTATGACAACTTCACGTGGGATGAAGAAAGGTTTGCTTACGAATGTGTGGCATATCTCCAAGCTTTCGCGCAATCTGTTTTCCGTCAGCCGTTTTACTAAGGATGTCAGCCCGGTAACGTTTGAGAGCGATGAATGCTACGCGCAAGCAAAGGGCTTCGTTGGAAACTTGGCTCGCGAGAAGGAAAAGAACTGTTTGAGCTGTGCATGAGGCCAACTATGACGCACGAGGCAAATGTGATAAGTTCATCGGGATGCCACGAGGACACCACTTCGTACCTTTGGCACCTTCGACTTGGTCACATTGGCTATGCTGGCCTAGATGCCATTATTATAAAAGCTATGGCACTGGAATCGACTGGACTTCGGTGAGCCAGTGGGAGCTTTGCAACGGTTGCGCAGTCGGTAAACAGGAAAGGGTGAGCTTTATGAATTCATCCCCAAGTCGCGCCAAAGAAGTGCTGGGGGTCATACACCCTGATGTTTGCGGGCCGATGCATACACCGACATTCGGCGGCAATCGCTATTTCGTCACATTTATCGACGAAAAATCGCATTTTTGCGTCTTTTATCTGCTGATAAGCAAATCTGAGGTGGCCGACAAGTTTGTCAAATTCGTTGCATTGGCCGAAACGCAGACAAACAAGCGTGTCAAGACACTTCGATGTGACTATGGTGGCGAATATACTTCTGGTTTGATGACCAAATTTTGTGCAAAACGTGGCATTAATCAAAAATTTACGCCTTCGTACACTCCTCAGCTGAATGGGGTAGCCGAACAATTGAACCGTACGCTTGTGGAATGCGCCCGCTGCATGATGGAACATGCCGGCTTATCCAAGTCATACTGGGGCGAAGCAGCAATGACAGTTACATTTCTTCGGAATCGGTGTCGAACGCGTGCTGTAAATCACGACAAGTCACCGCACCAAGTTTGGACAGGCAAGAAATTACTGCTAGCGAATCTCAAGGTATTCGGCTGCCACGCGTACGTTCAAAATCCAAAGGAAAAGCGGTCCAAATTGGACGCTCGATCGGTACGCTGTCGGCTTTTCGGAAATTTAGAGCATGAAAAGGCGTACCGTTTTCAAGAAGTGGATAGCTGTCGTTTGTTAATAAGCCGCGATGCACAATTTATGGAGGACGTCTTTGATGGTGGAAGACAAAAGTCCAAAAATGAAGTTGTCGTTCAAAATGATGAAGTTAGCGATAATTCTTCGCAGCCCGATGACACCAACAACAAAAATGAAGAGACGACTCAAGACAACGGGTCTAATCCAGGTAGCAAGTGCCATCAACGAACTCAGTCGCTAAAGCAAGCTGCAGGCATCTCACGACCCAAACGCTCCAGCCGGTATCAGTCGCTGGATGAGATGTCTGCGACGGCAGAAGACTTTGAGGCTGCTTTCGTCGTTGCTTCAGTGGGAGAAATGCCGATCACGTTCAAGTCGGCGATGTAATCAAGCGAAACAGCCGAGTGGAAAGAAGCCTGCAGATCGAAAATGGAGTCACTTCGAAAGAGCAAAACCTGGACACTTGTGCCGCTGCCTCAAGGACGTGAACTGATTGGCAGTAGATGGGTGTTCCGAGTCAAGACAAATCAGGCTGACCAAATCGAGCGGTACGAGGCGCGTCTGGTGGCATAAGGTTTTTAGCAAAAACATGGCATTGACTACGAGGAGACATTTGCGTCTGTTGCCAACTTTACTTAAATCAGGATTCTGCTCAGTTTGGCGGCCAAGTACAGCCTCACCGTTCATCAAATAAATGTAAAAACGGCTCTCCTCAATAATGTGCTTGATGAGGACATCTACGTGGTGCAGCCGGATGGATTCAGCAACGACAATCACCCGGACTATGTGTGCAAGCTTCAGCGATCATTGTATGGACTCAAGTAGTCGCCTCGAATAAGGAATATGACAATCGACGATTTCATGCTTGGACTGGACTTCAAGAAGTGCGAGTCAGACCACTGCGTCTAAATGAAGCGTGACAGTCAAGATATGATTCTTGTGGTGCTTTACGTCGACATGCTTCTCGCAAGCAGCTGCGACAAGATGCTCTAAGACACCAAGCGAGTGCTCAGCAAACGTTTCGAATTGACCGACATGGGCAAGCTCAGCTACTTTCTTGGAATAGAGATTATGCAAGACATTGAAAGCGGGGGACAGCCATGATGCAACAGACCAAGTTTACGAACGACATCCTTCAGAAACACAACATGGACAACAGCAAGCCGGTTCGGACGCCACAAGATCCAGGCCTCAAGCTGACCAAGTCGATGTGTGAAGATGGTTGTAAGCACGACGTGACAATGGCGGGTGTGCCGTACCGGAACGCTGTGGGCTGCCTTACGTATCTTATGGTCGGCACACGTCCGGACCTTGCAGCAGCAGTGGAAGTGCTGAATCAGTTTGCTGCAGACCCGTGCCCCACACATTGGCAAGCTTTTAAAAGAGTCTTTCGCTACATCCAAGGCACAAAGATGCACGGTATCGAATTTCGAGCAAGCTTCGATAAAGGTCTCCAAGGATACTCGGATGCGGACTTGGCCGGGGATACTGGATCAAGACGAAGTACAAGTGGCTATGCATTCATGATGAGCGGAGGGTGTGTCAGCTGGAAGAGCAGCGGACGGTGGCACTATCATCGACGGAAGCCGAATACATGGCGATTTCATAGGCTACACAAGAAGCAGTGTGGCTTAAGACTTCTCTGTAAGAATTCGGCGAAATAAGGAGCGACGATGGGATCAAAATTTGTAAAGACAATAAAGGCTCGATCGCGCTGGCCAAGAACCCGAAATTTCACAAGCGCACCAAGCGCACCAAGCACATCGACATTCGATACCACTTTGTGCGCAAAAAGGTTAAAGACAATCAAGTGGAGCTCGAGTACTGTTCGACTCAAGATATGCTGGCCGACATCATAACGAAGCCTATTTCAGCTACGCAATTCTGCAAACATCGGAGCATGCTCGGAATTCAAGCACAAAAGGCTGTCGAGTCGAGTGGGAGTGGGAGTGGTGTTGAAGATGCTGGCAAAGAAACGCCTCGACCAGCGACTACATATCGGTAAGTACCGGTATCTGCAATCAGTTGATTACTGCTTGAAGGAGCGGATTCAAGATGGGCAAAAGATCGGCTTTGGGATGGGAAGATGATTGCGCCCGAATGGTAAGTCGTTCTGATTGGCTTAGATAAATCATTGGCTTAGAAGTAGCATGTAGTTGCGAACTAAGGACCTTTAAATATATCCACTTTGCGTTCTACCATCTAGTGCTCACTTCGACCTTACATTAGCCGCACCCTCGCGTATCAACAAGTTTGACGGAACGGATTTCTATGCGTGGAAGTTTAAGATGCAAATGGTGCTGGAAGAGCGCGATCTGTGGGAGGTCACGAGTGGTGAGATCAAGAACGAGCACTGTCTTACGCAGGATCAAAGCACGTACAAGCTCAAGGTCCGCAAGGCTATGGCCGTCATCTGCCTTGCCATGGAGGACTCTCAGCTACCGTTGGTTAGGTCGACGAAGGGTGCGCAGGATGCATGGTTGCGTCCAGAAGGGCACTTCGAGAAGAAGAGTTTAGCGAACAAGCTTCGTCGACGCTTCTTCACGACGATGATAGACGAAGGTGATGATGTGTTGCAGCACATCAACAAGATCAAGACGCTGGCGGAGCAGCTAGACGCGGTTGGCCCTCCGGTTAGCGAGGACGACTTGGTGATCACGCTTCTTGCTAGCCTCAACGAGTCATATCAGTTTCTTATCATGGCGTTGGAGTCTAGAGCCGACTCACTCACGTGGGAGCTGATGACGTCGCGGCTATTACATGAGGAAATGTAGCGCAAAGAACAAGGCAGCAGCGCTGAAGGCAGCGCATCAGGCCAAGTTCAAGTGTTTATGACAAACGACAACGGACGGCGCAAGGGACGGCAATCTCCTGCTAAAACAAGCGCATGTCATTACTGTGGAGAGCACGGACATTGAATCGCCAAGTGCCCAGTGCGAATTCGCGAGAACGCGGAGCGGTAGAAACCGCAACAACTTCACGTAGCACAGAGTGAAGAAGACTCTGGTGACTATCTTTTTTCGGTTGGCGGTAGTATGGGAGCCGTTAAGACAAGCAACATTTGGCTGGTCGACTCAGGTGCGACGCAGCACATGATTTTTTCAAATGACTTCATGAAAAACTATACCAAGATTGCACCGATTGACGTGCATCTTGCCGACGACAATGTGGTTCAGGCGATTGGAACAGGTGACATTACAATGTTGAAGATGACTTCGCGTGGAGTGAAAGAAGGAGTGCTTACAAACGTGTGGCATATCCCGAAGCTAACGCGGTTGGACACTTCACGAAAGATGTGGGTCCAGTCACGTTCAAGACCGACGTCTGCTTTGCTCAAGCGAAAGAGGTTCGGTGGAAATTCGGTGAACGTCAAGGCAGAGGCTTGTTTAAGCTTTGCATGACGCCACTGAAGACAGACGAGGTCAATATGGCAAGTTCGAAAAGCTGCGTTGGGACACCAATTTGTACCTCTGGCACATTTGACTTAGCCATATTGGCCATGGTAGTTTGGAAGCTATCGTCAAAAAGGGTTACGGTACTGGCATTGACTTACGTCAGTAAAGTAGTGGGAGCTTTGTAATGGGTGTGCATTGGGAAAGCAAATTCAAGCAACATACATGAAGTCGTCGCCAAACCGAGCAAAAGATGTGCTTGGTGTCATTCACAGTGATGTAGTGGTCCAATGTGGACCCCAACACACAGTGGCAAACGATATTTTGTCACTTTGTAGATGCAAGTCGCTTTTTTGCGCGCTTTACCTATTGAATAAGTCGAAGTGAGCACTTGTTGGTAGAATGCACAGCGAATACATTTATAAGGTTTTTAGTTCGCAACTACATGCTACCTCTAAGCCAATGATTTATCTAAGCCAATCAGAACGACTTACCATCCGGGCATAATCATCTTCTTATCCCAAAACCGATCTTTTGCCCATCTTGAATCCGCTCCTTCAAGCAGTCATCAAGTGATTGCAGATACCGATACTTACCGATATGTAGTTGCTGGTCGAGGCGTTTCTTCGCCAGCACCTTCGACAACACTCCCACTCGACTCGACAGCTTTCTGTGCTTGAGTGCCGAGCCTGCCAAGCAAAGCAAGTTGGGGAGCAGGATTCGGCTTGGTCATGAGATCGGCCAGCATGTCCAATGTTGGAATGTACTCAAGCGAAACTTGGCCGTCTTCAACCTTTTCACGAACAAAATGATAGCGTGTGTCGATATGCTTGGTACGCTTGTGGAACTCCGGATTCTTGGCAACGCAATCGATCCTTGATTATCTTCAAATATCTTGACTGCTTTATCAGGAGTCATTTCACCTAATTCGCACAGAAAGAATTTGAGCCAAACTGCTTCTTGGGTAGCTTCGGGAAGCGCCATGTATTCCGCCACCGTTGATAGCGCAACTGTTCGCTGTTTCTTGCTTCGTTAGCAAATGCATCCGCCGTTCATCATGAATGCATATCGGCTTGTACTCTTTCTTGAGCCAACATCTCCAGCCCAATTCGTATCCGAATAGTCTTGAAGTCTGTTGTTGCTGTCCGCTCGAAATTCGAGGCCATGAGTTTGTGTGCTTTGAACGTATCGAAAAACTCTTGTGCCTGCCAATGAGTCGGGCACGGGTCCGCCGCGAATTGACTTAATGCTCCAATGGCTGCTGCAAGATCTAGGCGCGTGCCGACCACCAAGTACATCAAACAGCCGACCGCATTCCGGTAGGGCACATTTGTCATGGTTTCTTGATGCTTACAACCTCATTCGCACGTGCTCTTGGTAAGCTTAAGACCTGATTCTTGAGGCGTCTTGACGGGGTTGCTTTATCCATTTTGAACTTCTTGAAAATATTGCTCGCAATCATAGACTGCCTCACGATCACCAATCCAGCTCCTAAATCTTGATCAATTTTAATGCCGAGAAAGTCCTTGAGCTGGCCCATGTCTGTCATTTTAAAACGATCACTTAGCGCTTGCTTGGTGTCTTGTAGCAATGTTGAGCTGCTGCTTGTCAGAATGAGATCGTCGACGTAAAGCGCGTTGAAAATCATGTCTTTACCGTCACGCATAAAATGGATGCAATGGTCGGACACGCACTTTTTTAGCTTGGGTTGAAGCATGAAGTCGTCAATAATTTTTTTCCACATACGCGGCGACTGCTTCAATCCGTCCAGCGATCGCTCAAGCTCGCAAACAAAATTTGAACACTTTTTATCGACAAATCCATCCAGTTCTGTCATGTAGATGTCCTCATCAAGAAGCCCGTCTAGAAACGCAGTCTTGACATCCATTTGATGCACAGCAAGGCTGTACTTGGCTGCCAGACTGAGAAGGATTCGAATCGAAGTGAACTTGGCCACTGGCGCGAACGTTTCTTCATAGTCAAAGCCATACTTTTGTGAAAATCCTTTGGCTACCAAACTCGCCTTGTACCGCTCGACTTCGCCGACTTGATTTTCCTTGATTCGAAAAACTCATCTGTTGCCTATCGCTTTGCGACCTAATGGCAATGGCACAAGTGTTCAGTTCTTTTTCTTGCGTAGCGATTCCATTTCCAAATTGCACGCTTTATTCCACTTGGCTGCGTCATTTGATTCCATTGCCGACGTAAACGATGTCGGCAATTCCCCCACTGAACCAACAATGTACGCAGCTTCAAAATCGTGGGCTGCGGCAGACATTTCTTCGAGACCCTGGCAGTGACTATAACGCTTGGATTGCGGAACTTCTGTAACTTGTTCCAGCGACTGCGCACGCTGGTGTCGCTTGCCTAAAAGGTCCTCAAAGTCAATTGTTTCCGTTGTGTCTTCTACTTCATGATCCGTCTCGTCATTGGGCTCTTCGTCATCTTGAATAACAACGTCTTCACAACCGTATTGGAGTCTCTCACCGTCAAAAGTGTCCTCCATAAATTTTGCGTTTCGGCTCACAAAAACTCGACTGCTTTCAATTGTTTCAAACCGATACGCTTTCTCGTTTTCGCTGTATCCGAGAAACCGACATCGCACCGAACAAGCATCGAACTTGGATACGTAATCGTGACAACCAATGACTTTGAGGTTGGCCAAAAGAGGTTTCTTGCCAGTCCAAAGTTGATGTGGCGACTTGTCGTGGCTAATCGCACGTGTTGGGCACCGGTTCCAAAACATTGCGGTCATCACAGCCTCACCCCATCCTGCTTTATTAAGACTAGCATGCTCAAGCATACACCGAGCACACTCAACCAAAGCTCGGTTCATGCGCTCGACAACACCGTTTAGCTGAGGAGTGTATGGAGGCGCGAACTTTTGCACAATGCCACGGTCAGCACAGAACTTGGCCATCGCTCCTGACGTGTATTCGCCACCGTTGTCACTTCGAAGCAGCTTATTCGTTTGCTTTTCAGCACAACCAACAAACTTAGAGAACTTGTCAGCCTTTTTCGACTTGTTCCGAAGTAGGATATGTTGTCGAAGATGCTGGCAAAGAAACGCCTCAACCAGCGACTACATATCGGTAAATATCGGTATCTGCAATCAGTTGATGACTGCTTGAAGGAGCGGGTTCAAGATGGGCAAAACATCGGTTTTGGGATGGGAAGATGATTGCGCCCGGATGGGAAGATGATTGCGCCCGGAGGGTAAGTCGTTTTGATTGGCTTAGATAAATCAATGGCTTAGAGGTAGCATGTAGTTGCGAACTAAGGACCTTATGAATATATTCACTTTGCATTTTGCCATCTTTAGCTCAAGTGACCTTTCTTCATTAGGTTATGAGCCCAAGCCCCGCAGACTCTGCCTTCTTCACCCCCACCTCTGACACTGCCTTCGCCGCCACCATGGATGCCACGCCGAGGCGGATCAACAAATTCGACAGAACGAAATTCCATACGTGGAAGTTTAAGATGCGAATGGTGTTGGAGGAGTACGACCTCTGGGAAGTTGCGAGCGGGGAGATAAAGCTTGGACAGCTGGGTAACTCGATGGATCAGTCGACCTTCAAGCGTAAGGTTCCAAAGGCGCTGGCGATAATCTGTCTTGCGATAGAGGATTCGCAGCTGCCGCTGGTTCGCTCGGCCAAGGATGCGTACGATGCGTGGTCAAGGTTGGAGGGACACTTGGAGAAGAGGAGCCTGGCGAACAAGCTCTTCCTTCATCGCAGGTTCTTCACGACGATGATGGAGGTAGCGACGGGATGCTCGAGCACATCAACAAGCTCAAGGCGCTTGCGGAGCAGCTGGACGCGATGGGCGCCCCGGTGAGTGAGGATGATCTGGTAATCACGCTTCTTGGAAGTCTGAGTGATTCGTACCAGTTCCTCGTCACGGCGCTGGAGTCGCGTTCTGACACGCTGACGTAGGAGCTTTTGATGTCGCGTCTATTGCATGAGGAGATGAAATGTAAGGAGCAAAACGGCGACGGAGCTGTGTCTGGTCAAGCGTTTATGTTACGAGACAACAAGCGCAAAGGACGGCCGGTGAAGAAGTTCGGTGCATGCCACAATTGCGGCAAACAAGGACATTGGATGGCAGAGTGCCTACTCCGAGCGAACAATGACTTTGAGAGACATCAGTCGCAGCGTGCAGACTTTGCTAACGGGGACGACAGTGATGACTACTTGTTTTCGGTTGGCGATTGTGCTGGCTCTATCAAGTCAAGTGACATTTGGCTGGTCGACTTAGGAGTAACGCATCACATGTCAAATTCGAACAGATTTATGAGGAGTTACAAGGTCTTCACTTCAGTGGACGTGCATCAAGCAGACAATGGTGTCGTGCAAGCGGTCGGCAGTGGAGATGTAGTTATATCCATGGAGACATTAAATGGAGTAAAAAGGGTGTGCTTACTAATGTGTGGCATATTCCGGAGTTGTCTCGCAGTTTTTTTTCGGTTGGTCGATTGACCATGGACGTTGGTCCTGTAATGTTCGACAACGACGGATGCTTCGCAAAGACAAAGGAAATGAAATGGAAAACTGGTGCTCGTGAAGGAAAAGGAGTGTTCAAGCTTCATATGATTCCTGTTGCTCCCGAGAAATGTGTTTGGCCAAGCTGTCTGGCTGCGTGGGGGACACCAATTCGTACCTCTGGCACCTACGGCTTGGTCATATCGGATTCGATGGACTTGACGCAATTGTCAAAAGAAAACTTGCCATCGGCATTGCGTTGACATCGGTGATCAAGTGGGAGCTTTGTGACGGGTGTGCGCTAGGAAAACAAACTCGTGTGCGCTTTCAGACATCTTCGCTTAATTGAGCAAGATACATTCTTGAAGTTGTGCATAGTGCCGCGTGCGGTCCGATGCAAACGTCAACGTTCAGTGGAAAGCGCTATTTCGTTACGTTCATCGATGACAAGTCACGTTTCTGCGTTGTCTACTTAATCCAGTCCAAGTCTGAAGTTGTAGACAAGTTTGCCGAATTTGCTGCCTTCGCAGAAAAGCAGACTGGCAAGCGAGTCAAGAATTTTCGAAGTGACAACGGCGGCGAGTACACGTAGGGTAAGATGACCAAGTTTTGTATGGATCGAGGAATCGTGCTCAAGTTTTCGCCACCGTATACTCCTCAGCTAAATGAAGTAGCTGAACGTATGAATCGAACATTGGTTGAGTGTGCAAGATGTATGATGAAGTATGCTTAAATGTCCAAAAGCTATTGGGGTGAAGCAGTAATGACCGCAACGTTTCTCCGTAATCGGTGTCCTACTCGTACAGCTGGATGAAAGAAGTCACCACGTGAGCTTTGGACGACGAAAAACCGCTTTTGGCCATCCTTAAAGTGTTTGGATGTCATGCGTATGTCCACGTTCCGAAGGAGAAGCGTTTTAAACTTGACGCAAAAGCCATCTTATGTCGATTTTTGGGATATTCGGAGCATGCAAAGACATACCGGATTGAAGAAATTTCGACCGGGCGCGTTTTAATAAGTGGCGATGCACAGTTTAAGGAGCATGTTTTCGACAAAGGAAGGCACAACTACAACAAGATTGTTGAGCTGGTGGATGAGGAAAACGACAGTGTTATTGATGCCGATGTAGAATCAAGCACCGAAAATGGCCATGAAGAGTTGGAAGTGGATGATGACCAGGAGCCAGAACGCGACGTGGATTACGATTCCGGGGCTAAACGGTTTACAAGAAATCAGTCGCTTGAAAGTGACAGAAACTCCGAGGTCTAAGCGACACGCGCCATTTTACCAGCGGTCGAAGCTTGAAGAAATGTCAGCCTTCGCAATCGGCGAAGAAAATGAAGGCTTTGAAGCAGCACACGTCATGTATTCAGTGGAAGGAATGCCGACGACTTAGAAGTCGGCAATGGAATCCAATAACGCGTCTGCGACTCCGAAATTGACTCTCTGATAAAGAACGAGCCATGATATATTGTTCCGCTGCCGAAGGGACAAAAAGCGATCGGCTGTCGCTGGGTCTTTCGTGTTAAGGAGAACCAAGACAGGGACATTGAGCGGTTAAAGGTACGGCTGGTTGCAAAAGGTTTCTCGCAGAAGTATGGTGTCGATTACAAGGAGACTTTTGCACCCGTAGCCAAGTTTACGTCAATTCGCATTGCGCTAAGCCAGGCTGCCAAGTATGATCTCAAGCTCCACCAAATGGACGTCAAAACTGCGTTTCTTAATGATACTCTGGACGAGGACATCTATATGCAATAACCGGGAGGATATGCTGACCCAAGTCGATCAAAGTATGTGAGCAAGCTCAAGCGTTCGCTCTACGGTTTGAAGCAGTCACCACAGATGTGAAACCGAACGATTAACAATTTCATGGTTAAGATGGGATTTACCAATAGCAATACAGATCACTGCGTATACAACAAACTGTTGTCGAAGATGCTGGCGAAGAAACGCCTCGACCAGCGACTACATATCGGTAAGTACCGGTATCTGCAATCACTTGATGACTGCTTGAAGGAGAAGATTCAAGATGGGCAGAAGATCGGTTTTGGGATGGGAAGATGATTGCGCCTGGATGGTAAGCCGTTCTGATTGGCTTAGATAAATCATTGGCTTAGATGTAGCATGCAGTTGCGAATTAAGGACCTTATAAATATATTCACTTTGCATTTTGCCATCTTCAGTTCAAGTGGCCTTTATCTACAAGAATAAGACCTGGACACTTGTGCCATTGCCAGATGGTCGCAAAGCGATAGGTATTGACAGTTATGGGTTTCAGGTAACTAACACAATTCAACCCGGTCCAATTCGAACCGCGGTTCAACATAGTTTTTATTTCTTACGGTTTACGGTAATTACGTTATGTAGAATGAGTGGTAACGAGAAGTAGAAGTGTAAGTCCCAATAAATCAATCACTTCCAAATATTTCCTCTTCTGCTCAAGTGTCTCGCTCCGGTTCTCCTCCGCGCAGACTCTTCGCTTCATTACCTTCGTCCTCTTTAGCTCATCCAACATGTTATGAGCCCAACGACCATGACCTCTGCGCACAACGTCTCGGCCAACATCGCCATCGAGAAATTCTACGGCGACAACTTTGCCACGTGGAACCGCTACATGCGTGGCGTGTTCCTGACCATGTCGGTATGGCACGTGGTCAACCGAGAGGTGACTCCGACCTTCGCCGATGCTCGTGCTGTGGACGAGTACGTCAAGACCAGCAACGTTGCTTTCGGTCTGATGTTCCTGCATATGGAGGCCGACTATCATCACGTGGTTGATGACTGCGAGGAAGCGTGGGTCACGTGGCAGCGTATCAAGCGCTTTACGGTTGATCACAGAAGGCTGGGCGCATCTACTTGAAGCGTTGACTCTTCAGTATGGATATGGCGGAAGGCGACAACGTCATGCATCATTGCAACGAAGTCCTCAACATCAGCGCCAAGCTCAGCAGCATTGGTGCTCAGATGGAGGCTGAAGACGTTGCGATTTGCTTGCGAAGTCAAAAGTATGAGAACGTTGTTCTTAACTTGGAGATCAGCAACGTGGGACTACGGACGCAAGACGTTGTAAAGGTGTTCACAAATAAGCATATCAAGCGGTAAAGTGCAAAGACTCCGATGATCAAAACCAAAGATGCGGTGAAGGCATTTAATGCTGAGCGTGAGTCTCGCCAATGCACATATTGTGGAAAGTTGGGGCATTTCGTGGAATGGTGCTGGACCAATCAAAAGGAAGACAATCGAGGTGCTCGACTCGGCGGCCAAGCTTGTGGACTCGGAGCCAACAACATTTACTATCGGCCCAGCGAAGATTACGAGTACGACTGTGTTGCGTTTGCTGTATTGCTGGAATGGGAATTTCAACAGGCAAGAATATACCAGGGATGTGGGCGATCGACAGCGGTGCTACGCACCACATCTGCAACAACAAGGCCAAGTTCGTCATGCTGAATGAGCAAGACAAAGGCGAGCTATCGGTGGCTGACGGCAACAAGGCCGAGATCAATGGCGTTGACACCATCATTGAACGAGTAATTCTGTTCGATGGTGAAGAACGCGACATTGAAACCAAGGATGCACTATATGTGCCGATGATGAACAAAAACTTGCTGTCTGTACCACAGATCAACAAGAGTGGCAAGTTTAAAGTGGTGTTTGATGGCGCGCATAGGCACATTGCGCGGAAATCCTCGCACCAAGTGGTGGCCACAGCAGATCTTAAAGATGGACTGTATTGACTTCGCACGGCACAGCGCTCAGCAAATGTGACTACACGTGGGAACAGTGACGTCAACTTACACGCACGGATGGGTCATGCTCCAGTTGACGTGCTTCGCAGGATGGTGACCACCAACATGATCAAGGATGCAAACGTGCCTATCGAGTCAAGTGGATCAAGTGCATGCAGAGGGTGTCAGCAAGGAAAGATGGTTGAAAAAGCATTCTCAAGCAACCGGGACAAGCGCAGCTATGACACCTTTGAGCTGCTCCACTTCGACATCTGTGGGCCCATGGAGGTAAACTCTCTCGGCGGGAGCAAGTAGCTCTTGCTGATCGTGGATGAAGCTAGCGGGTGCATGAAGGGTCTCTGCCTGCGAGCCAAGTCTGAGAGCGAGGACTGTGTCAAGAAGTATATCTTGATGGTGCAGACCCAGTTCGGCAAGAAGGTCAAGTTTGTACGACACGACGGAACTCGTGAGTTTGCAACTAGCTCGCTTCAAGTTTTCTACGAAGATGAAGGTATCGAGCAGCAAATCACGGTGCCATACGCACATCAGACCAGCGGCATAGCGGAGCGCGCCATTAGGACCATCGTCACAATCGGCCGCAGCACATTGCACCATGCTAAGTTGGACAAGTTTTTTTGGGGTGAAGCTGCTATGGTAGCCGTCTACATCAAGAATCGCCTTCCGTCGCCCAAGATCAACGACAAATTTTCTTTTGAGGTTGAGCACAAGCTCGAGTCAAGCGTCAGGCATATGCGTGTTTCTGGGTGCCGTACTTACGTTCTCACTCCAAAGGAAAAGCGGCTCAAGTGGAACCCCAAGGCTCGTACAGGAATTTTCGTGGGTTACGAAGAGGTGTCCAAGGCTTACAAGGTATTTGACATTGAAGCTAGGCAAGTGGTGATTACTCGCGATGTCACCTTCGACGAATCAAGTTTCGGGATTTTGGATATGGGATTTAGTGATGATGGCGATGACGATGATGATTTCGACCTCGACTCGCTAAGCATCAGTGATCCGGATGCAACTCACCCGATGATCTTCAAGCAGGCAGGAAAACGCAAGGAGCGAATACCGATCGCGACTCGACAAACACCAATTATGAGCATCACGGAGCTGAACTTGAAGAAGGAAGTGCCCCTGAAGGGTCAAACGAACGTCGAGCCAAGCGCAGATCAGTCGATCGGATGTCACTCTATATGAAGGAACAAGAAAAAGCCATATCGGGTGACGACTCTACCTCTTCTGTCTTTTGGCGAGCAAGTGCCAACGCGGTCGAAGCCGGCACTCTGTTAGAGCCAACGACACTTCAAGATGCTGTTAGCGGGCCTGACCAAGTTCACTGGCGTAAGGCATTCCATGAAGAACTGGACTCATTGCAACTTCGTGGTGTGTTTCGAGCTGCTAAACTGCTCACCGGACAGCAAGCCATTGGAATCAAGTGGGTGTTCAAGATCAAGCGCAAGGCAGATGGATTGGTACAAGGCTTGCCTCGTGGCTAGGGAGTCCAAGCAAAAGTACACCATCGACTACACGGAAACGTTCTCGCCCGTTGTCAAGTATGTGACATTGCGAATGGTGATCAGCTTGACCAAGTACTTTGGGTAGCCTCTGGATCAACTTGATGTGGTGACGGCGTTCCTCTACGGCGTTATGAAATAAGTCGTGTATTGTGTGGTGCCCGAAGGAGTAGAGCTTGACGGTGATTACAGTTGTTTGGAGTTGGTCAAGGCGATTTACGGCCTGAAGCTAGCTTTGCGCGTATGGAACGAGACGTTTGACGAGTTTGTGTGCTCGATCGGTTTCCATGTGTCCCTTTTCGACCCATGTCAGTACATCAAGGTAACAGACGGCAAGTGTGTACTTTTGCTGGTGTACATCGATGATGTGCTACTTACCGGCAGCTCAAGTGAACAGATCGCGCGAACCAAGAGTGACTTACAGACGCGCTTTGAGATGCCGGACAGCGGCAAGTGTGCGTTTGTTCTGGGTATCGAGCTAGTAAACAACGCTGATGGCAGCGTGACAATGTGCCAGCGACGCTACGTGGAGGACATTCTCAAGCGTTTTGGCATCGACGACTGCAAGGCTGTGATGAGTCCGACGGACATGAGTTTCCGACTAATTTCGAGTAATGCAACTTCCAAGGTCAACGCTCCATTTCGTGAAGCAGTGTGTACTCTCATGCACTTGACGATCGCGACACGTCCAGACATTGCCTTTGCTGTTGGCTACGTCTCGCGCTTCATGGAGAATCCACAAGCCGAGCACTGGATTGCAGTCAGGCGCATTCTATGCTACCTACAAGGGACCAAGTCACACAGTCTTTGTTTCAAGCCCGGCGACAAGGTGAACTTTCGTGGATATTCTGACGCAGACTGGGCCGGAGATCATGCTGACCGCAAGTCGACTTGAGGCTTTGTGATAATGTCGATGGGTGCTCGTGTGAGCAGGGGACGCAAGAAGCAATCAAGTGTGTCGCTGTCAACAAGCGAAGCGGAGTACATAGTGCTAAGTCTTGCGATTCAAGAAGGCAAATGGGTGCATCTTCTACTCTGCGAGATTCTGGCTGCAGCGATGAACAAGTCGAAGCCTGAGCTCAAGACCATGGAAGACAATCAGTCGTGTATTAAGATGACGAAGACTCCGGTAAATCATGGTCGGGCCAAGCACTTCGACATCAAGTATTACCACATTCGTGATGAAGTCAAGCGCGGTGAAGTGAATTTGGAGTACTGTGAGACTGCGATCATGCTGGCGGACACCATGACGAAGGGACTACCTGAACCGCGCCACAAGGACTTGATGGAAGCGCTCGGCATACATGCGTGTTCGCATTGAGGGGGCGTATCGAGGGTTGTGGGTTTCAGGTAACGTACACAGCCCAACCCGGTCCAATCCAAACCGCGGTTCAACATAGTTTTTACTTTTTACGGTTAAAGGTAATTACGTTATGTAGAATGAGTGGTAACGAGAAGTAGAAGTGTAAGTCCCAAGAATTCAATCTCTTCCAAATATTCCTTCTTTTGCTCGAATGTCTCGCTCCGGTTCACCTCCCCGCAGACTCTTCGCTTCTTTACCTTCGTCCTCTTCAGCTCATCCAGCATGTTATGAGCCCAACGACCATGACCTCTGCGCACAACGTCTCGGCCAACATCGCCATCGAGAAATTCAACGGCGACAACTTTGCCACGTGGAATCGCTACATGCGTGGCGTGTTCCTGACCATGTCGGTATGGCACGTGGTCAACCGAGAGGTGACTCCGACCTTCGCCGATGCTCGTGCTGTGGACGAGTACGTCAAGACCAGCAACGTCGCTTTCGGTCTGATGTTCCTGCATATGGAGGCCGACTACCATCACGTGGTTGATGACTGCGAGGAAGCGTGGGTCACGTGGCAGCGTATTAAGCGCTTTACGGTTGATCACAAAAGGCTGGGCGCTTCTACTTGAAGCGTTGACTCTTCAGTATGGATATGGCGGAAGGCGACAACGTCATGCATCATTGCAACAAAGTATTCAACATCAGCGCCAAGCTCAGCAGCATTGGTGCTAAGATGGAGGCTGAAGACGTTGCGATTTGCTTGCGAAGTCAAAAGTATGAGAACGATGCTCTTAACTTGGAGATCAGCAACGCGGGACTACGGACGCAAGACATTGTAAAGGTGTTCACAAATAAGCATATCAAGCGGCAAAGTGCAAAGACTTCGGTAATCAAGACCGAAGATGCGGTGAAGGCATTTAGTGCTGAGCGTGAGTCTCGCCAATGCACATATTGCGGAAAGTTGGGGCATTTCGTGGAGTGGTGCTGGACCAATCAAAAGGAAGACAATCGAGGTGCTTGACTCGGCGGCCAAGCTTGTGGACGCGGAGCCAACAACATTTACTATCGACCCAGCAAAGATTACGAGTACTACTGTGTTACGTTTGCTGTATCGCTGGAATGTGGACTTTCAACAGGCAAGAATATACCAGGGATGTGGGCGATCGACAGCGGTGCTACGCACCACATCTGCAACAACAAGGCCAAGTTCGTCATGCTGAATGAGCAAGACAAAGGCGAGCTATCGGTGGCTGACGGCAACAAGGCCGAGATCAATGGCGTTGACACCATCATTGAACGAGTGATTCTGTCCGATGGTGAAGAACGCGACATTGAAATCAAGGATGCACTATATGTGCCGATGATGAACAAAAACTTGCTGTCTGTACCGCAGATCAACAAGAGTGGCAAGTTTAAAGTGGTGTTTGATGGCGCGCATAGGCACATTGCGCGGAAATCCTCGCATCAAGTGGTGGCCACAGCAGATCTTAAGGATGGACTGTATTGGCTTCGCACGGCACAGCGCTCGGCAAATGTGATTACACGTGGGAACAGTGGCGTCGACTTACACGCACGGATGGGTCATGCTCCAGTTGACGTGCTTCGCAGGATAGTGACCACCAACATGATCAAGGATGCAAACGTGCCTATCAAGTCAAGTGGATCAAGTGCATGCCGAGGGTGTCAGCAAGGAAGGATGGTTGAAAAAGCATTCTCAAGCAACCGGGACAAACGCAGCTATGACACCTTTGGGCTGCTCCACTTCGACATCTGCGGGCCCATGGAGGCAAACTCTCTCGGCGGGCAAGTATTTCTTGCTGATCGTGGATGAAGCTAGCGGGTGCATGAAGGGTCTCTGCCCGCGAGCCAAGTCTGAGAGCGAGGACTGTGTCAAGAAGTACATCTTGATGGTGCAGACCCAGTTCGGCAAGAAGGTCAAGTTTGTACGACACGACGGAGCCCGTGAGTTTGCAACTAGCTTGCTTCAAGTTTTCTACGAAGATGAAGGTATCGAGCAGCAAATCACGGTGCCATACGCACATCAGACCAGCGGCATAGCGGAGCGCGCCATTAGGACCATCGTCACAATCGGCCGCAGCACATTGCACCATGCTAAGTTGGACAAGTTTTTTTGGGGTGAAGCTGCTATGGTAGCCATCTACATCAAGAATCGCCTTCCGTCGCCCAAGATCAACGACAAATTTCCTTTTGAGATTGAGCACAAGCTCGAGTCAAGCGTTAAGCATATGCGTGTTTTTGGGTGCCGGACATACATTCTCACTCCTAAGAAAAAACGGCTTAAGTGGGACCCCAAGGCTCGTACAGGAATTTTCGTGGGTTACGAAGAGGTGTCCAAGGCCTACAGGGTTTTTGACATTGAAGCTGGGCAAGTGGTGATTACTCGCGATGTCTCCTTCGCCAAATCAAGTTTCGGAATTTTGGATATGGATATTAGTGATGACGGCGATGACGATGATGGTTTCGACCTCGTCTCGCTAAGCATCAGTGATCCGGATGCAACTCACCCGATGATCTTCAAGCAGGCAGGAAAACGCAAGGAGCGAATACCGATCGCGACTCGACAACACCAACCATGAGCATCACGGAGCTGAACTTGAAGAAGGAAGTGCCCCTGAAGGGTCAAACGAACGTCGAGCCAAGCGCAGATCAGTCGATCGGATGTCACTCTATATGAAGGAACAAGAGAAAGCCATATCGGGTGACGATCCTACCTCTTTTGTCTTTTGGCGAGCGAGTGCCAACGCGGTCGAAGCCGGCAATCTGTCAGAGCCAACGACATTTCAAGATGCTGTTAGCGGGCCTGACCAAGTTCACTGGCGTAAGGCATTCCATGCAGAACTGGACTCATTGCAACTTCGTGGTGTGTTTCGAGCTGCTAAACTGCTCACCGGACAGCAAGCCATTGGAATCAAGTGGGTGTTCAAGATCAAGCACAAGGCAGATGGATTGGTACAAGGCTCGCCTCGTGGCTAGGGAGTCCAGGCAAAAGTACACCATCGACTACACGGAAACGTTTCGCCCGTTGTCAAGTATGTGACATTGCGAATGGTGATCAGCTTGACCAACTACTTTGGGTGGCCTCTGGATCAACTTGATGTGGTGACGGCGTTCCTCTACGGCGTTATGAAATAAGTCGTGTATTGTGTGGTGCCCGAAGGAGTGGAGCTTGACGGTAATTACAGTTGTTTGGACTTGGTCAAGGCGATCTACGGCCTGACGCAAGCTTTGCGCGTATGAAACGAGACGTTTGACGAGTTTGTGTGCTCGATCGGTTTCTATGTGTCCTATTTCGCCCCTGTCTGTACATCAAGGTAACAGACGGCAAGTGTGTATATTTGCTGGTGTACATCGATGATGTGCTACTTACCGGCAGCTCAAGTGAACAGATCGCGCGAACCTAAAGTGACTTACAGACGCGCTTTGAGATGCCGGACAGCGGCAAGTGTGCGTTTGTTCTGGGTATCGAGCTAGTAAACAACGCTGATAGCAGCGTGACAATGTGCCAGCGACGCTACGTGGAGGACATTCTCAAGCGTTTTGGTATGGACGACTGCAAGGCTGTGATGAGTCCGACGGACATGAGTTTCCGACTGGTTTCGAGTAATGCAACTTCCAAGGTCAACGCTCTATTTCGTGAAGCAGTGTGTACTCTCATGCACTTGACGACCGGAACACGTCCAGACATTGCCTTTGCTGTTGGCTACGTCACGCGCTTCATGGAGAATCCACAAGCCGAGCACTGGATTGCAGTCAAGCGCATTCTATGCTACCTCCAAGGGACCAAGTCACGCAGTCTTTGTTTTGAGCCCGGCAACAAGGTGGACTTTCGTGGATATTCTGACGCAGACTGGGCCGGAGATCATGCTGACCGCAAGTCGACTTGAGGCTATGTGTTTATGCTGATGAGTGCTCGTGTGAGCAGGGGACGCAAGAAGCAATCAAGTGTGTCGCTGTCAACAAGCGAAGCGGAGTACATAGCGCTAAGTCTTGCGATTCAAGAAGGCAAATGGGTGCACCTTCTACTCTGCGAGATTCTGGCTGCAGCGATGAACAAGTCGAAGCCTGAGCTCAAGACCATGGAAGACAATCAAGATGACGAAGAATCCGGTAAATCATGGTCGGGCCAAGCACATCGACATCAAGTATCACCACATTCGTGATGAGGTCAAGCGCGGTGAAGTGAATTTGGAGTACTGCGAGACTGCGATCATGCTGGCGGACACCATGACGAAGGGACTACCTGGACCGCGCCACAAGGACTTGATGGAAGCGCTCGGCATACATGCGTGTTCGCATTGAGGGGGTGTATTGAGTATTGTGGGTTTCAGGTAACGTACACAGCCCAAACCGGTCCAATCCAAACCGCAGTTCAACATAGGTTTTACTTTTTACGGTTAAAGGTAATTGCGTTCTGTAGAATGAGTGGTAACGAGAAGTAGAAGTGTAAGTCCCAAGAATTCAATATCTTCCAAATATTCCTTCTTCTGCTCAAATGTCTCGCTTAGGTTCACCTCCGCGCAGACTCTTCGCTTCTTTACCTTGGTCCTCTCCAGCTCATCCAACATGTTATGAGCCCAACGACCATGACCTCTACGCACAACGTCTCGGCCAACACCGCCATCGAGAAATTCAACGGCGACAACTTTGCCACGTGGAACCGCTACATGCGTGGCGTGTTCCTGACCATGTCGGTATGGCACGTGGTCAACCGAGAGGTGACTCCGACCTTCGCCGATGCTCGTGCTGTGGACGAGTACGTCAAGACCAGCAACGTCGCTTTCGGTCTGATTTTCCTGCATATGGAGGCCGACTACCATCACGTGGTTGATGACTGCGAGGAAGCGTGGGTCACGTGGCAGCGTATTAAGCGCTTTACGGTTGATCACAAAAGGCTGGGCGCTTCTACTTGAAGCGTTGACTCTTCAGTATGGATATGGCGGAAGGCGACAACGTCATGCATCATTGCAACAAAGTATTCAACATCAGCGCCAAGCTCAGCAGCATTGGTGCTAAGATGGAGGCTGAAGACGTTGCGATTTGCTTGCGAAGTCAAAAGTATGAGAACGATGCTCTTAACTTGGAGATCAGCAACGCGGGACTACGGACGCAAGACATTGTAAAGGTGTTCACAAATAAGCATATCAAGCGGCAAAGTGCAAAGACTTCGGTAATCAAGACCGAAGATGCGGTGAAGGCATTTAGTGCTGAGCGTGAGTCTCGCCAATGCACATATTGCGGAAAGTTGGGGCATTTCGTGGAGTGGTGCTGGACCAATCAAAAGGAAGACAATCGAGGTGCTTGACTCGGCGGCCAAGCTTGTGGACGCGGAGCCAACAACATTTACTATCGACCCAGCAAAGATTACGAGTACTACTGTGTTACGTTTGCTGTATCGCTGGAATGTGGACTTTCAACAGGCAAGAATATACCAGGGATGTGGGCGATCGACAGCGGTGCTACGCACCACATCTGCAACAACAAGGCCAAGTTCGTCATGCTGAATGAGCAAGACAAAGGCGAGCTATCGGTGGCTGACGGCAACAAGGCCGAGATCAATGGCGTTGACACCATCATTGAACGAGTGATTCTGTCCGATGGTGAAGAACGCGACATTGAAATCAAGGATGCACTATATGTGCCGATGATGAACAAAAACTTGCTGTCTGTACCGCAGATCAACAAGAGTGGCAAGTTTAAAGTGGTGTTTGATGGCGCGCATAGGCACATTGCGCGGAAATCCTCGCATCAAGTGGTGGCCACAGCAGATCTTAAAGATGGACTGTATTGGCTTCGCACGGCACAGCGCTCGGCAAATGTGACTACACGTGGGAACAGTGGCGTCGACTTACACGCACGGATGAGTCATGCTTCAGTTGACGTGCTTCGCAGGATGGTGACCACCAACATGATCAAGGATGCAAACGTGCCTATCAAGTCAAGTGGATCAAGTGCATGCCGAGGGTGTCAGCAAGGAAGGATGGTTGAAAAATCATTCTCAAGCAACCGGGACAAACGCAGCTATGACACCTTTGGGCTGCTCCACTTCGACATCTGCGGGCCCATGGAGGCAAACTCTCTCGGCGGGCAAGTATTTCTTGCTGATCGTGGATGAAGCTAGCGGGTGCATGAAGGGTCTCTGCCCGCGAGCCAAGTCTGAGAGCGAGGACTGTGTCAAGAAGTACATCTTGATGGTGCAGACCCAGTTCGGCAAGAAGGTCAAGTTTGTACGACACGACGGAGCCCGTGAGTTTGCAACTAGCTTGCTTCAAGTTTTCTACGAAGATGAAGGTATCGAGCAGCAAATCACGGTGCCATACGCACATCAGACCAGCGGCATAGCGGAGCGCGCCATTAGGACCATCGTCACAATCGGCCGCAGCACATTGCACCATGCTAAGTTGGACAAGTTTTTTTGGGGTGAAGCTGCTATGGTAGCCATCTACATCAAGAATCGTCTTCCGTCGCCCAAGATCAACGACAAATTTCCTTTTGAGATTGAGCACAAGCACGAGTCAAGCGTCAAGCATATGCGTGTTTTTGGGTGCCGGACATACGTTCTCACTCCTAAGAGAAAACGGCTCAAGTGGGACCCCAAGGGTTACGAAGAGGTGTCCAAGGCCTACAGGGTTTTTGACATTGAAGCTAGGCAAGTGGTGATTACCCGCGATGTCACCTTCGACGAATCAAGTTTCGGGATTTTGGATATGGGTTTTAGTGATGATGGCGATGACGATGATGATTTCGACCTCGTCTCGCTAAGCATCAGTGATCCGGATGCAACTCACCCGATGATCTTCAAGCAGGCAGGAAAACGCAAGGAGCGAATACCGATCGCGACTCGACAACACCAACCATGAGCATCACGGAGCTGAACTTGAAGAAGGAAGTGCCCCTGAAGGGTCAAACGAACGTCGAGCCAAGCGCAGATCAGTCGATCGGATGTCACTCTATATGAAGGAACAAGAGAAAGCCATATCGGGTGACGATCCTACCTCTTTTGTCTTTTGGCGAGCGAGTGCCAACGCGGTCGAAGCCGGCAATCTGTCAGAGCCAACGACATTTCAAGATGCTGTTAGCGGGCCTGACCAAGTTCACTGGCGTAAGGCATTCCATGAAGAACTGGACTCATTGCAACTTCGTGGTGTGTTTCGAGCTGCTAAACTGCTCACCGGACAGCAAGCCATTGGAATCAAGTGGGTGTTCAAGATCAAGCACAAGGCAGATGGATTGGTACAAGGCTCGCCTCGTGGCTAGGGAGTCCAAGCAAAAGTACACCATCGACTACACGGAAACGTTCTCGCCCGTTGTCAAGTATGTGACATTGCGAATGGTGATCAGCTTGACCACCTACTTTGGGTGGCCTCTGGAGCAACTTGATGTGGTGACGGCGTTCCTCTACGGCGTTATGAAATAAGTCGTGTATTGTGTGGTGCCCGAAGGAGTGGAGCTTGACGGTGATTACAGTTGTTTGGAGTTGGTCAAGGCGATTAACGGCCTGAAGCAAGCTTTGCGCGTATGGAACGAGACGTTTGACGAGTTTGTGTGCTCGATCGATTTCCATGTGTCCTTTTTCAACCCATGTCTGTACATCAAAGTAACAGACGGCAAGTGTGTATTTTTGCTGGTGTACATCGATGATGTGCTACTTACCGGCAGCTCAAGTGAACATATCGCGCGAACCAAGAGTGACTTACAGACGCGCTTTGAGATGCCGGACAGCGGCAAGTGTGCGTTTGTTCTGGGTATCGAGCTAGTAAACAACGCTGATAGCAGCGTGACAATGTGCCAGCGACGCTACGTGGAGGACATTCTCAAGCGTTTTGGCATGGACGACTGCAAGGCTGTGATGAGTCCGACGGACATGAGTTTCCGACTGGTTTCGAGTAATGCAACTTCCAAGGTCAACGCTCTATTTCGTGAAGCAGTGTGTACTCTCATGCACTTGACGACCGGAACACGTCCAGACATTGCCTTTGCTGTTGGCTACGTCTCGCGCTTCATGGAGAATCCACAAGCCGAGCACTGAATTGCAGTCAAGCGCATTCTATGCTACAAGGGACCAAGTCACACAGTCTTTGTTTCAAGCCCGGCAACAAGGTGGACTTTCGTGGATATTCTGACGCAGACTGGGCCGGAGATCATGCTGACCGCAAGTCGACTTGAGGCTATGTGTTTATGCTGATGGGTGCTCGTGTGAGCAGGGGAGGCAAGAAGCAATCAAGTGTGTCGCTGTCAACAAGCGAAGCGGAGTACATAGCGCTAAGTCTTGCGATTCAAGAAGGCAAATGGGTGCACCTTCTACTCTGCGAGATTCTGGCTGCAGCGATGAACAAGTCGAAGCCCGAGCTCAAGACCATGGAAGACAATCAAGATGACGAAGACTTCGGTAAATCATGGTCGGGCCAAGCACTCGACATCAAGTATCACCACATTCGTGATGAGGTCAAGCGCGGTGAAGTGAATTTGGAGTACTGCGAGACTGCTATCATGCTGGCGGACACCATGACGAAGGGACTACCTGGACCGCGCCACAAGGACTTGATGGAAGCGCTCGGCATACATGCGTGTTCGCATTGAGGGGGCGTATTGAGGGTTGTGGGTTTCAGGTAACGTACACAGCCCCAACCCGCTCCAATCCAAACCGCGGTTCAACATAGTTTTTACTTTTTACGGTTAAAGGTAATTGCGTTATGTAGAATGAGTGGTAACGAGAAGTAGAAGTGTAAGTCCCAAGAATTCAATATTTTCCAAATATTCCTTCTTCTGCTCAAGTGTCTCGCTCCGTTTCTCCTCCGCGCAGACTCTTCGCTTCAATACCTTCGTCCTCTTCAGCTCGTCCAACAATAGGCAACAGATGGGTGTTTACAATCAAGAAAAAAGTATAGTCGGCGAAGTCGAGCGGTACAAGGCGCGTTTAGTGGCCAAATGATTTACACAAAAGTATGGCGTCGACTGTGAAGAAACGTTCGCGCCAGTGGCCAAGTTCACTTCAATTCGAATTCCTCTCAGTCTGTCAGCCAAGTACAGCTATACTGTGCATCAAATGGATGTCAAGACTGCATTTTTGAACGGGCTTCTTGATGACGACATCTACATGACACAGCCGGATGGATTTGTCGATGAAAAGTGTCCAGATTTCGTTTGCAAGCTCGAGCGATCGCTGTACGGATTAAAGCAGTCGACGCGTATGTGGAATAAAATTATTGACGACTTCGTGCTTCAACCCAAGTTCAAAAGGTGCGTGTCTAGCCACTGCATATGCTTTATGCGTGACGGTAAAGATACGTTTCTATCGCTCTTTATGTCGACGTTCTCATTCTTGCAAGCAGCAGCTCAACATTGCTACAAGACACCAAGCAAGCGCTAAGTGGTCGATTTGAAATGACAGATATGGTCCAGCTCATGTGTTTTCTTGGCATGAAAATTGATCAAGATTTAAAAGCTGGAAAGGTGATCGTGAGGCAGTCCAAGTTTGCGAGCAGTATCCCAAAGGAGTTCAAAAATAATAACAGCAACCCCGTCAAGACGCCTCAAGAACAAGGTCTCAAGCTTACTAAGGATGTGCGAAGGAGGCTGTAAGCATCACGAAACCATGGCAAATGTTCCCTACCGGAATGCGGTCGGCTGTTTGATGTACTTGGTGGGAGGCACGCGCCCGGATCTTGTCGCAGCCGTTGGAGCACTAAGTCAATTCGCGGTGGACCCGTGTCCAACTCATTGGCAGGCACTCAAGAGAGTGTTTCGATATATTCAAGGCACACAAACTCATGGTATCGATTTTCGAGCGGATAGCAACAAAGGACTTGAGGCTATTTGGATGCGGATTGGGCTGGAGATGTTGGCGCAAGAAAGAGTACAAGCGGATATGCATTCATGACGAACGGCGGATGCATTTGCTTACGAAGTAAGAAACAGCGAACAGTTGTGCTGTCATCAACGGAGGCGGAATACATGGGGCTTCCCGAAGCTACCCAAGAAGCAATTTCGCTCAAATTCTTTCTGTGCGAAATAGGTTGAGTGGCTCCTGATGAAGCAGTCAAGATATTCGAGGATAATCAAGGATCGATTGCGTTGGTGCGCCCAGTTAGTAAGTCGTTCTGATTGGCTTAAATAAATCATTGGCTTAGAGGTAGCATGTAGTTGCAAACTAAGGACCTTATAAATATATTTACTTTGCATTCTACCAACTAGTGCTCACTTCGATTTTTTCTTTAGCCGAAACGCTCCAAAATGTCGTTGATGTAGCGCGCTCGGTTTAACGTCACGATCCCGTCCTTGTTGTCGATGACTTCGATGCCAAGAATGAAGGAACACTTGCATCTGTCGGTCATCTTGAATCGACCCTCGAGCTGGCGCTTTACTTCATCATTAAGTGTCTTAGAGCTTCCGGTGATCAGAACGTCGTCGACGTATACCACGTTGACATCCTTGATGTAGAGGCACATATCGTAGTTTGAGGCGCGAATCAATTAAGCGAACGTACTCGTCAAAAGTCTCGTTCCATACTCGCGAAGCTTGGTTGAGATGGTAGATCGCCTTCAAAAGCTCTACGCAGTCAAATCCGTCATCCAGCTCAACACCCTCGAACACGCAGCAGAATACCTTCTCCTTCATCAATCCGTACAGGAAGGCAGTAGCGACGTCAAGTTGATCCAGAGGCCATCCGAAGAGCTTAGTGATGGCGATGGTCATGCTAAGTGTCACGTACTTCACGACAGGAGAGAACGTCTTCGTGTAGTCAGTGCCGTACTTCTGCACGAAACCCTTCGCGACGAGTCGAGCCTTGTACTTCTCGATGGACCCATCCGCTTTGCGCTTGATTTAGAGACCCACTTAGTCCCAACCGCGCGTTTATTTTTGGGTAACTTGGCAGCACGAAACACCCTGCGAAGACGCATCGACTTGAGTATCGCACGAATGGCCTTGCGCCAGTAAACTTAATCGGCCCGTTTACGGCATCTTGGAAGGTCTTCGGCTCAGCGCTGTCGCTTGCATCCACTGCGTTTGCACTTGCTCGCAAAAACATAGGCGGAGTGGAGTCGCTGTCACCTTTGTCCTCCGTTTTCGCTTCTTGGGCCGAGAAATCTTGACCTTGATCGTCCGAGTCATTGCAGTTGCGCTTGTTTCTTCAAGTACAGTTCGACAACGTGGACCACTTGAACTTCGACGCGTGTCCGGATCGGAGTCCGCTTTTCGCTTCCCCGCCTGCTTGTAGACGCTTACTTCTTTAGAGTCAGATACCTCGAGGTCGTCCAGGTACTCAATAGCTTCCTCGACTTCGGGATGTTCGTCGACCGAGCTCGTGTTGAAGCTTGTTTCGTCGAAAGTGACATCGCGAGAGATCACATCCTTCCCCGCCTCGATGTCATAAACGCGATACGCCTTGAATTGTTTTTCGTTGCCCATGAAACTGCCTTCACGAGCTTTTGGGTCCCACTTCTGTCGCTTTTCTCCAGCGTCAAAACGTAGGCCTTGCACCCGAAGACTCGCATGTGCTTAACGTTGGGCTTCGACTTGTACACAATCTCGTACGGCGTTTATCCGGGGATCTTGGGCGACGGCAGTCAATTCTTGATGTAGATCGGCGTCATCGCCGCTTCAGCCCAAAAACGCTTGTCCACCCCGTGGTGAAGCATGCTGCGGCCGGTCGTCACAATGGTCGGAGGAGCCGGTTCAAGATGGGCAAAAGATCGACTTTGGGATGGGAAGATGATTGCGCCCAGATGGTAAGTTGTTCTGATTGGCTCAGATAAATCATTGGCTTAGAGGTTGCATGTAGTTGCAGGACCTTATAAATATATTCACTTTGCATTCTACCAACAAGTGCTCACTTCGACTTATTCTTCAGGTTATGAGCCCATGCCCCGCACACTCTGCCCTGTTCTCCGACAACGACCAAGCCCTTGCCATGGACGTCGCCGCACCCTCGCGTATCAACAAGTTCGACGGAACAAACTCCCATACGTGGAAGTTCAAGTTGCAAATGGTGCTGGAAGGGCGCGATATGTGGGAGGTCACGAGCGGTGAGATCAAGTACGAGCACTGCCTTACACAGCTGAATCAAAGCACGTACAAGCGCAATTCCCGCAAGGCTATGGCCATCATCTGCCTTGCCATGGAGGACTCTCAGCTACCGTTGATTCGGTCGGCGAAAGGTGCGCAGGATGCATGGTCGCGTCTAGAAGGGCAGTTCGAGAAGAAGAGTTTAGCGAACAAGCTCTTTCTTCGTCGGCGCTTCTTCACGACGATGATAAACGAAGGTGATGATGTGTTGCAGCACATCAACAAGATCAAGACGCTGGCGGAGCAGCTGGACGCGGTTGGCGCTCCGGTCAGCGAGGACGACTTGGTGATCACGCTTCTTGCTAGCCTTAACGAGTCATACCAGTTTCTTATCACGGCGTTGAAGTCTAGAGCTGACTCACTCACGTGGGAGCTGGTGACGTCGCGGCTATTACATGGGGATAGGAAGGCAGCGCGTCAGGCCAAGGTCAAGCGTTTTTGACAAGCCACAGCGGACGCGCAAGGGACGGCAACCTCCAGCGCATGTCATTACTGTGGAGAGCACGGACGTTGGATCGCCAAGTGCCAGTGCGAATTCGCGAGAACGCGGAGCGGCAAAAACCGCAACGAGCTCACGTAGCACAGAGTGAAGAAGACTTTGGTGACTACCTTTTTTTCGGTTGGCGGCAGTTTAGGAGCCGTCAAGGCAAGCAACGTTTGGCTGGTCGACTCAGGTGCGACGCAGCACGACTTTCTCAAATGACTTCATGAAAAATTATACCAAGATTGCACCAATTGACGTGCATCTTGCCGACGACGGTGTGGCTTAGGCGATTAAAATAGGCGACATTACAATGTCGATGACGACTTCGCGTGGAGTGAAAAACTTTCGTCGAAGATGCTATGAAAGTAACGCCTCGACCAGCAACAACATATCAGTAAGTACCGGTATCTGCAAGCAGTTGATGACTGCTTGAAGGAGCGGGTTTAAGATGGGCAAAAGATTGGTTTTGGGATGGGAAGATGATTGCGCCCGAATGGTAAGTCGTTCTGATTGGCTTAGATAAATCATTGGCTTAGAGCATGTAGTTGCGAACTAAGGAACTTACAGATATATTCACTTTGCATTCTACCAACAAGTGCTCACTTCGACTTATTCTTCATCATTGGCTTAAGGTAGCATATAGTTGCGAGCTAAGGAACTTATATATTCACTTTGCATTTTGCCTTCTTCAGCGAATGGTGTTAGAGGAGTGCGACCTCTGGGAAGTTGCGAGCGGGCAGATAAAGCTTGAGCAGCTGAGTAAGTCGATGGACCAGTCGACCTTTAAGCGTAAGGCTCGAAAGGCGCTGGCGATAATCTGTCTTGCGATGGAGGACTCGCAGCTGCCGCTGGTTTGCTCAGCCCAAGACGCGTATGATGGATGGTCAAGATTGGAGGGACACTTCGAAAAGAGGAGCCTGGCGAACAAGCTCTTCCTTCGTCGCAGGTTCTTCACGACGATGATGGAGGATGGCGACGGTGTGGTAGAGCAAATCAACAAGCTTAAGACGTTGGCTCGATAGTCTTCCTCAAGTGCGATGGCGTCGCTGGTGCAAACTGATTGCGGGACGAGCTTCTGATCGCTTCCATTTGGGACTACACTGAGCGATAGCAGCGTTTGTCCACTTTCGATGCCCGAATACTCGTACACCGTCATCGTGAAAGGAAGCATACAGCGTACCCACCCGTGGTTGAGCCCAGCGGCTCGCAATGCAGCAGATCGAACTGAATGTCGTTCGGGCGCTTTACATATCGCCGCACAGCCTTCTCGATCACTTCCACTGCCTTCACCAGCTTCAGGACAACAACTCGATCATGCGTGACCAGCTCAACGACACAGTTGCGTAGGGTGAGCAGCTTGACGCGGTTGGCGCCCCGGTGAGTGAGGACGACCTGGTAATCACGCTTCTTGGAAGTCTGTGTGATTCGTACCACGGAGCTGAAGTCGCGCTCTGACACGCTGACATGGGAACTTGTGACGTCGCGTCTATTACACGAAGAGATGAAACGCAAGGAACAAGGTGGCGGCGTCGATGGAGCCACACACGAGCAAGAACAAGCGTTTATGACGTCGGACAACGGAAGGCGCAAGGGACGCCAAGCGACTGCTAAGGCCAGCAGTGCGTGCCATTATTGTGTGGAACACGGGCATTGAATTGCCAAGTGCCCCGTGAGAATTCGCGAGAACGCAGATCGACAGCGGCCGGCACAGCGTGCAAATATCGCGCAGAGTGAAGTCGACTCTGGTGATTTTCACTTCTCGGTTGGTGGAAACTCAAGCACCACCAAGTCGAGTTGCGTATGGCTGCTTGACTCGGGTGCAACGCAGCACATGACTTTTTCGACAGAGTTCATGAGGAATTACAAGGATATCTCTCCGGAGAACGTACATCTCGCAGACGACGGTGTTGTTTAAGCGATCGGGACTGGCGACATTGTTATGTCTATGAAGACGTCCCACGGAAATAAGAAGGGCATGCTTCGTGGAGTATGGCATATTCCAAAAATATCGCGCAATCTTTTTCCGTTGGACGATTTACAAAGGATATTGGACCAGTCACGTTCGAGATCGATGGGTGTTTCGTGTCAAGGACATTCAAGCTGGCGAAGTCGAGCGCTACAATGCGCGTTCGGTGGCCAAAGGTTTTTAGCAGAAGTTTGGCATTGACTATGAAGAAACGTTTGCGCCTGTGGCCAAGTTCACGTCAATTCGGATACTACTCAGTCTGGCCACCAAGTACCAACTTGCGGTTCACCAGCTGGATGTCAAGACAGCATTTCTCAACGGTCAGCTTGACGAAGATATCTACATGGCGCAGCCTGATGGCTTTTCAAACAAGGCAAATCCGGACTATGTGTGCAAATTACAGCGGTCAATGTACGGGCTGAAGCAATCGCCCCGCATGTGGAGCAAGACCATTGACGATTTTATGTTAAGACTGAAATTCAAGAAGTTTGAGTCGGATCACTGCGTGTTTGTTAAGTGGGATGGCCATGACATGATGTTCGTAGCGCTTTACGTCAACGATTTAATTTTGGCTTGCAATACCAGCAAGATGCTCCAGGAAACCAAGCACGCACTCAGCAAACGATTTGAGATGACGGATTCAGGGCAGCTTAATTTCTTTCTTGGAATTGAAATCTGGCAGGATTTAAGGATCGGGACTCTGACGATGCGGCAAACCAAGTTCGCCTGTGCGAGATTTTGACCAAGTTCAATGAGGAAAAGAGCAAACCTGTTAGAACGCCGCAAGATCCAGGACTCGAACTTACCAAGCTCATGTGCGAAGGATGATGCAAACACGGTGACACTATGACCGTTGTGCCGTATCAAAATGCTGTTGATTGCCTGATGTACCTTATGGTCGGCACGCGTCCGGACCTCGCTGCGGCAGTGGGAGTACTCAGCCAATTTGCAGCAGACCCATGTCCGACACACTGGCAAGCGTTGAAAAGAATCTTCAGGTATATTCAAGGCACAAGGACGCATGACATTGAATTTCAAGCAGCGAATCATGATGGACTGCAGGGATTTTCGGATGCGGACTGGGCTGAGATACAATGTCACGAAGAAGTACAAGCGGCTATGCCTTTATGATGAGCGGTGGATGTGTCAGCTGGAAAAAATAGAAGCAGCGTACGGTGGCACTATCGTCTACGAAAGCTGAATACATGGCATTGTCAGAGGCTACGCAAGAAGCAATATGGCTCAAGATGTTATTTGTGTGAGTTGGGCGAGATGTCCCCGAACACAGCGGTCAAGATTCATAACGATAATCAAGGCTCGATTGCACTAGCGAAGAACCCGGAGGCTTACAAACGAACTAAGCACATTGACATTCGATACTGTTGTCGAAGACGCTGTGAAAGTAACGCCTCGACCAGGGATTACATATCGGTAAGTACCGGTATCGGCAATCGGGTGATGATGCTTGGAAGAGCGGGTTCAAGAAAGGCAGAAGATCGGTTTCGGGCTGGGAAGATGATTGCGCTCGGATGGTGAGTCGTTCTGATTGGCTTAGATAAATCATTGGCTTAGATGTAGCATGTAGTTGCGAACTAAGAACCTTATAAATATATTCACTTTGCATTTTGCCATCTTCAGCTCAAGTGACCTTTCTTTATTAGGTTATGAGCCAACACCCCGCAGACTATGCCTTCTACGCTCCCGCCTCTGACACCGCCTTCGCTGCCACCATGGACGCCACGCCGAGCCGAATTATCAAGTTCGACGGAAAGAACTTACATACGTGGAAGTTCAAGATGCGAATGGTGTCGGAGGAGCGCGACCTCTGGGAAGTTGCGAGCGGGGAGATAAAGCTTGCAGCTGAGTAACCCGATGAACCAGTCGACCTTTAGGCGTAAGGCTCGAAAGGCGCTGGCGATAATCTGTCTTGCGATGGGGGAATCGCAGCTGCCGCTGGTTCGCTCAGCCAAAGACGCGTATGATGCATGGTCAAGATTGGAGGGACACTTCGAGAAGAGGAGCCTGGCGAACAAGCTCTTCCTTCGTCGCAGGTTCTTCACGACGATGATGGAGGATGGCGACGGTGTGCTAGAGCAAATCAACAAGCTTAAGACGTTGGCTGAGACGCTAGACGCGGTGGGAGCCCCGGTGAGTGAGGACGACCTGGTGATCACGCTTCTTGGAAGTCTGTGTGATTCGTACCACGGAGCTGAAGTCGCGCTCTGACACGCTGACATGGGAACTTGTGACGTCGCGTCTATTACACGAAGAGATGATACGCAAGGAACAAGGTGGCGGCGTCGATGGAGCCACACACGAGCAAGAACAAGCGTTTATGACGTCGGACAACGGAAGGCGCAAGGGACGCCAAGCGACTGCTAAGGCCAGCAGTGCGTGCCATTATTGTGTGGAACACGGGCATTGGATTGCCAAGTGCCCCGTGAGAATTCTCGAGAACGCAGATCGACAGCGGCCGGCACAGCGTGCAAATATCGCGCAGAGTGAAGTCGACTCTGGTGATTTTCACTTCTCGGTTGGTGGAAACTCAAGCACCACCAAGTCGAGTTGCGTATGGCTGCTTGACTCGGGTGCAACGCAGCACATGACTTTTTCGACAGAGTTCATGAGGAATTACAAGGATATTTCTCCGGAGAACGTACATCTCGCAGATGACGGTGTTGTTTAAGCGATCGGGACTGGCGACATTGTTATGTCTATGAAGACGTCCCACGGAAATAAGAAGGGCATGCTTCGTGGAGTATGGCATATTCCAAAAATATCGCGCAATCTTTTCTCCGTTGGACGTTTTACAAAGGATATTGGACCAGTCACGTTCGAGATCGATGGGTGTTTCGTGTCAAGGACATTCAAGCTGGCGAAGTCGAGCGCTACAATGCGCGTTCGGTGGCCAAAGGTTTTTAGCAGAAGTTTGGCATTGACTATGAAGAAACGTTTGCGCCTGTGGCCAAGTTCACGTCAATTCGGATACTACTCAGTCTGGCCACCAAGTACCAACTTGCGGTTCACCAGCTGGATGTCAAGACAGCATTTCTCAACGGTCAGCTTGACGAAGATATCTACATGGCGCAGCCTGATGGCTTTTCAAACACGGCAAATCCGGACTATGTGTGCAAATTACAGCGGTCAATGTACGGGCTGAAGCAATCGCCCCGCATGTGGAGCAAGACCATTGACGATTTTATGTTAAGACTGAAATTCAAGAAGTTTGAGTCGGATCACTGCGTGTTTGTTAAGTGGGATGGCCATGACATGATGTTCGTAGCGCTTTGCGTCGACGATTTAATTTTGGCTTGCAATACCAGCAAGATGCTCCAGGAAACCAAGCACGCACTCAGCAAACGATTTGAGATGACGGATTCAGGCAGCTTAACTTCTTTTTTGGAATTGAAATCGGGCAAGATTTAAGGATCGGGACTCTGACGATGCGGCAAACCAAGTTCGCCTGTGCGAGATTTTGACCAACTTCAATGAGAAAAAGAGCAAACCTGTTAGAACGCCGCAAGATCCAGGACTCGAACTTACCAAGCTCATGTGCGAAGGATGATGCAAACACGGTGACACTATGACCGTTGTGCCGTATCAAAATGCTGTTGATTGCCTGATGTACCTTATGGTCGGCACGCGTCCGGACCTCGCTGCGGCAGTGGGAGTACTCAGCCAATTTGCAGCAGACCCATGTCCGACACACTGGCAAGCGTTGAAAAGAATCTTCAGGTATATTCAAGGCACAAGGACGCATGACATTGAATTTCAAGCAGCGAATCATGATGGACTGCAGGGATTTTCGGATGCGGACTGGGCTGAGATACAATGTCACGAAGAAGTACAAGCGGCTATGCCTTTATGATGAGCGGTGGATGTGTCAGCTGGAAAAAATAGAAGCAGCGTACGGTGGCACTATCGTCTACGAAAGCTGAATACATGGCATTGTCAGAGGCTACGCAAGAAGCAATATGGCTCAAGATGTTATTTGTGTGAGTTGGGCGAGATGTCCCCGAACACAGCGGTCAAGATTCATAACGATAATCAAGGCTCGATTGCACTAGCGAAGAACCCGGAGGCTTACAAACGAACTAAGCACATTGACATTCGATACTGTTGTCGAAGACGCTGTGAAAGTAACGCCTCGACCAGGGATTACATATCGGTAAGTACCGGTATCGGCAATCGGGTGATGATGCTTGGAGGAGCGGGTTCAAGAAACGCAGAAGATCGGTTTCGGGCTGGGAAGATGATTGCGCCCGGATGGTGAGTCGTTCTGATTGGCTTAGATAAATCATTGGCTTAGATGTAGCATGTAGTTGCGAACTAAGAACCTTATAAATATATTCACTTTGCATTTTGCCATCTTCAGCTCAAGTGACCTTTCTTTATTAGGTTATGAGCCAACACCCGCAGACTATGCCTTCTACGCTCCCGCCTCTGACACCGCCTTCGCTGCCACCATGGACGCCACGCCGAGCCGAATTATCAAGTTCGACGGAAAGAACTTACATACGTGGAAGTTCAAGATGCGAATGGTGTCGGAGGAGCGCGACCTCTGGGAAGTTGCGAGCGGGGAGATAAAGCTTGCAGCTGAGTAACCCGATGAACCAGTCGACCTTTAGGCGTAAGGCTCGAAAGGCGCTGGCGATAATCTGTCTTGCGATGGGGGACTCGCAGCTGCCGCTGGTTCGCTCAGCCAAAGACGCGTATGATGCATGGTCAAGATTGGAGGGACACTTCGAGAAGAGGAGCCTGGCGAACAAGCTCTTCCTTCGTCGCAGGTTCTTCACGACGATGATGGAGGATGGCGACGGTGTGCTAGAGCAAATCAACAAGCTTAAGACGTTGGCTGAGACGCTAGACGCGGTGGGAGCCCCGGTGAGTGAGGACGACCTGGTGATCACGCTTCTTGGAAGTCTGTGTGATTCGTACCAGTTCCTCATCACGGAGCTGAAGTCGCGCTCTGACACGCTGACATGGGAACTTGTGACGTCGCGTCTATTACACGAAGAGATGATACGCAAGGAACAAGGTGGCGGCGTCGATGGAGCCACGCACGAGCAAGGACAAGCGTTTATTACGTCGGACAACGGAAGGCGAAAGGAACGCCAAGCGACTGCTAAGGCCAGCAGTGCGTGCCATTATTGTGTGGAACACGGGCATTGGATTGCCAAGTGCCCCGTGAGAGTTCGTGAGAACGCAGATCGGCAACGGCCGGCACAGCGTGCAAATATCGCGCAGAGTGAAGTCGACTCTGGTGATTTTCTCTTCCCGGTTGGTGGAAACTTAAGCACCACCAAGTCGAGTTGCGTATGGCTGCTTGACTCGGGTGCAACGCAGCACATGACTTTTTCGACAGAGTTCATGAGGAATTACAAGGATATTTTTCCGGAGGACGTACATCTCGCAGATGACGGTGTTGTTCAAGCGATCGAGACTGGCGACATTGTTATGTCTATGAAGACGTCCCACGGAAATAAGAAGGGCATGCTTCGTGGAGTATGGCATATTCCAAAAATATCGCGCAATCTTTTCCCCGTTGGACGTTTCACAAAGGATATTGGACCAGTCACGTTCGAGATCGATGGGTGTTTCGTGTCAAGGACATTCAAGCTGGCGAAGTCGAGCGCTACAATGCGCGTTCGGTGGCCAAAGGTTTTTAGCAGAAGTTTGGCATTGACTATGAAGAAACGTTTGCGCCTGTGGCCAAGTTCACGTCAATTCGGATACTACTCAGTCTGGCCACCAAGTACCAACTTGCGGTTCACCAGCTGGATGTCAAGACAGCATTTCTCAACGGTCAGCTTGACGAAGATATCTACATGGCGCAGCCTGATGGCTTTTCAAACACGGCAAATCCGGACTATGTGTGCAAATTACAGCGGTCAATGTACGGGCTGAAGCAATCGCCCCGCATGTGGAGCAAGACCATTGACGATTTTATGTTAAGACTGAATTCAAGAAGTCTGATCGGATCACTGCGTGTTTGCGAGATGGCCATGACATGATGTTCGTAGCGCTTTACGTCAACGATTTAATTTTGGCTTGCAATACCAGCAAGATGCTCCAGGAAACCAAGCACGCACTCAGCAAACGATTTGAGATGACGGATTCAGGGCAGCTTAATTTCTTTCTTGGAATTGAAATCGGGCAAGATTTAAGGATCGGGACTCTGACGATGCGGCAAACCAAGTTCGCCTGTGCGAGATTTTGACCAAGTTCAATGAGGAAAAGAGCAAGCCTGTTAAAACGCCGCAAGATCCAGGACTCACACCTACCAAGCTCATGTGCGAAGGAGGATGCAAACACGGTGACACTATGACCGTTGTGCCGTATCAAAATGCTGTTGATTGCCTGATGTACCTTATGATCGGCACGCGTCCGGACCTCGCTGCGGCAGTGGGAGTACTCAGCCAATTTGCAGCAGACCCATGTCCGACACACTGGCAAGCGTTGAAAAGAATCTTCAGGTATACTCAAGGCACAAGGACGCACGGCATTGAATTTCAAGCAGCGAATCATAATGGACTGCAGGGATTTGCGGATGCGGACTGGGCTGAGATACAATGTCACGAAGAAGTACAAGCGGCTATGCCTTTATGATGAGCGGTGGATGTGTCAGCTGGAAAAAATAGAAGCAGCGTACGGTGGCACTATCGTCTACGAAAGCTGAATACATGGCATTGTCAGAGGCTACGCAAGAAGCAATATGGCTCAAGATGTTATTTGTGTGAGTTGGGCGAGATGTCCCCGAACACAGCGGTCAAGATTCATAACGATAATCAAGGCTCGATTGCACTAGCGAAGAACCCGGAGGCTTACAAACGAACTAAGCACATTGACATTCGATACTGTTGTCGAAGACGCTGTGAAAGTAACGCCTCGACCAGGGATTACATATCGGTAAGTACCGGTATCGGCAATCGGGTGATGACGCTTGGAGGAGCGGGTTCAAGAAAGGCAGAAGATCGGTTTCGGGCTGGGAAGATGATTGCGCCCGGATGGTGAGTTGTTCTGATTGGCTTAGATAAATCATTGGCTTAGATGTAGCATGTAGTTGCGAACTAAGAACCTTATAAATATATTCACTTTGCATTTTGCCATCTTCAGCTCAAGTGACCTTTCTTTATTAGGTTATAAGCCCAAAATCCGCAGACTTTGCCTTCTTCGCCCCCGCCTCTGACACCGCCTTCACTGCCACCATGGACGCCACGCCGAGCCGAATCATCAAGTTTGACGGAACGAACTTCCATACGTGGAAGTTCAAGATGC
The DNA here is from genome assembly GCA_001695595.3 of Plasmopara viticola. Taxonomy (NCBI): domain Eukaryota; phylum Oomycota; class Peronosporomycetes; order Peronosporales; family Peronosporaceae; genus Plasmopara; species Plasmopara viticola. Next base: position 55,647 of record MBPM02000051.1, on the reverse strand, counting down.
GAATGGTGTTGAAGGAGCGCGACCTCTGGGAAGTTGCGAGCGGGGAGATAAAGCTTGCAGCTGAGTAACCCGATGGACCAGTCGACCTTTAGGCGTAAGGCTCGAAAGGCGCTGGCAATAATCTGTCTTGCGATGGGGGACTCGCAGCTGCCGCTGGTTCGCTCAGCCAAAGACACGTATGATGCATGGTCAAGATTGGAGGGACACTTCGAGAAGAGGAGCCTGGCGAACAAGCTCTTCCTTCGTCGCAGGTTCTTCACGACGATGATGGAGGATGGCGACGGTGTGCTAGAGCAACTCAACAAGCTTAAGACGTTGGCTGAGTAACTTGACGCGGTGGGCGCCCCGGTGAGTGAGGACGACCTGGTAATCACGCTTCTTGGAAGTCTGTGTGATTCGTACCAGTTCCTCATCACGGAGCTGAAGTCGCGCTCTGACACGCTGACATGGGAACTTGTGACGTCGCGTCTATTACACGAAGAGATGATACGCAAGGAACAAGGTGGCGGCGTCGATGGAGCCACGCACGAGCAAGGACAAGCGTTTATTACGTCGGACAACGGAAGGCGAAAGGAACGCCAAGCGACTTCTAAGGCCAGCAGTGCGTGCCATTATTGTGTGGAACACGGGCATTGGATTGCCAAGTGCCCCGTGAGAGTTCGTGAGAACGCAGATCGGCAACGGCCGGCACAGCGTGCAAATATCGCGCAGAGTGAAGTCGACTCTGGTGATTTTCTCTTCCCGGTCGGTGGAAACTTAAGCACCACCAAGTCGAGTTGCGTATGGCTGCTTGACTCGGGTGCAACGCAGCACATGACTTTTTCGACAGAGTTCATGAGGAATTACAAGGATATTTTTCCGGAGGACGTACATCTCGCAGATGACGGTGTTGTTCAAGCGATCGAGACTGGCGACATTGTTATGTCTATGAAGACGTCCCACGGAAATAAGAAGGGCATGCTTCGTGGAGTATGGCATATTCCAAAAATATCGCGCAATCTTTTCTCCGTTGGACGTTTTACAAAGGATATTGGACCAGTCACGTTCGAGATCGATGGGTGTTTCGTGTCAAGGACATTCAAGCTGGCGAAGTCGAGCGCTACAATGCGCGTTCGGTGGCCAAAGGTTTTTAGCAGAAGTTTGCATTGACTATGAAGAAACGTTTGCGCCTGTGGCCAAGTTCACGTCAATTCGGATACTACTCAGTCTGGCCACCAAGTACCAACTTGCGGTTCACCAGCTGGATGTCAAGACAGCATTTCTCAACGGTCAGCTTGACGAAGATATCTACATGGCGCAGCCTGATGGCTTTTCAAGCACGGCAAATCCGGACTATGTGTGCAAATTACAGCGGTCAATGTACGGGCTGAAGCAATCGCCCCGCATGTGGAGCAAGACCATAAGACTGACGATTTTATGTTAAGACTGGAATTCAAGAAGCTTCTGCAAGATGCTCGGATCACTGCGTGTTTGTTATGCGAGATGGCCATGATGATGTTGTTCTAGCGACGTCAACGATTTAATTTTGGCTTGCAATACCAGCAAGCTGGAAAGGAAAGCAAGCACTCACAAACATTTGAGATGACGGAGATCAGGGCAGCTTACTTTTTCTTGGAATTGAAATCGGCAAGATTTAAGGATCGGGACTCTGACGATGCGGCAAACCAAGTTCGCCTGTGCGAGATTTTGACCAAGTTCAATGAGGAAAAGAGCAACCTGTTAGAACGCCGCAAGATCCAGGACTCGAACTTACCAAGCTCATGTGCGAAGGATGATGCAAACACGGTGACACTATGACCGTTGTGCCGTATCAAAATGCTGTTGATTGCCTGATGTACCTTATGATCGGCACGCGTCCGGACCTCGCTGCGGCAGTGGGAGTACTCAGCCAATTTGCAGCAGACCCATGTCCGACACACTGGCAAGCGTTGAAAAGAATCTTCAGGTATATCAAGGCACAAGGACGCACGGCATTGAATTTCAAGCAGCGAATCATAATGGACTGCAGGGATTTGCGGATGCGGACTGGGCTGAGATACAATGTCACGAAGAAGTACAAGCGGCTATGCCTTTATGATGAGCGGTGGATGTGTCAGCTGGAAAAAATAGAAGCAGCGTACGGTGGCACTATCGTCTACGAAAGCTGAATACATGGCATTGTCAGAGGCTACGCAAGAAGCAATATGGCTCAAGATGTTATTTGTGTGAGTTGGGCGAGATGTCCCCGAACACAGCGGTCAAGATTCATAACGATAATCAAGGCTCGATTGCACTAGCGAAGAACCCGGAGGCTTACAAACGAACTAAGCACATTGACATTCGATACTGTTGTCGAAGACGCTGTGAAAGTAACGCCTCGACCAGGGATTACATATCGGTAAGTACCGGTATCGGCAATCGGGTGATGACGCTTGGAGGAGCGGGTTCAAGAAAGGCAGAAGATCGGTTTCGGGCTGGGAAGATGATTGCGCCCGGATGGTGAGTTGTTCTGATTGGCTTAGATAAATCATTGGCTTAGATGTAGCATGTAGTTGCGAACTAAGAACCTTATAAATATATTCACTTTGCATTTTGCCATCTTCAGCTCAAGTGACCTTTCTTTATTAGGTTATAAGCCCAAAATCCGCAGACTTTGCCTTCTTCGCCCCCGCCTCTGACACCGCCTTCACTGCCACCATGGACGCCACGCCGAGCCGAATCATCAAGTTCGACGGAACGAACTTCCATACGTGGAAGTTCAAGATGCGAATGGTGTTGAGGAGCGCGACCTCTGGGAAGTTGCGAGCGGGGAGATAAAGCTTGCAGCTGAGTAACCCGATGGACCAGTCGACCTTTAGGCGTAAGGCTCGAAAGGCGCTGGCGATAATCTGTCTTGCGATGGGGGACTCGCAGCTGCCGCTGGTTCGCTCAGCCAAAACGTATGATGCATGGTCAAGATTGGAGGGACACTTCGAGAAGAGGAGCCTGGCGAACAAGCTCTTCCTTCGTCGCAGGTTCTTCACGACGATGATGGAGGATGGCGACGGTGTGCTTCAACAAGCTTAAGACGTTGGCTGAGACTTGACGCGGTGGGCGCCCCGGTGAGTGAGGACGACCTGGTAATCACGCTTCTTGGAGTCTGTGTGATTCGTACCAGTTCCTCATCACGGAGCTGAAGTCGCGCTCTGACACGCTGACATGGGAACTTGTGACGTCGCGTCTCTGATACGCAAGGAACAAGGTGGCGGCGTCGATGGAGCCACGCACGAGCAAGGACAAGCGTTTATTACGTCGGACAACGGAAGGCGAAAGGAACGCCAAGCGACTCTAAGGCCAGCAGTGCGTGCCATTATTGTGTGGAACACGGGCATTGGATTGCCAAGTGCCCCGTGAGAGTTCGTGAGAACGCAGATCGGCAACGGCCGGCACAGCGTGCAAATATCGCGCAGAGTGAAGACGGCCGGCGGTGGAAACTTAAGCACCACCAAGTCGAGTTGCGTATGGCTGCTTGACTCGGGTGCAACGCAGCACATGACTTTTTCGACAGAGTTCATGAGGAATTACAAGGATATTTTCCGGAGGACGTACATCTCGCAGATGACGGTGTTGTTCAAGCGATCGAGACTGGCGACATTGTTATGTCTATGAAGACGTCCCACGGAAATAAGAAGGGCATGCTTCGTGGAGTATGGCATATTCCAAAAATATCGCGCAATCTTTTCTCCGTTGGACGTTTTACAAAGGATATTGGACCAGTCACGTTCGAGATCGATGGGTGTTTCGTGTCAAGGACATTCAAGCTGGCGAAGTCGAGCGCTACAATGCGCGTTCGGTGGCCAAAGGTTTTTAGCAGAAGTTTGACATTGACTATGAAGAAACGTTTGCGCCTGTGGCCAAGTTCACGTCAATTCGGATACTACTCAGTCTGGCCACCAAGTACCAACTTGCGGTTCACCAGCTGGATGTCAAGACAGCATTTCTCAACGGTCAGCTTGACGAAGATATCTACATGGCGCAGCCTGATGGCTTTTCAAGCACGGCAAATCCGGACTATGTGTGCAAATTACAGCGGTCAATGTACGGGCTGAAGCAATCGCCCCGCATGTGGAGCAAGACCATTGACGATTTTATGTTAAGACTGGAATTCAAGAAGTCTGAATCGGATTACTGCGTGTTTGTTATGCGAGATGGCCATGACATGATGTTCGTAGCGCTTTACGTCAACGATTTAATTTTGGCTTGCAATACCAGCAAGATGCTCCAGGAAACCAAGCACGCACTCAGCAAACGATTTGAGATGACGGATTCAGGGCAGCTTAATTTCTTTCTTGGAATTGAAATCGGGCAAGATTTAAGGATCGGGACTCTGACGATGCGGCAAACCAAGTTCGCCTGTGCGAGATTTTGACCAAGTTCAATGAGGAAAAGAGCAAACCTGTTAGAACGCCGCAAGATCCAGGACTCGAACTTACCAAGCTCATGTGCGAAGGATGATGCAAACACGGTGACACTATGACCGTTGTGCCGTATCAAAATGCTGTTGATTGCCTGATGTACCTTATGATCGGCACGCGTCCGGACCTCGCTGCGGCAGTGGGAGTACTCAGCCGATTTGTAGCAGACCCATGTCCGACACACTGGCAAGCGTTGAAAAGAATCTTCAGGTTATTTAAGGCACAAGGACGCACGGCATTAAATTTCAAGCAGCGAATCATGATGGACTGCAGGGATTTTCGGATGCGGACTGGGCTGAGATACAATGTCACGAAGAAGTACAAGCGGCTACGCCTTTATGATGAGCGGTGGATGTGTCAGCTGGAAAAACAAGAAGCCGCGTACGGTGGCACTATCGTCTACAAAAGCTGAATACATGGCATTGTCAGAGGCTACGTAAGAAGCAAAATGGCTCAAGACGGTTTTTATGTGAGTTGGGCGAGATGTCCCCGAACACAGCGGTCAAGATTTATAAAGATAATCAAGGCTCGATTGTGTCGTATATGGAATACCTCGTGCTGAAGGTATGACGCCTCGACCAGCAGTACATGACCGGTAGGCCACCGGTATTGATACCAGTAGACGGTGCGACCAAGCGACAGTGACGTCATGGAAAGGCGCATGGGACAGGCGCACTTGAGTAGATTGCGCCCGGATGGGAAGATGCTTGCGCCCGAATGGTAAGTCGTCCTGATTGGCTTGTATAAATCATTGGCTTAGAAGAAGCATGTAGTTGCGAAAAAAGGACCTTCAAATATATTCACTGTGCATTTTGCCATATTCCGCTCAAGTGACCTTTTCAACATATTGCGCTAGCGAAGAACCCGGAGGCTTACAAACGAACTAAGCACATCGACATTCGATCCTGTTGTCGAAGACGCTGTGAAAGTAACGCCTCGACCAGCGACTACATATCGGTAAGTACCGGTATCGGCAATCGGGTGATGACGCTTGGAGGAGTGGGTTCAAGAAAGGCAGAAGATCGGTTTCAGGCTGGGAAGATGATTGCGCCCGGGTGGTAAGTCGTTCTGATTGGCTTAGATAAATCATTGGCTTAGAGGTAGCATGTAGTTGCGAACTAAGAACCTTATAAATATATTCACTTTGCATTTTGCCATCTTCAGCTCAAGTGACCTTTCTTTATTAGGTAATGAGTTCAAACCCCGCAGACTTTGCCTTCTTCGCCTCCGCCTCTGACACCGCCTTCGCTGCCACCATGGACGCCACGCCGAGCCGAATCATCAAGTTCGACGGAACGAACTTCCATACGTTGAAGTTCAAGTTGCGAATGGTGTTGGAGGAGCGCGACCTCTGGGAAGTTGCGAGCGGGGAGATAAAGCTTGCAGCTGAGAAACCCGATGGACCAGTCGACCTTTAAGCGTAAGGCTCGAAAGGCGCTGGCGATAATCTGTCTTGCGATGGGGGAATCGCAGCTGCCGCTGGTTCGCTCAGCCAAAGACGCGTATGATGCATGGTCAAGATTGGAGGGACACTTCGAGAAGAGGAGCCTGGCGAACAAGCTCTTTCTTCGTCGCAGGTTCTTCACGACGATGATGGAGGATGGCGACGGTGTGCTAGAGCAAATCAACTAGCTTAAGACGTTGGCTGAGACGCTTGACGCGGTGGGCGCCCCGGTGAGTGAGGACGAACTGGTAATCACGCTTCTTGGAGGTCTGTGTGATTCGTACCAGTTCCTCATCACGGAGCTGAAGTCGCGCTCTGACACGCTGACATGGGAACTTGTGACGTCGCGTCTATTACACGAAGAGATGAAACGCAAGGAACAAGGTGACGGCGTCGATAGAGCCACGCACGAGCAAGGACAAGCGTTTATGACGTCGGACAACGGAAGGCGCAAGGGACGCCAAGCGACTGCTAAGGCCAGCAGTGCGTGCCATTATTGTGTGGAACACGGGCATTGGATTGCCAAGTGCCCCGTGAGAGTTCGTGAGAACGCAGATCGGCAACGGCCGGCACAGTGTGCAAATATCGCGCAGAGTGAAGTCGACTCTGGTGATTTTCTCTTCTCGGTTGGTGGAAACTTAAGCACCACCAAGTCGAGTTGCGTATGGCTGCTTGACTCGGGTGCAACGCAGCACATGACTTTTTCGACAGAGTTCATGAGGAATTACAAGGATATTTTTCCGGAGGACGTACATCTCGCAGATGACGGTGTTGTTCAAGCGATCGAGACTGGCGACATTGTTATGTCTATGAAGACGTCCCACGGAAATAAGAAGGGCATGCTTCGTGGAGTATGGCATATTCCAAAAATATCGCGCAATCTTTTCTCCGTTGGACGTTTTACAAAGGATATTGGACCAGTCACGTTCGAGATCGATGGGTGTTTCGTGTTTCGTGTCAAGGACATTCAAGCTGGCGAAGTCGAGCGCTACAATGCGCGTTCGGTGGCCAAAGGTTTTTAGCAGAAGTTTGGCATTGACTATGAAGAAACGTTTGCGCCTGTGGCCAAGTTCACGTCAATTCGGATACTACTCAGTCTGGCCACCAAGTACCAACTTGCGGTTCACCAGCTGGATGTCAAGACAGCATTTCTCAACGGTCAGCTTGACGAAGATATCTACATGGCGCAGCCTGATGGCTTTTCAAACACGGCAAATCCGGACTATGTGTGCAAATTACAGCGGTCAATGTACGGGCTGAAGCAATCGCCCCGCATGTGGAGCAAGACCATTGACGATTTTATGTTAAGACTGAAATTCAAGAAGTTTGAGTCGGATCACTGCGTGTTTGTTAAGTGGGATGGCCATGACATGATGTTCGTAGCGCTTTACGTCAACGATTTAATTTTGGCTTGCAATACCAGCAAGATGCTCCAGGAAACCAAGCACGCACTCAGCAAACGATTTGAGATGACGGATTCAGGGCAGCTTAATTTCTTTCTTGGAATTGAAATCGGGCAAGATTTAAGGATCGGGACTCTGACGATGCGGCAAACCAAGTTCGCGTGCGAGAATTTGACCAAGTTCAATGAGGAAAAGAGCAAGCCTGTTGGAACGCCGCAAGATCCAGGACTCAAACTTACCAAGCTCATGTGCGAAGGAGGATGCAAACACGGTGACACTATGACCGTTGTGCCGTATCAAAATGCTGTTGATTGCCTGATGTACCTTATGGTCGGCACGCGTCCGGACCTCGCTGCGGCAGTGGGAGTACTCAGCCGATTTGTAGCAGACCCATGTCCGACACACTGGCAAGCGTTGAAAAGAATCTTCAGGTATATTCAAGGCACAAGGACGCACGGCATTGAATTTCAAGCAGCGAATCATGATGGACTGCAGGGATTTTTGGATGCGGACTGGGCTGAGATACAATGTCACGAAGAAGTACAAGCGGCTATGCCTTTATGATGAGCGGTGGATGTGTCAGCTGGAAAAAAATAGAAGCAGCGTACGGTGGCACTATCGTCTACGAAAGCTGAATACATGGCATTGTCAGAGGCTACGCAAGAAGCAATATGGCTCAAGATGTTATTTGTGTGAGTTGGGCGAGATGTCCCCGAACACAGCGGTCAAAATTCATAACGATAATCAAGGCTCGATTGTGTCGTATATGGAATACCTCGTGCTGAAGGTATGACGCCTCGACCAGCAGTACATGACCGGTAGGCCACCGGTATTGATACCAGTAGACGGTGCGACCAAGCGACAGTGACGTCATGGAAAGGCGCATGGGACAGGCGCACTTGAGTAGATTGCGCCCGGATGGGAAGATGCTTGCGCCCGAATGGTAAGTCGTCCTGATTGGCTTGTATAAATCATTGGCTTAGAAGAAGCATGTAGTTGCGAAAAAAGGACCTTCAAATATATTCACTGTGCATTTTGCCATATTCCGCTCAAGTGACCTTTTCAACATATTGCGCTAGCGAAGAACCCGGAGGCTTACAAACGAACTAAGCACATCGACATTCGATCCTGTTGTCGAAGACGCTGTGAAAGTAACGCCTCGACCAGCGACTACATATCGGTAAGTACCGGTATCGGCAATCGGGTGATGATGCTTGGAGGAGTGGGTTCAAGAAAGGCAGAAGATCGGTTTCAGGCTGGGAAGATGATTGCGCCCGGGTGGTAAGTCGTTCTGATTGGCTTAGATAAATCATTGGCTTAGAGGTAGCATGTAGTTGCGAACTAAGAACCTTATAAATATATTCACTTTGCATTTTGCCATCTTCAGCTCAAGTGACCTTTCTTTATTAGGTAATGAGTTCAAACCCCGCAGACTTTGCCTTCTTCGCCTCCGCCTCTGACACCGCCTTCGCTGCCACCATGGACGCCACGCCGAGCCGAATCATCAAGTTCGACGGAACGAACTTCCATACGTTGAAGTTCAAGTTGCGAATGGTGTTGGAGGAGCGCGACCTCTGGGAAGTTGCGAGCGGGGAGATAAAGCTTGCAGCTGAGAAACCCGATGGACCAGTCGACCTTTAGGCGTAAGGCTCGAAAGGCGCTGGCGATAATCTGTCTTGCGATGGGGGACTCGCAGCTGCCGCTGGTTCGCTCAGCCAAAGACGCGTATGATGCATGGTCAAGATTGGAGGGACACTTCGAGAAGAGGAGCTGGCGAACAAGCTCTTCCTTCGTCGCAGGTTCTTCACGACGATGATGGAGGATGGCGACGGTGTGCTAGAGCAACTCAACAAGCTTAAGACGTTGGCTGAGTAACTTGACGCGGTGGGTGCCCCGGTGAGTGAGGACGACCTGGTAATCACGCTTCTTGGAAGTCTGTGTGATTCGTACCAGTGCCTCACCACGGAGCTGAAGTCGCGCTCTGACACGCTGACATGGGAACTTGTGACGTCGCGTCTATTACACGAAGAGATGAAACGCAAGGAACAAGGTGGCGGCGTCGATAGAGCCACGCACGAGCAAGGACAAGCGTTTATGACGTCGGACAACGGAAGGCGCAAGGGACGCCAAGCGACTGCTAAGGCCAGCAGTGCGTGCCATTATTGTGTGGAACACGGGCATTGGATTGCCAAGTGCCCCATGAGAATTCGTGAGAGCGCGGATCGGCAACGGCCGGCACAGCGTGCAAATATCGCGCAGAGTGAAGTCGACTCTGGTGATTTTCTCCTTTCGGTTGGTAGAAACTCAAGCACTACCAAGTCGAGTTGCGTATGGCTGCTTGACTCGGGTGCAACGCAGCACATGACTTTTTCGACAGAGTTCATGAGGAATTACAAGGATATTTCTCCGGAGGACGTACATCTCGCAGACGACGGTGTTGTTCAAGCGATCGGGACTGGCGACACTGTCATGTCTATGAAGACGTCCCACGGAAATAAGAAGGGCATGCTTCGTGGAGTATGGCATATTCCAAAAATATCGCGCAATCTTTTCTCCGTTGGACGTTTCACAAAGGATATTGGACCAGTCACGTTCGAAATCGATGGGTGTTTCGTGTCAAGGACATCCAAGCCGGCGAAGTCGAGCGCTACAATGCGCGTTCGGTGGCCAAAGGTTTTAAGCAGAAGTTTGGCATTGACTATGAAGAAACGTTTGCGCCTGTGGCCAAGTTCACGTCAATTCGGATACTACTCAGTCTGGCCACCAAGTACCGACTTGCGGTTCACCAGCTGGATGTCAAGACAGCATTTTTCAACGGTCAGCTTGACGAAGATATCTACATGGCGCAGCCTGATGGCTTTTCAAACACGGCAAATCCGGACTATGTGTGCAAATTACAGCGGTCAATGTACGGGCTGAAGCAATCGCCCCGCATGTGGAACAAGACCATTGACGATTTTATGTTAAGACTGGAATTCAAGAAGTCTGAATCGGATTACTGCGTGTTTGTTATGCGAGATGGCCATGACATGATGTTCGTAGCGCTTTGCGTCAACGATTTAATTTTGGCTTGCAATACCAGCAAGATGCTCCAGGAAACCAAGCACGCACTCAGCAAACGATTTGAGATGACGGATTCAGGGCAGCTTAATTTCTTTCTTGGAATTGAAATCGGGCAAGATTTAAGGATCGGGACTCTGACGATGCGGCAAACCAAGTTCGCCTGTGCGAGATTTTGACCAAGTTTAATGAGGAAAAGAGCAAACCTGTTAGAACGCCGCAAGATCCAGGACTCGAACTTACCAAGCTCATGTGCGAATGATGATGCAAACACGGTGACACTATGACCGTTGTGCCGTATCAAAATGCTGTTGATTGCCTGATGTACCTTATGGTCGGCACGCGTCCGGACCTCGCTGCGGCAGTGGGAATACTCAGCCAATTTGCAGCAGACCCATGTCCGACACACTGGCAAGCGTTGAAAAGAATCTTCAGGTATATTTAAGGCACAAGGACGCACGGCATTGAATTTCAAGCAGCGAATCATGATGGACTGCAGGGATTTTCGGATGCGGACTGGGCTGAGATACAATGTCACGAAGAAGTACAAGCGGCTATGCCTTTATGATAAGCGGTGGATGTGTCAGCTGGAAAAACAAGAAGCCGCGTACGGTGGCACTATCGTCTACAAAAGCTGAATACATGGCATTGTCAGAGGCTACGTAAGAAGCAAAATGGCTCAAGACGATTTTTGTGTGAGTTGGGCGAGATGTCCCCGAACACAGCGGTCAAGATTTATAAAGATAATCAAGGCTCGATTGTGTCGTATGTGGAATACCTCGTGCTGAAGGTATGACGCCTCGACCAGCAGTACATGACCGGTAGGCCACCGGTATTGATACCAGTAGACGGTGCGACCAAGCGACAGTGACGTCATGGAAAGGCGCATGGGACAGGCGCACTTGAGTAGATTGCGCCCGGATGGGAAGATGCTTGCGCCCGGATGGTAAGTTGTCCTGATTGGCTTATATAAATCATTGGCTTAGAAGTAGCATGTAGTTGCGAACAAAGGACCTTTGAATATATTCACTGTGCATTTTGCCATCTTCCGCTCAAGTGACCTTTTCAACAGGTTATGAGCCCAAGCCCCGCAAACTCTGCCTTCTTTGCCCCCACCTCTGACACTGCCTTCGCCGCCACCATGGACGCCACGCCGAGCCGAATTATCAGGTTTGACGGAACGAACTTCCATACGTTGAAGTTCAAGTTGCGAATGGTGTTGGAGGAGCGCGACCTCTGGGAAGTTGCGAGCGGGGAGATAAAGCTTGCAGCTGAGAAACCCGATGGACCAGTCGACCTTTAAGCGTAAGGCTCGAAAGGCGCTGGCGATAACCTGTCTTGCGATGGGGGAATCGCAGCTGCCGCTGGTTCGCTCAGCCAAAGACGCGTATGATGCATGGTCAAGATTGGAGGGACACTTCGAGAAGAGGAGCCTGGCGAACAAGCTCTTTCTTCGTCGCAGGTTCTTCACGACGATGATGGAGGATGGCGACGGTGTGCTAGAGCAAATCAACAAGCTTAAGACGTTGGCTGAGACGCTTGACGCGGTGGGCGCCCCGGTGAGTGAGGACGACCTGGTAATCACGCTTCTTGGAGGTCTGTGTGATTCGTACCAGTTCCTCATCACGGAGCTGAAGTCGCGCTCTGACACGCTGACATGGGAACTTGTGACGTCGCGTCTATTACACGAAGAGATGAAACGCAAGGAACAAGGTGACGGCGTCGATAGAGCCACGCACGAGCAAGGACAAGCGTTTATGACGTTGGACAACGGAAGGCGCAAGGGACGCCAAGCGACTGCTAAGGCCAGCAGTGCGTGCCATTATTGTGTGGAACACGGGCATTGGATTGCCAAGTGCCCCGTGAGAATTCGTGAAAGCGCAGATCGACAGCGGCCGGCACAGCGTGCAAATATCGCGCAGAGTGAAGTCGACTCTGGTGATTTTCACTTCTCGGTTGGTGGAAACTCAAGCACCACCAAGTCGAGTTGCGTATGGCTGCTTGACTCGGGTGCAACGCAGCACATGACTTTTTCGACAGATGTCATGAGGAATTACAAGGATATTTCTCCGGAAAACGTACATCTCGCAGACGACGGTGTTGTTTAAGCGATCGGGACTGGCGACATTGTTATGTCTATGAAGACGTCCCACGGAAATAAGAAGGGCATGCTTCGTGGAGTATGGCATATTCCAAAAATTTCGCGCAATCTTTTCTCCGTTGGACATTTCACAAAGGATATTGGACCAGTCACGTTCGAAATCGATGGGTGTTTCGTGTCAAGGACATTCAAGCCGGCGAAGTCGTGCGCTACAAAGCGCGTTCGGTGGCCAAAGGTTTTAAGCAGAAGTTTGGCATTGACTATGAAGAAACGTTTGCGCCTGTGGCCAAGTTCACGTCAATTCGGATACTACTCAGTCTGGCCACCAAGTACCGGTTTGCGGTTCACCAGCTGGATGCCAAGACAGCATCTTTCAACGGTCAGCTTGACGAAGATATCTACATGGCGCAGCCTGATGGCTTTTCAAACACGGCAAATCCGGACTATGTGTGCAAATTTCAGCGGTCAATGTACGGGCTGAAGCAATCGCCCCGCATGTGGAACAAGACCATTGACGATTTTATGTTAAGACTGGAATTCAAATAGTCTGATCGGATCACTGCGTGTTTGTTATGCGAGATGGCCATGACATGATGTTCGTAGCGCTTTGCGTCGACGATTTAATTTTGGCTTGCAATACCAGCAAGATGCTCCAGGAAACCAAGCACGCACTCAGCAAACGATTTGAGATGACGGATTCAGGGCAGCTTAACTTCTTTTTTGGAATTGAAATCGAGCAAGATTTAAGGATCGGGACTCTGACGATGCGGCAAACCAAGTTCGCGTGCGAGATTTTGACCAAGTTCAATGAGGAAAAGAGCAAGCCTGTTAGAACGCCGCAAGATCCAGGACTCAAACTTACCAAGCTCATGTGCGAAGGAGGATGCAAACACGGTGACACTATGACCGTTGTGCCGTATCAAAATGCTGTTGATTGCCTGATGTACCTTATGGTCGGCACGCGTCCGGACCTCGCTGCGGCAGTGGGAGTACTCAGCCGATTTGTAGCAGACCCATGTCCGACACACTGGCAAGCGTTGAAAAGAATCTTCAGGTTATTTAAGGCACAAGGACGCACGGCATTAAATTTCAAGCAGCGAATCATGATGGACTGCAGGGATTTGCGGATGCGGACTGGGCTGAGATACAATGTCACGAAGAAGTACAAGCGGCTATGCCTTTATGATGAGCGGTGGATGTGTCAGCTGGAAAAACAAGAAGCCGCGTACGGTGGCACTATCGTCTACAAAAGCTGAATACATGGCATTGTCAGAGGCTACGTAAGAAGCAAAATGGCTCAAGACGGTTTTTATGTGAGTTGGGCGAGATGTCCCCGAACACAGCGGTCAAGATTTATAAAGATAATCAAGGCTCGATTGTGTCGTATATGGAATACCTCGTGCTGAAGGTATGACGCCTCGACCAGCAGTACATGACCGGTAGGCCACCGGTATTGATACCAGTAGACGGTGCGACCAAGCGACAGTGACGTCATGGAAAGGCGCATGGGACAGGCGCACTTGAGTAGATTGCGCCCGGATGGGAAGATGCTTGCGCCCGGATGGTAAGTCGTCCTGATTGGCTTATATAAATCATTGGCTTAGAAGTAGCATGTAGTTGCGAAAAAAGGACCTTTAATTATATTCACTGTGCATTTTGCCATATTCCGCTCAAGTGACCTTTTTAACATATTGCGCTAGCGAAGAACCCGGAGGTTTACAAACGAACCAAGCACATCGACATTCGATCCTGTTGTCGAAGACGCTGTGAAAGTAACGCCTCGACCAGCGACTACATATCGGTAAGTACCGGTATCGGCAATCGGGTGATGATCATTGGATTGCCAAGTGCCCCACGAGAATTCGTGAGAGCGCGGATCGGCAACGGCCGGCACAGCGTGCAAATATCGCGCAGAGTGAAGTCGACTCTGGTGATTTTCTCCTCTCGGTTGGTGGAAACTCAAGCACCACCAAGTCGAGTTGCGTATGGCTGCTTGACTCGGGTGCAACGCAGCACATGACTTTTTCGAAAGACTTCATGAGGAACTACAAGGATCTTTCTCCGGAGACGTACATCTCGCAGACGACGGTGTTGTTTAAGCGATCGGGACTGGCGACACTGTTATGTCTATGAAGACGTCCCACGGAAATAAGAAGGGCATGCTTCGTGGAGTATGGCATATTTCAAAAATATCGCGCAATCTTTTCTCCGTTGGACGATTCACAAAGGATATTGGACCAGTCACGTTCGAAATCGATGGGTGTTTCGTGTCAAGGACATTCAAGCCGGCGAAGTCGAGCGCTACAAAGCGCGTTCGGTGGCCAAAGGTTTTAAGCAGAAGTTTGGCATTAACTATGAAAAAAACGTTTGCGCCTGTGGCCAAGTTCACGTCAATTCGGATACTACTCAGTCTGGCCACCAAGTACCGGTTTGCGGTTCACCAGCTGGATGCCAAGACAGCATTTTTCAACAATCAGCTTGACGAAGATATCTACATGGCGCAGCCTGATGGCTTTTCAGACACGGCAAATCCGGACTATGTGTGCAAATTTCAGCGGTCAATGTACGGGCTGAAGCAATCGCCCCGCATGTGGAACAAGACCATTGACGATTTTATGTTAAGACTGGAATTCAAGAAGTCTGAATCGGATCACTGCGTGTTTGTTATGCGAGATGGCCATGACATGATGTTCGTAGCGCTTTGCGTCGACGATTTAATTTTGGCTTGCAATACCAGCAAGATGCTCCAGGAAACCAAGCACGCACTCAGCAAACGATTTGAGATGACGGATTCAGGGCAGCTTAACTTCTTTTTTGGAATTGAAATCGAGCAAGATTTAAGGATCGGGACTCTGACGATGCGGCAAACCAAGTTCGCGTGCGAGATTTTGACCAAGTTCAATGAGGAAAAGAGCAAGCCTGTTAGAACGCCGCAAGATCCAGGACTCAAACTTACCAAGCTCATGTGCGAAGGAGGATGCAAACACGTGACACTATGACCGTTGTGCCGTATCAAATTGCTGTTGATTGCCTGATGTACCTTATGGTCGGCACGCGTCCGGACCTCGCTGCGGCAGTGGGAGTACTCAGCCGATTTGTAGCAGACCCATGTCCGACACACTGGCAAGCGTTGAAAAGAATCTTCAGGTTATTTAAGGCACAAGGACGCACGGCATTAAATTTCAAGCAGCGAATCATGATGGACTGCAGGGATTTGCGGATGCGGACTGGGCTGAGATACAATGTCACGAAGAAGTACAAGCGGCTATGCCTTTATGATGAGCGGTGGATGTGTCAGCTGGAAAAACAAGAAGCCGCGTACGGTGGCACTATCGTTTACAAAAGCTGAATACATGGCATTGTCAGAGGCTACGTAAGAAGCAAAATGGCTCAAGACGGTTTTTATGTGAGTTGGGCGAGATGTCCCCGAACACAGCGGTCAAGATTTATAAAGATAATCAAGGCTCGATTGTGTCGTATATGGAATACCTCGTGCTGAAGGTATGACGCCTCGACCAGCAGTACATGACCGGTAGGCCACCGGTATTGATACCAGTAGACGGTGCGACCAAGCGACAGTGACGTCATGGAAAGGCGCATGGGACAGGCGCACTTGAGTAGATTGCGCCCGGATGGGAAGATGCTTGCGCCCGGATGGTAAGTTGTCCTGATTGGCTTATATAAATCATTGGCTTAGAAGTAGCATGTAGTTGCGAACAAAGGACCTTTGAATATATTCACTGTGCATTTTGCCATCTTCCGCTCAAGTGACCTTTTCAACAGGTTATGAGCCCAAGCCCCGCAAACTCTGCCTTCTTTGCCCCCACCTCTGACACTGCCTTCGCCGCCACCATGGACGCCACGCCGAGCCGAATTATCAGGTTTGACGGAACGAACTTCCATACGTTGAAGTTCAAGTTGCGAATGGTGTTGGAGGAGCGCGACCTCTGGGAAGTTGCGAGCGGGGAGATAAAGCTTGCAGCTGAGAAACCCGATGGACCAGTCGACCTTTAAGCGTAAGGCTCGAAAGGCGCTGGCGATAACCTGTCTTGCGATGGGGGAATCGCAGCTGCCGCTGGTTCGCTCAGCCAAAGACGCGTATGATGCATGGTCAAGATTGGAGGGACACTTCGAGAAGAGGAGCCTGGCGAACAAGCTCTTTCTTCGTCGCAGGTTCTTCACGACGATGATGGAGGATGGCGACGGTGTGCTAGAGCAAATCAACAAGCTTAAGACGTTGGCTGAGACGCTTGACGCGGTGGGCGCCCCGGTGAGTGAGGACGACCTGGTAATCACGCTTCTTGGAGGTCTGTGTGATTCGTACCAGTTCCTCATCACGGAGCTGAAGTCGCGCTCTGACACGCTGACATGGGAACTTGTGACGTCGCGTCTATTACACGAAGAGATGAAACGCAAGGAACAAGGTGACGGCGTCGATAGAGCCACGCACGAGCAAGGACAAGCGTTTATGACGTTGGACAACGGAAGGCGCAAGGACGCCAAGCGACTGCTAAGGCCAGCAGTGCGTGCCATTATTGTGTGGAACACGGGCATTGGATTGCCAAGTGCCCCGTGAGAATTCGTGAAAGCGCAGATCGACAGCGGCCGGCACAGCGTGCAAATATCGCGCAGAGTGAAGTCGACTCTGGTGATTTTCACTTCTCGGTTGGTGGAAACTCAAGCACCACCAAGTCGAGTTGCGTATGGCTGCTTGACTCGGGTGCAACGCAGCACATGACTTTTTCGACAGATGTCATGAGGAATTACAAGGATATTTCTCCGGAGAACGTACATCTCGCAGACGACGGTGTTGTTTAAGCGATCGGGACTGGCGACATTGTTATGTCTATGAAGACGTCCCACGGAAATAAGAAGGGCATGCTTCGTGGAGTATGGCATATTCCAAAAATTTCGCGCAATTTTTCTCCGTTAGACGTTTCACAAAGGATATTGGACCAGTCACGTTCGAAATCGATGGGTGTTTCGTGTCAAGGACATTCAAGCCGGCGAAGTCGTGCGCTACAAAGCGCGTTCGGTGGCCAAAGGTTTTAAGCAGAAGTTTGGCATTGACTATGAAGAAACGTTTGCGCCTGTGGCCAAGTTCACGTCAATTCGGATACTACTCAGTCTGGCCACCAAGTACCGGTTTGCGGTTCACCAGCTGGATGCCAAGACAGCATCTTTCGACGGTCAGCTTGACGAAGATATCTACATGGCGCAGCCTGATGGCTTTTCAAACACGGCAAATCCGGACTATGTGTGCAAATTTCAGCGGTCAATGTACGGGCTGAAGCAATCGCCCCGCATGTGGAACAAGACCATTGACGATTTTATGTTAAGACTGGAATTCAAATAGTCTGAATCGGATCACTGCGTGTTTGTTATGCGAGATGGCCATGACATGATGTTCGTAGCGCTTTGCGTCGACGATTTAATTTTGGCTTGCAATACCAGCAAGATGCTCCAGGAAACCAAGCACGCACTCAGCAAACGATTTGAGATGACGGATTCAGGGCAGCTTAACTTCTTTTTTGGAATTGAAATCGAGCAAGATTTAAGGATCGGGACTCTGACGATGCGGCAAACCAAGTTCGCGTGCGAGATTTTGACCAAGTTCAATGAGGAAAAGAGCAAGCCTGTTAGAACGCCGCAAGATCCAGGACTCAAACTTACCAAGCTCATGTGCGAAGGAGGATGCAAACACGGTGACACTATGACCGTTGTGCCGTATCAAAATGCTGTTGATTGCCTGATGTACCTTATGGTCGGCACGCGTCCGGACCTCGCTGCGGCAGTGGGAGTACTCAGCCGATTTGTAGCAGACCCATGTCCGACACACTGGCAAGCGTTGAAAAGAATCTTCAGGTTATTTAAGGCACAAGGACGCACGGCATTAAATTTCAAGCAGCGAATCATGATGGACTGCAGGGATTTTCGGATGCGGACTGGGCTGAGATACAATGTCACGAAGAAGTACAAGCGGCTATGCCTTTATGATGAGCGGTGGATGTGTCAGCTGGAAAAACAAGAAGCCGCGTACGGTGGCACTATCGTCTACAAAAGCTGAATACATGGCATTGTCAGAGGCTACGTAAGAAGCAAAATGGCTCAAGACGGTTTTTATGTGAGTTGGGCGAGATGTCCCCGAACACAGCGGTCAAGATTTATAAAGATAATCAAGGCTCGATTGTGTCGTATATGGAATACCTCGTGCTGAAGGTATGACGCCTCGACCAGCAGTACATGACCGGTAGGCCACCGGTATTGATACCAGTAGACGGTGCGACCAAGCGACAGTGACGTCATGGAAAGGCGCATGGGACAGGCGCACTTGAGTAGATTGCGCCCGGATGGGAAGATGCTTGCGCCCGGATGGTAAGTCGTCCTGATTGGCTTATATAAATCATTGGCTTAGAAGTAAGCATGTAGTTGCGAAAAAGGACCTTTAATTATATTCACTGTGCATTTTGCCATATTCCGCTCAAGTGACCTTTTTAACATATTGCGCTAGCGAAGAACCCGGAGGTTTACAAACGAACCAAGCACATCGACATTCGATCCTGTTGTCGAAGACGCTGTGAAAGTAACGCCTCGACCAGCGACTACATATCGGTAAGTACCGGTATCGGCAATCGGGTGATGATCATTGGATTGCCAAGTGCCCCACGAGAATTCGTGAGAGCGCGGATCGGCAACGGCCGGCACAGCGTGCAAATATCGCGCAGAGTGAAGTCGACTCTGGTGATTTTCTCCTCTCGGTTGGTGGAAACTCAAGCACCACCAAGTCGAGTTGCGTATGGCTGCTTGACTCGGGTGCAACGCAGCACATGACTTTTTCGAAAGACTTCATGAGGAACTACAAGGATCTTTCTCCGGAGGACGTACATCTCGCAGACGACGGTGTTGTTTAAGCGATCGGGACTGGCGACACTGTTATGTCTATGAAGACGTCCCACGGAAATAAGAAGGGCATGCTTCGTGGAGTATGGCATATTTCAAAAATATCGCGCAATCTTTTCTCCATTGACGATTCACAAAGGATATTGGACCAGTCACGTTCGAAATCGATGGGTGTTTCGTGTCAAGGACATTCAAGCCGGCGAAGTCGAGCGCTACAAAGCGCGTTCGGTGGCCAAAGGTTTTAAGCAGAAGTTTGGCATTAACTATGAAAAAAACGTTTGCGCCTGTGGCCAAGTTCACGTCAATTCGGATACTACTCAGTCTGGCCACCAAGTACCGGTTTGCGGTTCACCAGCTGGATGCCAAGACAGCATTTTTCAACAATCAGCTTGACGAAGATATCTACATGGCGCAGCCTGATGGCTTTTCAGACACGGCAAATCCGGACTATGTGTGCAAATTTCAGCGGTCAATGTACGGGCTGAAGCAATCGCCCCGCATGTGGAACAAGACCATTGACGATTTTATGTTAAGACTGGAATTCAAGAAGTCTGAATCGGATCACTGCGTGTTTGTTATGCGAGATGGCCATGACATGATGTTCGTAGCGCTTTGCGTCGACGATTTAATTTTGGCTTGCAATACCAGCAAGATGCTCCAGGAAACCAAGCACGCACTCAGCAAACGATTTGAGATGACGGATTCAGGGCAGCTTAACTTCTTTTTTGGAATTGAAATCGAGCAAGATTTAAGGATCGGGACTCTGACGATGCGGCAAACCAAGTTCGCGTGCGAGATTTTGACCAAGTTCAATGAGGAAAAGAGCAAGCCTGTTAGAACGCCGCAAGATCCAGGACTCAAACTTACCAAGCTCATGTGCGAAGGAGGATGCAAACACGGTGACACTATGACCGTTGTGCCGTATCAAAATGCTGTTGATTGCCTGATGTACCTTATGGTCGGCACGCGTCCGGACCTCGCTGCGGCAGTGGGAGTACTCAGCCGATTTGTAGCAGACCCATGTCCGACACACTGGCAAGCGTTGAAAAGAATCTTCAGGTTATTTAAGGCACAAGGACGCACGGCATTAAATTTCAAGCAGCGAATCATGATGGACTGCAGGGATTTTCGGATGCGGACTGGGCTGAGATACAATGTCACGAAGAAGTACAAGCGGCTATGCCTTTATGATAAGCGGTGGATGTGTCAGCTGGAAAAACAAGAAGCCGCGTACGGTGGCACTATCGTTTACAAAAGCCGAATATATGGCATTGTCAGAGGCTACGTAAGAAGCAAAATGGCTCGAGACGGTTTTTATGTGAGTTGGGCGAGATGTCCCCGAACACAGCGGTCAAGATTTATAAAGATAATCAAGGCTCGATTGTGTCGTATGTGGAATACCTCGTGCTGAAGGTATGACGCCTCGACCAGCAGTACATGACCGGTAGGCCACCGGTATTGATACCAGTAGACGGTGCGACCAAGCGACAGTGACGTCATGGAAAGGCGCATGGGACAGGCGCACTTGAGTAGATTGCGCCCGGATGGGAAGATGCTTGCGCCCGGATGGTAAGTTGTCCTGATTGGCTTATATAAATCATTGGCTTAGAAGTAGCATGTAGTTGCGAACAAAGGACCTTTGAATATATTCACTGTGCATTTTGCCATCTTCCGCTCAAGTGACCTTTTCAACAGGTTATGAGCCCAAGCCCCGCAAACTCTGCCTTCTTTGCCCCCACCTCTGACACTGCCTTCGCCGCCACCATGGACGCCACGCCGAGCCGAATTATCAGGTTTGACGGAACGAACTTCCATACGTTGAAGTTCAAGTTGCGAATGGTGTTGGAGGAGCGCGACCTCTGGGAAGTTGCGAGCGGGGAGATAAAGCTTGCAGCTGAGAAACCCGATGGACCAGTCGACCTTTAAGCGTAAGGCTCGAAAGGCGCTGGCGATAATCTGTCTTGCGATGGGGGAATCGCAGCTGCCGCTGGTTCGCTCAGCCAAAGACGCGTATGATGCATGGTCAAGATTGGAGGGACACTTCGAGAAGAGGAGCCTGGCGAACAAGCTCTTTCTTCGTCGCAGGTTCTTCACGACGATGATGGAGGATGGCGACGGTGTGCTAGAGCAAATCAACAAGCTTAAGACGTTGGCTGAGACGCTTGACGCGGTGGGCGCCCCGGTGAGTGAGGACGACCTGGTAATCACGCTTCTTGGAGGTCTGTGTGATTCGTACCAGTTCCTCATCACGGAGCTGAAGTCGCGCTCTGACACGCTGACATGGGAACTTGTGACGTCGCGTCTATTACACGAAGAGATGAAACGCAAGGAACAAGGTGACGGCGTCGATAGAGCCACGCACGAGCAAGGACAAGCGTTTATGACGTTGGACAACGGAAGGCGCAAGGGACGCCAAGCGACTGCTAAGGCCAGCAGTGCGTGCCATTATTGTGTGGAACACGGGCATTGGATTGCCAAGTGCCCCGTGAGAATTCGTGAAAGCGCAGATCGACAGCGGCCGGCACAGCGTGCAAATATCGCGCAGAGTGAAGTCGACTCTGGTGATTTTCACTTCTCGGTTGGTGGAAACTCAAGCACCACCAAGTCGAGTTGCGTATGGCTGCTTGACTCGGGTGCAACGCAGCACATGACTTTTTCGACAGATGTCATGAGGAATTACAAGGATATTTCTCCGGAGAACGTACATCTCGCAGACGACGGTGTTGTTTAAGCGATCGGGACTGGCGACATTGTTATGTCTATGAAGACGTCCCACGGAAATAAGAAGGGCATGCTTCGTGGAGTATGGCATATTCCAAAAATTTCGCGCAATTTTTTCTCCGTTAGACGTTTCACAAAGGATATTGGACCAGTCACGTTCGAAATCGATGGGTGTTTCGTGTCAAGGACATTCAAGCCGGCGAAGTCGTGCGCTACAAAGCGCGTTCGGTGGCCAAAGGTTTTAAGCAGAAGTTTGGCATTGACTATGAAGAAACGTTTGCGCCTGTGGCCAAGTTCACGTCAATTCGGATACTACTCAGTCTGGCCACCAAGTACCGGTTTGCGGTTCACCAGCTGGATGCCAAGACAGCATCTTTCGACGGTCAGCTTGACGAAGATATCTACATGGCGCAGCCTGATGGCTTTTCAAACACGGCAAATCCGGACTATGTGTGCAAATTTCAGCGGTCAATGTACGGGCTGAAGCAATCGCCCCGCATGTGGAACAAGACCATTGACGATTTTATGTTAAGACTGGAATTCAAGAAGTCTGAATCGGATCACTGCGTGTTTGTTATGCGAGATGGCCATGACATGATGTTCGTAGCGCTTTGCGTCGACGATTTAATTTTGGCTTGCAATACCAGCAAGATGCTCCAGGAAACCAAGCACGCACTCAGCAAACGATTTGAGATGACGGATTCAGGGCAGCTTAACTTCTTTTTTGGAATTGAAATCGAGCAAGATTTAAGGATCGGGACTCTGACGATGCGGCAAACCAAGTTCGCGTGCGAGATTTTGACCAAGTTCAATGAGGAAAAGAGCAAGCCTGTTAGAACGCCGCAAGATCCAGGACTCAAACTTACCAAGCTCATGTGCGAAGGAGGATGCAAACACGGTGACACTATGACCGTTGTGCCGTATCAAAATGCTGTTGATTGCCTGATGTACCTTATGGTCGGCACGCGTCCGGACCTCGCTGCGGCAGTGGGAGTACTCAGCCGATTTGTAGCAGACCCATGTCCGACACACTGGCAAGCGTTGAAAAGAATCTTCAGGTTATTTAAGGCACAAGGACGCACGGCATTAAATTTCAAGCAGCGAATCATGATGGACTGCAGGGATTTTCGGATGCGGACTGGGCTGAGATACAATGTCACGAAGAAGTACAAGCGGCTATGCCTTTATGATGAGCGGTGGATGTGTCAGCTTGAAAAACAAGAAGCCGCGTACGGTGGCACTATCGTTTACAAAAGCTGAATACATGGCATTGTCAGAGGCTACGTAAGAAGCAAAATGGCTCAAGACGGTTTTTATGTGAGTTGG
The DNA here is from genome assembly GCA_001695595.3 of Plasmopara viticola. Taxonomy (NCBI): domain Eukaryota; phylum Oomycota; class Peronosporomycetes; order Peronosporales; family Peronosporaceae; genus Plasmopara; species Plasmopara viticola. The sequence continues at coordinate 32,259 of MBPM02000051.1, read as the reverse complement.
GCGAGATGTCCCCGAACACAGCGGTCAAGATTTATAAAGATAATCAAGGCTCGATTGTGTCGTATATGGAATACCTCGTGCTGAAGGTATGACGCCTCGACCAGCAGTACATGACCGGTAGGCCACCGGTATTGATACCAGTAGACGGTGCGACCAAGCGACAGTGACGTCATGGAAAGGCGCATGGGACAGGCGCACTTGAGTAGATTGCGCCCGGATGGGAAGATGCTTGCGCCCGGATGGTAAGTTGTCCTGATTGGCTTATATAAATCATTGGCTTAGAAGTAGCATGTAGTTGCGAACAAAGGACCTTTGAATATATTCACTGTGCATTTTGCCATCTTCCGCTCAAGTGACCTTTTCAACAGGTTATGAGCCCAAGCCCCGCAAACTCTGCCTTCTTTGCCCCCACCTCTGACACTGCCTTCGCCGCCACCATGGACGCCACGCCGAGCCGAATTATCAGGTTTGACGGAACGAACTTCCATACGTTGAAGTTCAAGTTGCGAATGGTGTTGGAGGAGCGCGACCTCTGGGAAGTTGCGAGCGGGGAGATAAAGCTTGCAGCTGAGAAACCCGATGGACCAGTCGACCTTTAAGCGTAAGGCTCGAAAGGCGCTGGCGATAACCTGTCTTGCGATGGGGGAATCGCAGCTGCCGCTGGTTCGCTCAGCCAAAGACGCGTATGATGCATGGTCAAGATTGGAGGGACACTTCGAGAAGAGGAGCCTGGCGAACAAGCTCTTTCTTCGTCGCAGGTTCTTCACGACGATGATGGAGGATGGCGACGGTGTGCTAGAGCAAATCAACAAGCTTAAGACGTTGGCTGAGACGCTTGACGCGGTGGGCGCCCCGGTGAGTGAGGACGACCTGGTAATCACGCTTCTTGGAGGTCTGTGTGATTCGTACCAGTTCCTCATCACGGAGCTGAAGTCGCGCTCTGACACGCTGACATGGGAACTTGTGACGTCGCGTCTATTACACGAAGAGATGAAACGCAAGGAACAAGGTGACGGCGTCGATAGAGCCACGCACGAGCAAGGACAAGCGTTTATGACGTTGGACAACGGAAGGCGCAAGGGACGCCAAGCGACTGCTAAGGCCAGCAGTGCGTGCCATTATTGTGTGGAACACGGGCATTGGATTGCCAAGTGCCCCGTGAGAATTCGTGAAAGCGCAGATCGACAGCGGCCGGCACAGCGTGCAAATATCGCGCAGAGTGAAGTCGACTCTGGTGATTTTCACTTCTCGGTTGGTGGAAACTCAAGCACCACCAAGTCGAGTTGCGTATGGCTGCTTGACTCGGGTGCAACGCAGCACATGACTTTTTCGACAGATGTCATGAGGAATTACAAGGATATTTCTCCGGAGAACGTACATCTCGCAGACGACGGTGTTGTTTAAGCGATCGGGACTGGCGACATTGTTATGTCTATGAAGACGTCCCACGGAAATAAGAAGGGCATGCTTCGTGGAGTATGGCATATTCCAAAAATTTCGCGCAATTTTTCTCCGTTAGACGTTTCACAAAGGATATTGGACCAGTCACGTTCGAAATCGATGGGTGTTTCGTGTCAAGGACATTCAAGCCGGCGAAGTCGAGCGCTACAAAGCGCGTTCGGTGGCCAAAGGTTTTAAGCAGAAGTTTGGCATTGACTATGAAAAACGTTTGCGCCTGTGGCCAAGTTCACGTCAATTCGGATACTACTCAGTCTGGCCACCAAGTACCGGTTTGCGGTTCACCAGCTGGATGCCAAGACAGCATCTTTCAACGGTCAGCTTGACGAAGATATCTACATGGCGCAGCCTGATGGCTTTTCAAACACGGCAAATCCGGACTATGTGTGCAAATTTCAGCGGTCAATGTACGGGCTGAAGCAATCGCCCGCATGTGGAACAAGACCATTGACGATTTTATGTTAAGACTGGAATTCAAATAGTCTGAATCGGATCACTGCGTGTTTGTTATGCGAGATGGCCATGACATGATGTTCGTAGCGCTTTGCGTCGACGATTTAATTTTGGCTTGCAATACCAGCAAGATGCTCCAGGAAACCAAGCACGCACTCAGCAAACGATTTGAGATGACGGATTCAGGGCAGCTTAACTTCTTTTTTGGAATTGAAATCGAGCAAGATTTAAGGATCGGGACTCTGACGATGCGGCAAACCAAGTTCGCGTGCGAGATTTTGACCAAGTTCAATGAGGAAAAGAGCAAGCCTGTTAGAACGCCGCAAGATCCAGGACTCAAACTTACCAAGCTCATGTGCGAAGGAGGATGCAAACACGGTGACACTATGACCGTTGTGCCGTATCAAAATGCTGTTGATTGCCTGATGTACCTTATGGTCGGCACGCGTCCGGACCTCGCTGCGGCAGTGGGAGTACTCAGCCGATTTGTAGCAGACCCATGTCCGACACACTGGCAAGCGTTGAAAAGAATCTTCAGGTTATTTAAGGCACAAGGACGCACGGCATTAAATTTCAAGCAGCGAATCATGATGGACTGCAGGGATTTGCGGATGCGGACTGGGCTGAGATACAATGTCACGAAGAAGTACAAGCGGCTATGCCTTTATGATGAGCGGTGGATGTGTCAGCTGGAAAAACAAGAAGCCGCGTACGGTGGCACTATCGTTTACAAAAGCTGAATACATGGCATTGTCAGAGGCTACGTAAGAAGCAAAATGGCTCAAGACGGTTTTTATGTGAGTTGGGCGAGATGTCCCCGAACACAGCGGTCAAGATTTATAAAGATAATCAAGGCTCGATTGTGTCGTATATGGAATACCTCGTGCTGAAGGTATGACGCCTCGACCAGCAGTACATGACCGGTAGGCCACCGGTATTGATACCAGTAGACGGTGCGACCAAGCGACAGTGACGTCATGGAAAGGCGCATGGGACAGGCGCACTTGAGTAGATTGCGCCCGGATGGGAAGATGCTTGCGCCCGGATGGTAAGTTGTCCTGATTGGCTTATATAAATCATTGGCTTAGAAGTAGCATGTAGTTGCGAAAAAAGGACCTTTAATTATATTCACTGTGCATTTTGCCATATTCCGCTCAAGTGACCTTTTTAACATATTGCGCTAGCGAAGAACCCGGAGGTTTACAAACGAACCAAGCACATCGACATTCGATCCTGTTGTCGAAGACGCTGTGAAAGTAACGCCTCGACCAGCGACTACATATCGGTAAGTACCGGTATCGGCAATCGGGTGATGATCATTGGATTGCCAAGTGCCCCACGAGAATTCGTGAGAGCGCAGATCGGCAACGGCCGGCACAGCGTGCAAATATCGCGCAGAGTGAAGTCGACTCTGGTGATTTTCTCCTCTCGGTTGGTGGAAACTCAAGCACCACCAAGTCGAGTTGCGTATGGCTGCTTGACTCGGGTGCAACGCAGCACATGACTTTTTCGAAAGACTTCATGAGGAACTACAAGGATCTTTCTCCGGAGGACGTACATCTCGCAGACGACGGTGTTGTTTAAGCGATCGGGACTGGCGACACTGTTATGTCTATGAAGACGTCCCACGGAAATAAGAAGGGCATGCTTCGTGGAGTATGGCATATTTCAAAAATATCGCGCAATCTTTTCTCCATTGGACGATTCACAAAGGATATTGGACCAGTCACGTTCGAAATCGATGGGTGTTTCGTGTCAAGGACATTCAAGCCGGCGAAGTCGAGCGCTACAAAGCGCGTTCGGTGGCCAAAGGTTTTAAGCAGAAGTTTGGCATTAACTATGAAAAAAACGTTGCGCCTGTGGCCAAGTTCACGTCAATTCGGATACTACTCAGTCTGGCCACCAAGTACCGGTTTGCGGTTCACCAGCTGGATGCCAAGACAGCATTTTTCAACAATCAGCTTGACGAAGATATCTACATGGCGCAGCCTGATGGCTTTTCAGACACGGCAAATCCGGACTATGTGTGCAAATTTCAGCGTCAATGTACGGGCTGAAGCAATCGCCCCGCATGTGGAACAAGACCATTGACGATTTTATGTTAAGACTGGAATTCAAGAAGTCTGAATCGGATCACTGCGTGTTTGTTATGCGAGATGGCCATGACATGATGTTCGTAGCGCTTTGCGTCGACGATTTAATTTTGGCTTGCAATACCAGCAAGATGCTCCAGGAAACCAAGCACGCACTCAGCAAACGATTTGAGATGACGGATTCAGGGCAGCTTAACTTCTTTTTTGGAATTGAAATCGAGCAAGATTTAAGGATCGGGACTCTGACGATGCGGCAAACCAAGTTCGCGTGCGAGATTTTGACCAAGTTCAATGAGGAAAAGAGCAAGCCTGTTAGAACGCCGCAAGATCCAGGACTCAAACTTACCAAGCTCATGTGCGAAGGAGGATGCAAACACGGTGACACTATGACCGTTGTGCCGTATCAAAATGCTGTTGATTGCCTGATGTACCTTATGGTCGGCACGCGTCCGGACCTCGCTGCGGCAGTGGGAGTACTCAGCCGATTTGTAGCAGACCCATGTCCGACACACTGGCAAGCGTTGAAAAGAATCTTCAGGTTATTTAAGGCACAAGGACGCACGGCATTAAATTTCAAGCAGCGAATCATGATGGACTGCAGGGATTTTCGGATGCGGACTGGGCTGAGTACAATGTCACGAAGAAGTACAAGCGGCTATGCCTTTATGATGAGCGGTGGATGTGTCAGCTGGAAAAACAAGAAGCCGCGTACGGTGGCACTATCGTTTACGAAAGCTGAATATATGGCATTGTCAGAGGCTACGTAAGAAGCAAAATGGCTCAAGACGGTTTTTATGTGAGTTGGGCGAGATGTCCCCGAACACAGCGGTCAAGATTTATAAAGATAATCAAGGCTCGATTGTGTCGTATGTGGAATACCTCGTGCTGAAGGTATGACGCCTCGACCAGCAGTACATGACCGGTAGGCCACCGGTATTGATACCAGTAGACGGTGCGACCAAGCGACAGTGACGTCATGGAAAGGAGCATGGGACAGGCGCACTTGAGTAGATTGCGCCCGGATGGGAAGATGCTTGCGCCCGGATGGTAAGTCGTCCTGATTGGCTTATATAAATCATTGGCTTAGAAGTAGCATGTAGTTGCGAACAAAGGACCTTTGAATATATTCACTGTGCATTTTGCCATCTTCCGCTCAAGTGACCTTTTCAACAGGTTATGAGCCCAAGCCCCGCAAACTCTGCCTTCTTCGCCCCCACCTCTGACACTGCCTTCGCCGCCACCATGGACGCCACGCCGAGCCGAATTATCAGGTTTGACGGAACGAACTTCCATACGTTGAAGTTCAAGTTGCGAATGGTGTTGGAGGAGCGCGACCTCTGGGAAGTTGCGAGCGGGGAGATAAAGCTTGCAGCTGAGAAACCCGATGGACCAGTCGACCTTTAAGCGTAAGGCTCGAAAGGCGCTGGCGATAATCTGTCTTGCGATGGGGGAATCGCAGCTGCCGCTGGTTCGCTCAGCCAAAGACGCGTATGATGCATGGTCAAGATTGGAGGGACACTTCGAGAAGAGGAGCCTGGCGAACAAGCTCTTTCTTCGTCGCAGGTTCTTCACGACGATGATGGAGGATGGCGACGGTGTGCTAGAGCAAATCAACAAGCTTGAGACGTTGGCTGAGACGCTTGACGCGGTGGGCGCCCCGGTGAGTGAGGACGACCTGGTAATCACGCTTCTTGGAGGTCTGTGTGATTCGTACCAGTTCCTCATCACGGAGCTGAAGTCGCGCTCTGACACGCTGACATGGGAACTTGTGACGTCGCGTCTATTACACGAAGAGATGAAACGCAAGGAACAAGGTGACGGCGTCGATAGAGCCACGCACGAGCAAGGACAAGCGTTTATGACGTTGGACAACGGAAGGCGCAAGGGACGCCAAGCGACTGCTAAGGCCAGCAGTGCGTGCCATTATTGTGTGGAACACGGGCATTGGATTGCCAAGTGCCCCATGAGAATTCGTGAGAGCGCGGATCGGCAACGGCCGGCACAGCGTGCAAATATCGCGCAGAGTGAAGTCGACTCTGGTGATTTTCACTTCCGGTTGGTGGAAACTTAAGCACCACCAAGTCGAGTTGCGTATGGCTGCTTGACTCGGGTGCAACGCAGCACATGACTTTTTCGACAGATGTCATGAGGAATTACAAGGATATTTCTCCGGAGAACGTACATCTCGCAGACGACGGTGTTGTTTAAGCGATCGGGACTGGCGACCTTGTTATGTCTATAAAGACGTCCCACGGAAATAAGAAGGCATGCTTCGTGGAGTATGGCATATTCCAAAAATTTCGCGCAATCTTTTCTCCGTTAGACGTTTCACAAAGGATATTGGACCAGTCACGTTCGAAATCGATGGGTGTTTCGTGTCAAGGACATTCAAGCCGGCGAAGTCGTGCGCTACAAAGCGCGTTCGGTGGCCAAAGGTTTTAAGCAGAAGTTTGGCATTAACTATGAAAAACGTTTGCGCCTGTGGCCAAGTTCACGTCAATTCGGATACTACTCAGTCTGGCCACCAAGTACCGGTTTGCGGTTCACCAGCTGGATGCCAAGACAGCATTTTTCAACAATCAGCTTGACGAAGATATCTACATGGCGCAGCCTGATGGCTTTTCAGACACGGCAAATCCGGACTATGTGTGCAAATTTCAGCGGTCAATGTACGGGCTGAAGCAATCGCCCCGCATGTGGAACAAGACCATTGACGATTTTATGTTAAGACTGGAATTCAAGAAGTCTGAATCGGATCACTGCGTGTTTGTTATGCGAGATGGCCATGACATGATGTTCGTAGCGCTTTGCGTCGACGATTTAATTTTGGCTTGCAATACCAGCAAGATGCTCCAGGAAACCAAGCACGCACTCAGCAAACGATTTGAGATGACGGATTCAGGGCAGCTTAACTTCTTTTTTGGAATTGAAATCGAGCAAGATTTAAGGATCGGGACTCTGACGATGCGGCAAACCAAGTTCGCGTGCGAGATTTTGACCAAGTTCAATGAGGAAAAGAGCAAGCCTGTTAGAACGCCGCAAGATCCAGGACTCAAATTACCAAGCTCATGTGCGAAGGAGGATGCAAACACGGTGACACTATGACCGTTGTGCCGTATCAAAATGCTGTTGATTGCCTGATGTACCTTATGGTCGGCACGCGTCCGGACCTCGCTGCGGCAGTGGGAGTACTCAGCCGATTTGTAGCAGACCCATGTCCGACACACTGGCAAGCGTTGAAAAGAATCTTCAGGTTATTTAAGGCACAAGGACGCACGGCATTAAATTTCAAGCAGCGAATCATGATGGACTGCAGGGATTTTCGGATGCGGACTGGGCTGAGATACAATGTCACGAAGAAGAGTAAGCGGCTATGACTTTATGATGAGCGGTGGATGTGTCAGCTGGAAAAACAAGAAGCCGCGTACGGTGGCACTATCGTTTACGAAAGCTGAATATATGGCATTGTCAGAGGCTACGTAAGAAGCAAAATGGCTCAAGACGGTTTTTATGTGAGTTGGGCGAGATGTCCCCGAACACAGCGGTCAAGATTTATAAAGATAATCAAGGCTCGATTGTGTCGTATGTGGAATACCTCGTGCTGAAGGTATGACGCCTCGACCAGCAGTACATGACCGGTAGGCCACCGGTATTGATACCAGTAGACGGTGCGACCAAGCGACAGTGACGTCATGGAAAGGCGCATGGGACAGGCGCACTTGAGTAGATTGCGCCCGGATGGGAAGATGCTTGCGCCCGGATGGTAAGTTGTCCTGATTGGCTTATATAAATCATTGGCTTAGAAGTAGCATGTAGTTGCGAACAAAGGACCTTTGAATATATTCACTGTGCATTTTGCCATCTTCCGCTCAAGTGACCTTTTCAACAGGTTATGAGCCCAAGCCCCGCAAACTCTGCCTTCTTCGCCCCCACCTCTGACACTGCCTTCGCCGCCACCATGGACGCCACGCCGAGCCGAATTATCAGGTTCGACGGAACGAACTTCCATACGTTGAAGTTCAAGTTGCGAATGGTGTTGGAGGAGCGCGACCTCTGGGAAGTTGCGAGCGGGGAGATAAAGCTTGCAGCTGAGAAACCCGATGGACCAGTCGACCTTTAAGCGTAAGGCTCGAAAGGCGCTGGCGATAATCTGTCTTGCGATGGGGGAATCGCAGCTGCCGCTGGTTCGCTCAGCCAAAGACGCGTATGATGCATGGTCAAGATTGGAGGGACACTTCGAGAAGAGGAGCCTGGCGAACAAGCTCTTTCTTCGTCGCAGGTTCTTCACGACGATGATGGAGGATGGCGACGGTGTGCGAGAGCAAATCAACAAGCTTAAGACGTTGGCTGAGACGCTTGACGCGGTGGGCGCCCCGGTGAGTGAGGACGACCTGGTAATCACGCTTCTTGGAGGTCTGTGTGATTCGTACCAGTTCCTCATCACGGAGCTGAAGTCGCGCTCTGACACGCTGACATGGGAACTTGTGACGTCGCGTCTATTACACGAAGAGATGAAACGCAAGGAACAAGGTGACGGCGTCGATAGAGCCACGCACGAGCAAGGACAAGCGTTTATGATGTCGGACAACGGAAGGCGCAAGGGACGCCAAGCGACTGCTAGGCCAGCAGTGCGTGCCATTATTGTGTGGAACACGGGCATTTGATTGCCAAGTGCCCCGTGAGAATTCGTGAAAGCGCAGATCGACATCGGCCGGCACAGCGTGCAAATATCGCGCAGAGTGAAGTCGACTCTGGTGATTTTCACTTCTCGGTTGGTGGAAACTCAAGCACCACCAAGTCGAGTTGCGTATGGCTGCTTGACTCGGGTGCAACGCAGCACATGACTTTTTCGACAGATGTCATGAGGAATTACAAGGATATTTCTCCGGAGAACGTACATCTCGCAGACGACGGTGTTGTTTAAGCGATCGGGACTGGCGACATTGTTATGTCTATGAAGACGTCCCACGGAAATAAGAAGGGCATGCTTCGTGGAGTATGGCATATTCCAAAAATTTCGCGCAATCTTTTCTCCGTTAGACGTTTCACAAAGGATATTGGACCAGTCACGTTCGAAATCGATGGGTGTTTCGTGTCAAGGACATTCAAGCCGGCGAAGTCGTGCGCTACAAAGCGCGTTCGGTGGCCAAACCGAGTCCGGTTTGCGGTTCACCAGCTGGATGCCAAGACAGCATTTTTCAACGGTCAGCTTGACGAAGATATCTACATGGCGCAGCCTGATGGCTTTTCAAACACGGCAAATCCGGACTATGTGTGCAAATTTCAGCGGTCAATGTACGGGCTGAAGCAATCGCCCCGCATGTGGAACAAGACCATTGACGATTTTATGTTAAGACTGGAATTCAAGAAGTCTGAATCGGATCACTGCGTGTTTGTTATGCGAGATGGCCATGACATGATGTTCGTAGCGCTTTGCGTCGACGATTCAATTTTGGCTTGCAATACCAGCAAGATGCTCCAGGAAACCAAGCACGCACTCAGCAAACGATTTGAGATGACGGATTCAGGGCAGCTTAACTTCTTTTTTGGAATTGAAATCGAGCAAGATTTAAGGATCGGGACTCTGACGATGCGGCAAACCAAGTTCGCGTGCGAGATTTTGACCAAGTTCAATGAGGAAAAGAGCAAGCCTGTTAGAACGCCGCAAGATCCAGGACTCAAACTTACCAAGCTCATGTGCAAAGGAGGATGCAAACACGGTGACACTATGACCGTTGTGCCGTATCAAAATGCTGTTGATTGCCTGATGTACCTTATGGTCGGCACGCGTCCGGACCTCGCTGCGGCAGTGGGAGTACTCAGCCGATTTGTAGCAGACCCATGTCCGACACACTGGCAAGCGTTGAAAAGAATCTTCAGGTTATTTAAGGCACAAGGATGCACGGCATTGAATTTCAAGCAGCAAATCATGATGGACTGCAGGGATTTTCGGATGCGGACTGGGCTGAGGTACAATGTCACGAAGAAGAGTAAGCGGCTATGACTTTATGATGAGCGGTGGATGTGTCAGCTGGAAAAACAAGAAGCCGCGTACGGTGGCACTATCGTCTACAAAAGCTGAATACATGGCATTGTCAGAGGCTACGTAAGAAGCAAAATGGCTCAAGACGGTTTTTATGTGAGTTGGGCGAGATGTCCCCGAACACAGCGGTCAAGATTTATAAAGATAATCAAGGCTCGATTGTGTCGTATGTGGAATACCTCGTGCTGAAGGTATGACGCCTCGACCAGCAGTACATGACCGGTAGGCCACCGGTATTGATACCAGTAGACGGTGCGACCAAGCGACAGTGACGTCATGGAAAGGCGCATGGGACAGGCGCACTTGTGTAGATTGCGCCAGGATGGGAAGATGCTTGCGCCCGGATGGTAAGTCGTCCTGATTGGCTTATATAAATCATTGGCTTAGAAGTAGCATGTAGTTGCGAACAAAGGACCTTTAAATATATTCACTGTGCATTTTGCCATCTTCCGCTCAAGTGACCTTTTCAACAGATTGCGCTAGCGAAGAACCCGGAGGCTTACAAACGAACTAAGCACATCGACATTCGATCCTGTTGTCGAAGACGCTGTGAAAGTAACGCCTCGACCAGCGACTACATATCGGTAAGTACCGGTATCGGCAATCGGGTGATGATGTCGGAGGAGTGGGTTCAAGAAAGGCAGAAGATCGGTTTCAGGCTGGGAAGATGATTGCGCCCGGGTGGTAAGTCGTTCTGATTGGCTTAGAAAAATCATTGGCTTAGAGGTAGCATGTAGTTGCGAACTAAGAGCCTTATAAATATATTCACTTTGCATTTTGCCATCTTCAGCTCAATCGACCTTTCTTTATTAGGTTATGAGCCCAAACCCCGCAGACTTTGCCTTCTTCGCCCCGCCTCTGACACCGCCTTCGCCGCCACCATGGACGCCACGCCGAGCCGAATTATCAGGTTCGACGGAACGAACTTCCATACGTTGAAGTTCAAGTTGCGAATGGTGTTGGAGGAGCGCGACCTCTGGGAAGTTGCGAGCGGGGAGATAAAGCTTGCAGCTGAGAAACCCGATGAACCAGTCGACCTTTAAGCGTAAGGCTCGAAAGGCGCTGGCGATAATCTGTCTTGCGATGGGGGAATCGCAGCTGCCGCTGGTTCGCTCAGCCAAAGACGCGTATGATGCATGGTCAAGATTGGAGGGACACTTCGAGAAGAGGAGCCTGGCGAACAAGCTCTTTCTTCGTCGCAGGTTCTTCACGACGATGATGGAGGATGGCGACGGTGTGCGAGAGCAAATCAACAAGCTTAAGACGTTGGCTGAGACGCTTGACGCGGTGGGCGCCCCGGTGAGTGAGGACGACCTGGTAATCACGCTTCTTGGAGGTCTGTGTGACTCGTACCAGTTCCTCATCACGGAGCTGAAGTCGCGCTCTGACACGCTGACATGGGAACTTGTGACGTCGCGTCTATTACACGAAGAGATGAAACGCAAGGAACAAGGTGGCGGCGTCGATGGAGCCACGCACGAGCAAGGACAAGCGTTTATGACGTCGGACAACGGAAGGCGCAAGGGACGCCAAGCGACTGCTAAGGCCAGCAGTGCGTGCCATTATTGTGTGGAACACGGGCATTGGATTGCCAAGTGCCCCGTGAGAATTCGTGAAAGCGCAGATTGACAGCGGCCGGCACAGCGTGCAAACTTTGCTAATGGGGACGACAGTGATGACTACTTGTTTTCGGTTGGCGATTGCGATAGCTCTGTCAAGTCGAGTGACATTTGGCTGGTCGACTCAGGAGCGACGCAGCACATGTCAAACTCAAAAAGGTTCATGAGGAACTACAAGGTCTTCACTCCAGTGGACGTGCATCTAGCAGACAACGGTGTCGTGCAAGCAATCGGCAGTGGAGATGTCGTTATGTCCATGAAGACATCGAATGGAGTGAAAAAGGGAGTGCTCACTAATGTGTGGCATATTCCGAAGCTGTCTCGCAGTTTGTTTTCGGTTGGTCGGTTTACCAAAGACGTTGGTCTAGTAATGTTCGACAATGATGGATGCTTCGCGGAGACAAAGGGGGTGAAATGGAAAATTGGTGCTCGTGAAGGAAAAGGATTGTTCAAGCTTCATATGATTCCTGTTGCTCCTGAGAAAGTGTGTGTGGCCGAGCTGTCTGGCTGCGTGGGGGACACCGATTCGTACCTCTGGCACCCACGGCTTGGTCATATCGGGTTCGAAGGGCTTGATGCAATTGTCAAAAAGAAACTTGCCACAGGTATTGCATTGACATCGGTGAGCAAATGGGAGCTTTGTGACGGGTGTGCGCTGGGAAAACAAACTCGTGTGCGCTTTTAAACATCTTCGCTTGATCGAGCTAAAGACATTCTTGAAGTTGTGCATAGTGACAAGTGCGGTCCAATGCAAACGTCAACGTTCAGTAGAAAGCGCTATTTTGTTACGTTCATCGATGACAAGTCTTGTTACTGCGTCATCTACTTAATCAAGTCCAAGTCTGAAGTTGTAGACAAGTTTGCCGAGTTTGTTGCCTTTGCTGAAAAGCAGACTGGCAAGCGAGTCAAGACTCTTCGAAGTGAAAATGGTGGTGAGTACACTCCGTCGGGTAAGATGACTAAGTTTTGCACGGATCGAGGAATCGTGCTCAAGTTTTCGCCACCGTATACTCCTCAGTTAAATGGAGTAGCTGAACGCATGAATCGAAGATTGCTTGAGTGTGAAAGATGCATGTTAGAGCATGCTGGAATGTCCAAAAGCTATTGGGGTGAAGCAGTAATGACCGCAACGTTTCTACGTAATCGGTGTCCTACTCGTGCAGCTGGATTGAAGAAGTCACCACACGAGCTTTGGACAACGAAGAAACCGCTGTTGGCCAACCTCAAAGTGTTTGGATGTCATGCGTATGTCCACGTTCCAAAGGAGAAGCGTTTCAAACTTGACGCAAAAGCCATCTTATGTCGCTTTTTGGGCTATTCGGAGCATGCAAAGACATACCGGTTCGAAGAAATTTCGACCGGGCGCATTCTAATGAGTCGCGATGCACAGTTCAAAGAGGACGTTTTCGACAAAGGAAGGTAGGACTATAACAAGATTGTTGAGCTGGTGGATAAAGAAAACGACAGTATTACTGATGCCGACACAGAATCAAGCACCGAAGATGGCCGTGAAGAGTCAAAGATGGATGATGATCAGGTGCCAGAACGCGACGTTGACTTCGAGTCCGGGGCTAAACGGCACACAAGGAATCAGTCGCTCGAAAAGGTAACAGAAGCTCCAAGATCCAAGCGACACGCGCCATGTTACCAGCGGTCGACCCTTGAAGATATGTCAGCCCCCGCAATAAGTGAAGAAAATGGAGGGTTTGAAGCAGCACACGTCATATATTCAGTGGGGGAAATGCCGACGACGTACAAGTCGGCAATGGAATCCGATGACGCGTGCAAGTGGAAGGAAGCTTGCGACTCCGAAATTGACTTCTTGATAAGGAATAAAACATGGGATACTGTTTCGCTGCCGAAGGGACGAAAAGTGATCGGTTGTCGCTGGCTTTTTCGCGTTAAAGAGGACCAAGATGGGGACATTGAGCGGTTTAAGGCACGGCTGGTTGCAAAAGGTTTCTCGCAGAAGTATGGTGTGGATTACGAGGAGACGTTTGCACATGTAGCCAAGTTTACGTTAATTCGCATTGTGCTAAGCCTGGCTACCAAGTATGATCTCAAGCTTCACCAAATGGACGTCAAAACTGCGTTTCTAAATTGTGGTCTGGGTGAAGACATTTATATGCAGCAACCGGATGGATATGCTGACCCAAGTCGACCGGAGCATGTGTGCAAGCTGAAGCGTTCGCTCTACGGTTTAAAGCAGTCACCACGGATATGGAACCGAACGATTGACGATTTCATGGTTAAGATGGTTTTTATCAAGAGCAAGTCAGATCACTGCATATACAGCAAACGCAGTGACGAGTCAATGATTTTTGTTGTACTCTATGTCGACGACTTGATTATTGCGAGCAGTGACGGCATCTTGCTCTCAACGACAAAGCAACGCTAAGCGAACGATTCGAAATGGCGGACCTCGGCAAACAAAAGTTTTTTCTCGGAATGGAGATCAATCAGGATAGCACTAAAGGTCAAGTTACGATGCGGCAAACCAAGTTCCTCAAGTCAATTTTGCTAAAGTTTGGGATGCAGGATTGCAAGCCAGTAAAGACTCCTCAAGATCCAGGATCGAAGCTGACAAAGAATATATGCAATGGTGGATGCAAGCACGAGGACACAATGAAAAACGTGCCATATCGAAATGCTGTCGGTGGCATCATGTACTTGATGGTTGCTACTCGTCCAGATCTTGCAGCAGCAGTGGGAGTGCTGAGCCAATTCGCAGCCGATCCGTGTCCGACACACTGGCAGGCTTTGAAGCGCGTACTGCGATATTTGAATGCCACCCAGACGCATGAACTAGTGTTTTCTCGGAATGGTGCCTCAACAATTCAAGGATTTTCAGACGCTGACTGGGCAGGAGACATTGAGTCGCGTCGCAGCACAAGTGGCTATGTCTTCGTCATGAAGAACGGATGTATTAGCTGGAGAAGCAAAAAGCAGCGCACGGTAGCACTCTCGTCAACTGAGGCAGAGTAGATGGCCCTATCAGAAGCAGCTCAAGAAGCTGTATGGCTAAAAGTCTTTTTGTGCGAGCTTAAAGAAATGGATGACGATGAACCTATCAAGATACTTGAAGATAATCAAGGCTCAATCGCGCTGGCCAAGAATCCGGAGTTTCATAAGCGCACCAAGCATATCGACATTCGGTACCACTTTGTTCGTGAGAAGGTTGAGGACGGTCAAATGTTGTTAGAGTTCTGTTTAACTCAAGACATGCTGGCTGACATCATGACCAAGCCTATTGCTGCCGCGCAATACAGTTTACTTCGATGTCGACTTGGGATTCAAGGTATTGAAGCTGTCGAGTCGAGTGGGAATGTTGTTATGGAATACCTCGTGCTGAAGGTATGACGCCTCAACCAGCAGTACATGACCGGTAGGCCACTGGTATTGATACCAGTAGACGGTGCGACCAAGCGACAGTGACGTCATGGAAAGGCGCATGGGACAGGCGCACTTGAGTAGATTGCGCCCGGATGGGAAGATGCTTGCGCCCGGATGGTAAGTCGTCCTGATTGGCTTATATAAATCATTGGCTTAGAAGTAGCATGTAGTTGCGAACTAAGGACCTCTAAATATATTCACTTTGCATTTTGCCATCTTCCGCTCAAGTGACCTTTTCAACAGATTGCGCTAGCGAAGAACCCGGAGGCTTACAAACGAACTAAGCACATCGACATTCGATCCTGTTGTCGAAGACGCTGTGAAAGTAACGCCTCGACCAGCGACTACATATCGGTAAGTACCGGTATCGGCAATCGGGTGATGATCATTGGATTGCCAAGTGCCCCACGAGAATTCGTGAGAGCGCAGATCGGCAACGGCCGGCACAGCGTGCAAATATCGCGCAGAGTGAAGTCGACTCTGGTGATTTTCTCCTCTCGGTTGGTGGAAACTCAAGCACCACCAAGTCGAGTTGCGTATGGCTGCTTGACTCGGGTGCAACGCAGCACATGACTTTTTCGAAAGACTTCATGAGGAACTACAAGGATCTTTCTCCGGAGGACGTACATCTCGCAGACGACGGTGTTGTTTAAGCGATCGGGACTGGCGACACTGTTATGTCTATGAAGACGTCCCACGGAAATAAGAAGGGCATGCTTCGTGGAGTATGGCATATTTCAAAAATATCGCGCAATCTTTTCTCCATTGGACGATTCACAAAGGATATTGGACCAGTCACGTTCGAAATCGATGGGTGTTTCGTGTCAAGGACATTCAAGCCGGCGAAGTCGAGCGCTACAAAGCGCGTTCGGTGGCCAAAGGTTTTAAGCAGAAGTTTGGCATTAACTATGAAAAAAACGTTCGCGCCTGTGGCCAAGTTCACGTCAATTCGGATACTACTCAGTCTGGCCACCAAGTACCGGTTTGCGGTTCACCAGCTGGATGCCAAGACAGCATTTTTCAACAATCAGCTTGACGAAGATATCTACATGGCGCAGCCTGATGGCTTTTCAGACACGGCAAATCCGGACTATGTGTGCAAATTTCAGCGATCAATGTACGGGCTGAAGCAATCGCCCCGCATGTGGAACAAGACCATTGACGATTTTATGTTAAGACTGGAATTCAAGAAGTCTGAATCGGATCACTGCGTGTTTGTTATGCGAGATGGCCATGACATGATGTTCGTAGCGCTTTGCGTCGACGATTTAATTTTGGCTTGCAATACCAGCAAGATGCTCCAGGAAACCAAGCACGCACTCAGCAAACGATTTGAGATGACGGATTCAGGGCAGCTTAACTTCTTTTTTGGAATTGAAATCGAGCAAGATTTAAGGATCGGGACTCTGACGATGCGGCAAACCAAGTTCGCGTGCGAGATTTTGACCAAGTTCAATGAGGAAAAGAGCAAGCCTGTTAGAACGCCGCAAGATCCAGGACTCAAATTACCAAGCTCATGTGCGAAGGAGGATGCAAACACGGTGACACTATGACCGTTGTGCCGTATCAAAATGCTGTTGATTGCCTGATGTACCTTATGGTCGGCACGCGTCCGGACCTCGCTGCGGCAGTGGGAGTACTCAGCCGATTTGTAGCAGACCCATGTCCGACACACTGGCAAGCGTTGAAAAGAATCTTCAGGTTATTTAAGGCACAAGGATGCACGGCATTGAATTTCAAGCAGCAAATCATGATGGACTGCAGGGATTTTCGGATGCGGACTGGGCTGAGGTACAATGTCACGAAGAAGAGTAAGCGGCTATGACTTTATGATGAGCGGTGGATGTGTCAGCTGGAAAAACAAGAAGCCGCGTACGGTGGCACTATCGTCTACAAAAGCTGAATACATGGCATTGTCAGAGGCTACGTAAGAAGCAAAATGGCTCAAGACGGTTTTTATGTGAGTTGGGCGAGATGTCCCCGAACACAGCGGTCAAGATTTATAAAGATAATCAAGGCTCGATTGTGTCGTATGTGGAATACCTCGTGCTGAAGGTATGACGCCTCGACCAGCAGTACATGACCGGTAGGCCACCGGTATTGATACCAGTAGACGGTGCGACCAAGCGACAGTGACGTCATGGAAAGGCGCATGGGACAGGCGCACTTGTGTAGATTGCGCCAGGATGGGAAGATGCTTGCGCCCGGATGGTAAGTCGTCCTGATTGGCTTATATAAATCATTGGCTTAGAAGTAGCATGTAGTTGCGAACAAAGGACCTTTAAATATATTCACTGTGCATTTTGCCATCTTCCGCTCAAGTGACCTTTTCAACAGATTGCGCTAGCGAAGAACCCGGAGGCTTACAAACGAACTAAGCACATCGACATTCGATCCTGTTGTCGAAGACGCTGTGAAAGTAACGCCTCGACCAGCGACTACATATCGGTAAGTACCGGTATCGGCAATCGGGTGATGATGTCGGAGGAGTGGGTTCAAGAAAGGCAGAAGATCGGTTTCAGGCTGGGAAGATGATTGCGCCCGGGTGGTAAGTCGTTCTGATTGGCTTAGAAAAATCATTGGCTTAGAGGTAGCATGTAGTTGCGAACTAAGAGCCTTATAAATATATTCACTTTGCATTTTGCCATCTTCAGCTCAATCGACCTTTCTTTATTAGGTTATGAGCCCAAACCCCGCAGACTTTGCCTTCTTCGCCCCGCCTCTGACACCGCCTTCGCCGCCACCATGGACGCCACGCCGAGCCGAATTATCAGGTTCGACGGAACGAACTTCCATACGTTGAAGTTCAAGTTGCGAATGGTGTTGGAGGAGCGCGACCTCTGGGAAGTTGCGAGCGGGGAGATAAAGCTTGCAGCTGAGAAACCCGATGAACCAGTCGACCTTTAAGCGTAAGGCTCGAAAGGCGCTGGCGATAATCTGTCTTGCGATGGGGGACTCGCAGCTGCCGCTGGTTTGCTCAGCCAAAGACGCGTATGATGCATGGTCAAGATTAGAGGGACACTTCGAGAAGAGGAGCTTGGCGAACAAGCTCTTCCTTCGTCGCAGGTTTTTCACGACGATGATTGAGGATGGCGACGGTGTGCTAGAGCAAATCAACAAGCTTAAGACGTTGGCTGAGCAGCTTGACGCGGTGGGCACCCCGGTGAGTGAGGACGACCTGGTAATCACGCTTCTTGGAAGTCTGTGTGATTCGTACCACGGAGCTGAAGTCGCGCTCTGACACGCTGACATGGGAACTTGTGACGTCGCGTCTATTACACGAAGAGATGAAACGCAAGGAACAAGGTGGCGGCGTCGATGGAGCCACGCACGAGCAAGGACAAGCGTTTATGACGTCGGACAACGGAAGGCGCAAGGGACGCCAAGCGACTGCTAAGGCCAGCAGTGCGTGCCATTATTGTGTGGAACACGGGCATTGGATTGCCAAGTGCCCCGTGAGAATTCGTGAAAGCGCAGATTGACAGCGGCCGGCACAGCGTGCAAACTTTGCTAATGGGGACGACAGTGATGACTACTTGTTTTCGGTTGGCGATTGCGATAGCTCTGTCAAGTCGAGTGACATTTGGCTGGTCGACTCAGGAGCGACGCAGCACATGTCAAACTCAAAAAGGTTCATGAGGAACTACAAGGTCTTCACTCCAGTGGACGTGCATCTAGCAGACAACGGTGTCGTGCAAGCAATCGGCAGTGGAGATGTCGTTATGTCCATGAAGACATCGAATGGAGTGAAAAAGGGAGTGCTCACTAATGTGTGGCATATTCCGAAGCTGTCTCGCAGTTTGTTTTCGGTTGGTCGGTTTACCAAAGACGTTGGTCTAGTAATGTTCGACAATGATGGATGCTTCGCGGAGACAAAGGGGGTGAAATGGAAAATTGGTGCTCGTGAAGGAAAAGGATTGTTCAAGCTTCATATGATTCCTGTTGCTCCTGAGAAAGTGTGTGTGGCCGAGCTGTCTGGCTGCGTGGGGGACACCGATTCGTACCTCTGGCACCCACGGCTTGGTCATATCGGGTTCGAAGGGCTTGATGCAATTGTCAAAAAGAAACTTGCCACAGGTATTGCATTGACATCGGTGAGCAAATGGGAGCTTTGTGACGGGTGTGCGCTGGGAAAACAAACTCGTGTGCGCTTTTAAACATCTTCGCTTGATCGAGCTAAAGACATTCTTGAAGTTGTGCATAGTGACAAGTGCGGTCCAATGCAAACGTCAACGTTCAGTAGAAAGCGCTATTTTGTTACGTTCATCGATGACAAGTCTTGTTACTGCGTCATCTACTTAATCAAGTCCAAGTCTGAAGTTGTAGACAAGTTTGCCGAGTTTGTTGCCTTTGCTGAAAAGCAGACTGGCAAGCGAGTCAAGACTCTTCGAAGTGAAAATGGTGGTGAGTACACTCCGTCGGGTAAGATGACTAAGTTTTGCACGGATCGAGGAATCGTGCTCAAGTTTTCGCCACCGTATACTCCTCAGTTAAATGGAGTAGCTGAACGCATGAATCGAAGATTGGCTGAGTGTGAAAGATGCATGTTAGAGCATGCTGGAATGTCCAAAAGCTATTGG
The DNA here is from genome assembly GCA_001695595.3 of Plasmopara viticola. Taxonomy (NCBI): domain Eukaryota; phylum Oomycota; class Peronosporomycetes; order Peronosporales; family Peronosporaceae; genus Plasmopara; species Plasmopara viticola. The sequence continues at coordinate 12,620 of MBPM02000051.1, read as the reverse complement.
GGTGAAGCAGTAATGACCGCAACGTTTCTACGTAATCGGTGTCCTACTCGTGCAGCTGGATTGAAGAAGTCACCACACGAGCTTTGGACAACGAAGAAACCGCTGTTGGCCAACCTCAAAGTGTTTGGATGTCATGCGTATGTCCACGTTCCAAAGGAGAAGCGTTTCAAACTTGACGCAAAAGCCATCTTATGTCGCTTTTTGGGCTATTCGGAGCATGCAAAGACATACCGGTTCGAAGAAATTTCGACCGGGCGCATTCTAATGAGTCGCGATGCACAGTTCAAAGAGGACGTTTTCGACAAAGGAAGGTAGGACTATAACAAGATTGTTGAGCTGGTGGATAAAGAAAACGACAGTATTACTGATGCCGACACAGAATCAAGCACCGAAGATGGCCGTGAAGAGTCAAAGATGGATGATGATCAGGTGCCAGAACGCGACGTTGACTTCGAGTCCGGGGCTAAACGGCACACAAGGAATCAGTCGCTCGAAAAGGTAACAGAAACTCCAAGATCCAAGCGACACGCGCCATGTTACCAGCGGTCGACCCTTGAAGATATGTCAGCCCCCGCAATAAGTGAAGAAAATGGAGGGTTTGAAGCAGCACACGTCATATATTCAGTGGGGGAAATGCCGACGACGTACAAGTCGGCAATGGAATCCGATGACGCGTGCAAGTGGAAGGAAGCTTGCGACTCCGAAATTGACTTCTTGATAAGGAATAAAACATGGGATACTGTTTCGCTGCCGAAGGGACGAAAAGTGATCGGTTGTCGCTGGCTTTTTCGCGTTAAAGAGGACCAAGATGGGGACATTGAGCGGTTTAAGGCACGGCTGGTTGCAAAAGGTTTCTCGCAGAAGTATGGTGTGGATTACGAGGAGACGTTTGCACATGTAGCCAAGTTTACGTTAATTCGCATTGTGCTAAGCCTGGCTACCAAGTATGATCTCAAGCTTCACCAAATGGACGTCAAAACTGCGTTTCTAAATTGTGGTCTGGGTGAAGACATTTATATGCAGCAACCGGATGGATATGCTGACCCAAGTCGACCGGAGCATGTGTGCAAGCTGAAGCGTTCGCTCTACGGTTTAAAGCAGTCACCACGGATATGGAACCGAACGATTGACGATTTCATGGTTAAGATGGTTTTTACCAAGAGCAAGTCAGATCACTGCATATACAGCAAACGCAGTGACGAGTCAATGATTTTTGTTGTACTCTATGTCGACGACTTGATTATTGCGAGCAGTGACGGCATCTTGCTCTCAACGACAAAGCAAGCGCTAAGCGAACGATTCGAGATGGCGGACCTCGGCAAACAAAAGTTTTTTCTCAATGGAGATCAATCAGGATAGCACTAAAGGTCAAGTTACGATGCGGCAAACCAAGTTCCTCAAGTCAATTTTGCTAAAGTTTGGGATGCAGGATTGCAAGCCAGTAAAGACTCCTCAAGATCCAGGATCGAAGCTGACAAAGAATATATGCAATGGTGGATGCAAGCACGAGGACACAATGAAAAACGTGCCATATCGAAATGCTGTCGGTGGCATCATGTACTTGATGGTTGCTACTCGTCCAGATCTTGCAGCAGCAGTGGGAGTGCTGAGCCAATTCGCAGCCGATCCGTGTCCGACACACTGGCAGGCTTTGAAGCGCGTACTGCGATATTTGAATGCCACCCAGACGCATGAACTAGTGTTTTCTCGGAATGGTGCCTCAACAATTCAAGGATTTTCAGACGCTGACTGGGCAGGAGACATTGAGTCGCGTCGCAGCACAAGTGGCTATGTCTTCGTCATGAAGAACGGATGTATTAGCTGGAGAAGCAAAAAGCAGCGCACGGTAGCACTCTCGTCAACTGAGGCAGAGTAGATGGCCCTATCAGAAGCAGCTCAAGAAGCTGTATGGCTAAAAGTCTTTTTGTGCGAGCTTAAAGAAATGGATGACGATGAACCTATCAAGATACTTGAAGATAATCAAGGCTCAATCGCGCTGGCCAAGAATCCGGAGTTTCATAAGCGCACCAAGCATATCGACATTCGGTACCACTTTGTTCGTGAGAAGGTTGAGGACGGTCAAATGTTGTTAGAGTTCTGTTTAACTCAAGACATGCTGGCTGACATCATGACCAAGCCTATTGCTGCCGCGCAATACAGTTTACTTCGATGTCGACTTGGGATTCAAGGTATTGAAGCTGTCGAGTCGAGTGGGAGTGTTGTTATGGAATACCTCGTGCTGAAGGTATGACGCCTCAACCAGCAGTACATGACCGGTAGGCCACTGGTATTGATACCAGTAGACGGTGCGACCAAGCGACAGTGACGTCATGGAAAGGCGCATGGGACAGGCGCACTTGAGTAGATTGCGCCCGGATGGGAAGATGCTTGCGCCCGGATGGTAAGTCGTCCTGATTGGCTTATATAAATCATTGGCTTAGAAGTAGCATGTCGTTGCGAACTAAGGACCTCTAAATATATTCACTTTGCATTTTGCCATCTTCCGCTCAAGTGACCTTTTCAACAGATTGCGCTAGCGAAGAACCCGGAGGCTTACAAACGAACTAAGCACATCGACATTCGATCCTGTTGTCGAAGACGCTATGAAAGTAACGCCTCGACCAGCGACTACATATCCGTAAGTACCGGTATCGGCAATCGGGTGATGATGCTTGGAGGAGTGGGTTCAAGAAAGGCAGAAGATCGGTTTCAGGCTGGGAAGATGATTGCGCCCGGGTGGTAAGTCGTTCTGATTGGCTTAGATAAATCATTGGCTTAGAGGTAGCATGTAGTTGCGAACTAAGGACCTTCTAAATATATTCACTTTGCATTTTGCCATCTTCAGCTTAAGTGACCTTTCTTTATTAGGTTATGAGCCCAAACCCCGCAGACTTTGCCTTCTTCGCCCCGCCTCTGACACCGCCTTCGCCGCCACCATAGACGCCACGCCGAGCCGAATTATCAGGTTCGACGGAACGAACTTCCATACGTTGAAGTTCAAGTTGCGAATGGTGTTGGAGGAGCGCGACCTCTGGGAAGTTGCGAGCGGGGAGATAAAGCTTGCAGCTGAGAAACCCGATGAACCAGTCGACCTTTAAGCGTAAGGCTCGAAAGGCGCTGGCGATATTCTGTCTTGCGATGGGGGACTCGCAGCTGCCGCTGGTTTGCTCAGCCAAAGACGCGTATGATGCATGGTCAAGATTAGAGGGACACTTCGAGAAGAGGAGCTTGGCGAACAAGCTCTTCCTTCGTCGCAGGTTTTTCACGACGATGATTGAGGATGGCGACGGTGTGCTAGAGCAAATCAACAAGCTTAAGACGTTGGCTGAGCAGCTTGACGCGGTGGGCACCCCGGTGAGTGAGGACGACCTGGTAATCACGCTTCTTGGAAGTCTGTGTGATTCGTACCACGGAGCTGAAGTCGCGCTCTGACACGCTGACATGGGAACTTGTGACGTCGCGTCTATTACACGAAGAGATGAAACGCAAGGAACAAGGTGGCGGCGTCGATGGAGCCACGCACGAGCAAGGACAAGCGTTTATGACGTCGGACAACGGAAGGCGCAAGGGACGCCAAGCGACTGCTAAGGCCAGCAGTGCGTGCCATTATTGTGTGGAACACGGGCATTGCCAAGTGCCCCGTGAGAATTCGTGAAAGCGCAGATCGACAGCGGCCGGCACAGCGTGCAAACTTTGCTAATGGGGACGACAGTGATGACTACTTGTTTTCGGTTGGCGATTGCGATAGCTCTGTCAAGTCGAGTGACATTTGGCTGGTCGACTCAGGAGCGACGCAGCACATGTCAAACTCAAAAAGGTTCATGAGGAACTACAAGGTCTTCACTCCAGTGGACGTGCATCTAGCAGACAACGGTGTCGTGCAAGCAATCGGCAGTGGAGATGTCGTTATGTCCATGAAGACATCGAATGGAGTGAAAAAGGGAGTGCTCACTAATGTGTGGCATATTCCGAAGCTGTCTCGCAGTTTGTTTTCGGTTGGTCGGTTTACCAAAGACGTTGGTCTAGTAATGTTCGACAATGATGGATGCTTCGCGGAGACAAAGGGGGTGAAATGGAAAATTGGTGCTCGTGAAGGAAAAGGATTGTTCAAGCTTCATATGATTCCTGTTGCTCCTGAGAAAGTGTGTGTGGCCGAGCTGTCTGGCTGCGTGGGGGACACCAATTCGTACCTCTGGCACCCACGGCTTGGTCATATCGGGTTCGAAGGGCTTGATGCAATTGTCAAAAAGAAACTTGCCACAGGTATTGCATTGACATCGGTGAGCAAATGGGAGCTTTGTGACGGGTGTGCGCTGGGAAAACAAACTCGTGTGCGCTTTTAAACATCTTCGCTTGATCGAGCTAAAGACATTCTTGAAGTTGTGCATAGTGACAAGTGCGGTCCAATGCAAACGTCAACGTTCAGTGGAAAGCGCTATTTTGTTACGTTCATCGATGACAAGTCTTGTTACTGCGTTATCTACTTAATCAAGTCCAAGTCTGAAGTTGTAGACAAGTTTGCCGAGTTTGTTGCCTTTGCTGAAAAGCAGACTGGCAAGCGAGTCAAGACTCTTCGAAGTGAGAATGGTGGTGAGTACACTCCGTCGGGTAAGATGACTAAGTTTTGCACGGATCGAGGAATCGTGCTCAAGTTTTCGCCACCGTATACTCCTCAGTTAAATGGAGTAGCTGAACGCATGAATCGAAGATTGGCTGAGTGTGAAAGATGCATGTTAGAGCATGCTGGAATGTCCAAAAGCTATTGGGGTGAAGCAGTAATGACCGCAACGTTTCTACGTAATCGGTGTCCTACTCGTGCAGCTGGATTGAAGAAGTCACCACACGAGCTTTGGACAACGAAGAAACCGCTGTTGGCCAACCTCAAAGTGTTTGGATGTCATGCGTATGTCCACGTTCCAAAGGAGAAGCGTTTCAAACTTGACGCAAAAGCCATCTTATGTCGCTTTTTGGGCTATTCGGAGCATGCAAAGACATACCGGTTCGAAGAAATTTCGACCGGGCGCATTCTAATGAGTCGCGATGCACAGTTCAAAGAGGACGTTTTCGACAAAGGAAGGTAGGACTATAACAAGATTGTTGAGCTGGTGGATAAAGAAAACGACAGTATTACTGATGCCGACACAGAATCAAGCACCGAAGATGGCCGTGAAGAGTCAAAGATGGATGATGATCAGGTGCCAGAACGCAACGTTGACTTCGAGTCCGGGGCTAAACGGCACACAAGGAATCAGTCGCTCGAAAAGGTAACAGAAACTCCAAGATCCAAGCGACACGCGCCATGTTACCAGCGGTCGACCCTTGAAGAAATGTCAGCCCCCGCAATAAGTGAAGAAAATGGAGGGTTTGAAGCAGCACACGTCATATATTCAGTGGGGGAAATGCCGACGACGTACAAGTCGGCAATGGAATCCGATGACGCGTGCAAGTGGAAGGAAGCTTGCGACTCCGAAATTAACTTCTTGATAAGGATTAAAACATGGGATACTGTTTCGCTGCCGAAGGGACGAAAAGTGATCGGTTGTCGCTGGCTTTTTCGCGTTAAAGAGGACCAAGATGGGGACATTGAGCGGTTTAAGGCACGGCTGGTTGCAAAAGGTTTATCGCAGAAGTATGGTGTGGATTACGAGGAGACGTTTGCACATGTAGCCAAGTTTACGTTAATTCGCATTGTGCTAAGCCTGGCTACCAAGTATGATCTCAAGCTTCACCAAATGGACGTCAAAACTGCGTTTCTAAATTGTGGTCTGGATGAAGACATTTATATGCAGCAACCGGATGGATATGCTGACCCAAGTCGACCGGAGCATGTGTGCAAGCTGAAGCGTTCGCTCTACGGTTTAAAGCAGTCACCACGGATATGGAACCGAACGATTGACGATTTCATGGTTAAGATGGTTTTTACCAAGAGCAAGTCAGATCACTGCATATACAGCAAACGCAGTGACGAGTCAATGATTTTTGTGGTACTCTATGTCGACGACTTGATTATTGCGAGCAGTGACGGCATCTTGCTCTCAACGACAAAGCAAGCGCTAAGCGAACGATTCGAGATGGCGGACCTCGGCAAACAAAAGTTTTTCTCGGAATGGAGATCAATCAGGATAGCACTAAAGGTCAAGTTACGATGCGGCAAACCAAGTTCCTCAAGTCAATTTTGCTAAAGTTTGGGATGCAGGATTGCAAGCCAGTAAAGACTCCTCAAGATCCAGGATCGAAGCTGACAAAGAATATATGCAATGGTGGATGCAAGCACGAGGACACAATGAAAAACGTGCCATATCGAAATGCTGTCGGTGGCATCATGTACTTGATGGTTGCTACTCGTCCAGATCTTGCAGCAGCAGTGGGAGTGCTGAGCCAATTCGCAGCCGATCCGTGTCCGACACACTGGCAGGCTTTGAAGCGCGTACTGCGATATTTGAATGCCACCCAGACGCATGAACTAGTGTTTTCTCGGAATGGTGCCTCAACAATTCAAGGATTTTCAGACGCTGACTGGGCAGGAGACATTGAGTCGCGTCGCAGCACAAGTGGCTATGTCTTCGTCATGAAGAACGGATGTATTAGCTGGAGAAGCAAAAAGCAGCGCACGGTAGCACTCTCGTCAACTGAGGCAGAGTAGATGGCCCTATCAGAAGCAGCTCAAGAAGCTGTATGGCTAAAAGTCTTTTTGTGCGAGCTTAAAGAAATGGATGACGATGAACCTATCAAGATACTTGAAGATAATCAAGGCTCAATCGCGCTGGCCAAGAATCCGGAGTTTCATAAGCGCACCAAGCATATCGACATTCGGTACCACTTTGTTCGTGAGAAGGTTGAGGACGGTCAAATGTTGTTAGAGTTCTGTTTAACTCAAGACATGCTGGCTGACATCATGACCAAGCCTATTGCTGCCGCGCAATACAGTTTACTTCGATGTCGACTTGGGATTCAAGGTATTGAAGCTGTCGAGTCGAGTGGGAATGTTGTTATGGAATACCTCGTGCTGAAGGTATGACGCCTCAACCAGCAGTACATGACCGGTAGGCCACTGGTATTGATACCAGTAGACGGTGCGACCAAGCGACAGTGACGTCATGGAAAGGCGCATGGGACAGGCGCACTTGAGTAGATTGCGCCCGGATGGGAAGATGCTTGCGCCCGGATGGTAAGTCGTCCTGATTGGCTTATATAAATCATTGGCTTAGAAGTAGCATGTAGTTGCGAACTAAGGACCTCTAAATATATTCACTTTGCATTTTGCCATCTTCCGCTCAAGTGACCTTTTCAACAGATTGCGCTAGCGAAGAACCCGGAGGCTTACAAACGAACTAAGCACATCGACATTCGATCCTGTTGTCGAAGACGCTATGAAAGTAACGCCTCGACCAGCGACTACATATCCGTAAGTACCGGTATCGGCAATCGGGTGATGATGCTTGGAGGAGTGGGTTCAAGAAAGGCAGAAGATCGGTTTCAGGCTGGGAAGATGATTGCGCCCGGATAGTAACTCGCTTTGATTGGCTTAGATAATTCATTGGCTTAGAGGTAGCATGTAGTTGCGAACTAAGGACCTTATAAATATATCCACTTTGCATTTTGCCATCTTCAGCTCAAGTGACCTTTCTTTATTAGGTAATGAGTTCAAACCCCGCAGACTTTGCCTTCTTCGCCCCCGCCTCTGACACCGCCTTCGCTGCCACCATGGACGCCACGCCGAGCCGAATTATCAAGTTCGACGGAACGAACTTCCATACGTGGAAGTTCAAGATGCGAATGGTGTTGGAGGAGCGCGACCTCTGGGAAGTTGCGAGCGGGGAGATAAAGCTTGCAGCTGAGTAACCCGATGGACCAGTCGACCTTTAGGCGTAAGGCTCGAAAGGCGCTGGCGATTGTTGTCGAAGATGCTGGCGCAGAAACGCCTCGACCAGCGGCTATATATCGGTAAGTACGGGTATCTGCAATCAATTGATGACTGACTGAATGAGCGGGTTCAAGATGGGCAAAAGATCAGTTTCGGGATGGGAAGATGATTGCGCCCGGATGGTGAGTCGTTCTGATTGGCTTAGATAAATCATTGGCTTAGAGGTAGCATGTAGTTGTGAACTAAGGACCTTTTAAATATATTCACTTTGCATTTTGCCATCTACAGCACAAGTGCTTCTTACAACAGGTTATGAGCCCAAGCTCCGCCAACTCTGCCCCCGACACCGACTACGCTTTCGCTATGGACATCGCCGCCGCCACCAACTCACGCATCAACAAGTTCGATGGAACAAACTTCCACACATGGAAGTTCAAGATGCAGATGGTGCTTGAGGAGCGGGACCTATGGGAGGTAGCGAGTGGGGAAGTCAAGATGGAGGACTTGACAACGGCCTTGGACCAGCTGACGTTTAAGCGCAAGTCAAGAAAGGCGCTTGCGATCATCTGTCTCGCGATGGAAGATTCGCAGCTGCCTCTTGTGCGCTCGGCAACTGGAGCGCATGATGCATGGTCACGGCTCGAAGGCCACTTCGAAAAGAAGAGCTTAGCGAACAAGCTCTTTCTTCGTCGTCGTTTCTTCACGGCCAAGATGGACGAAGGTGATGATGTGCTCGCGCATATCAACAAGATGAAGACTCTGGCGGAACAGCTCGACGCAGTGGGTGCTCCGGTAACAGAGGATGACTTGGTGATCACGCTTCTTGGGAGTTTGAGTGAGTCATTTTCATTTCTTATAACAGCTTTGGAGTCGAGATCGGACTCGCTGTCGTGGGAGCTCGTGACATCTCGACTATTGCATGAAGACATGAAACGAAAGGAACAAGGTATTGGGGCCGATGGAGCTGCGCATGGTCAAGGGCAAGCGTTTTTGGCGAATGACTACAGCAAGCGTAAGGGTGGGCGACCAGTGCAAAAGGTCAGCGCGTGCCACTACTGTGGGGAACAAGGACATTGGATTGCCAAGTGTCCAGTTCGAATTCGCGAGAATGGTGAACGACAGAAATCGCAACGAGCGAATATCGCGCAAGTCGATGATGACAATGGCGATTTTCTCTTTTCGGCTGGAGACAGCATTCCCAAATCGGGTGAAGTGTGGCTGATTGACTCTGGAGCGACGCAGCACATGACGAGTTCCAAGAAATTCATGCGAAATTTCAAGACAATTACGCCGAGGGATGTGCATCTTGCAGACGATGGAGTGGTGCAAGCGATTGGGTCCGGCGACATCGTGATGTCAATGCACACTCCACATGGTATAAAGAAGGGACTGCTTACTGGTGTGTGGTATATCCCAAAGCTTTCTCGAAATTTATTTTCAGTCGGCCGGTTTACGAAGGATGTTGGCGCCGTGACGTTTGAGCATGAAGGTTGTTTTGCTATGACAAGGGCCTCAAGTGGAAACTTGGTGCTCGCGAAGGCAAAGGCCTGTTCAAGCTCTGCATGACGCCACTTCTTCCGGATGAGGCTAATGTGATAACTTCGTCGGGATGCCATGGGGACACCAATTCGTACCTCTGGCACCTTCGATTTGGTCATATTAGCTATGGTGGTCTCGACACTATGATTAAGAAAAAGATCGGCTACGGACTTGACATGGGTTCAGTTAAACAGTGGGAGAAGTGTGACGGGTGCTCACTCGGTAAACAAACGAGAGTGAGTTTCTCAAATTTGTCACCAAGCCGTTCAAAGCAACTGCTTGAGGTAATTCACAGCGATGTGTGTGGGCCGATGCAGACATCGACTTTTGGTGGAAAGCGTTACTTTGTCACATTTATTGATGACAAGTCACATTTTTGCATGGTTTACTTGCTGCGAAACAAGTCGGAAGTAGCCGCGAAATTCGCAAATTTTGTCGTTCTTGCCGAAAACCAAACAGGAAAGCGAGTGAAAACGCTTCGCAGTGATAATGGCGGAGAGTACACTTCGAGCGAAATGGCCAAGTTTTGCAGCAATCATGGAATCGTGCAGAAATTTACGCCGCCCTACACTCCTCAGCTTAACGGAGTGGCGGAGCGAATGAACAGAACATTGGTGGAATGTGCACGCTGCATGATGGAGCATGCTGGATTGACGAAGGTGTACTGGGGTGAAGCAGTCATGACGGCTATGTTTCTTCGAAATCGGTGTCCAACGCGTGCTCTCAATCAAGACATTTCGCCATATCAAGCTTGGACGGGAAAGAAGCCATTGCTTGCGAATCTGAAAGTCTTTGGTTGTCATGCGTATGTGACGGTGCCTAAAGAAAAGCGCGCAAAGTTTGATGCCCGATCGGTTCGCTGTCGATTTATCGGGTATTCGGATCATGAAAAAGCGTATCGGTTCGAGGAAATCAAGAGTGGTCGTGTGCTGGTAAGCCGAGACGCGCAATTCATGGAAGACGTTTTCGACATTGGAAAGCGTGATTATCGTCAAGAGGAAGTCTACATACATGATGAAAATACAACGGATGAGGACTCGCAGCATGAGGACCAAGTTCAAAACGATGATGCGGAAATGGAAGAAAGCGATGAAAGTGGTAACAAGAGACACCAGCGAACGGATTCGTTGGAGAAGGCTACTGAAACAAGAAATGCCAAGCGGTTCGCACATTACACACGCACTCTACTCGGTATAGCAGAAACCAAGGCCTTGATGAGATGTCAGCAGCAGCTCAAGATGGCTCAAGCTTTGAAGCTGCTTACGTCATGGATTCAGGGGGAGATATGCCAACTACGTTCAAGTCGGCTATGGAATCCAAGAACGCAAGCAAATGGAAAGCAGCATGTGACTCGGAGATCGACTCGCTGTTTAAAAATGACACTTGGGATATCGTGCAACTGCCAAAAGGACGCAAAGCAATCGGCTGCAGATGGGTGTTTCGTGTCAAAGAAAACCAGGATGGTCGAGTTGAGCGATACAAGGCTCGACTGGTTGCAAAGGGTTTTTCGCAGAAGTTTGGCATCGACTATGAGGAAACTTTCGCACCTGTGGCCAAGTTCACCTCGATTCGGATCGTGCTGAGTTTGGCAGCCAGGTACAATCTTTTGCTTCACCAAATGGATGTGAAGACAGCGTTTCTGAACGGTATGCTCGATGAAGACATCTATATGACACAGCCGGACGGATACGTTGACGCAACTCACCCCGACTACGTTTGCAAGCTCAAGCGATCGTTGTACGGCTTAAAACAGTCACCTCGCATGTGGAACCAAACCATTGATGATTTCATGCTCAAGATTGGTTTTATCAAGTGCGACTCAGACCATTGTGTGTACGTCAAACGGAATGGTAATGGTGACATGGCTTTTGTGGTTCTTTACGTTGACGACCTTATCATCGCAAGTGGCAACGAAGAGCTCATTGAATCGACTAAGCGCATGCTGAGCAATCGGTTTGAGATGACAGATCTTGGTGAACTTAGGTATTTTCTCGGTGTTGAGATCAAGGTCGACCACAAGGCTGGCCAAGCAACGATGCGGCAAACGAATTTCCTGAGGTCAATACTAATCAAGTTTGGCATGCAAGAAAGTAAGCCTGTGAGGACGCCCCAAGACCCTGGACTTAAGTTGAAGAAGAACATGTGCGAGGGCGGCTGCAAACATGAAGAAACCATGAAGAATGTGCCTTACCGAAGTGCTGTTGGAGCTATCATGTACTTGATGGTGGCGACGCGTCCGGATCGCTGCGGCAATAGGCGCCCTCAGCCAATTTGCGTCTGATCCCTGTCCAACACACTGGCAAGCTCTCAAGCGCGTATTGCGGTATCTTCAAGCAACACCAACATATGGACTCGAATTTACGCGCAACGGCACCGCCAAGCTAATGGGCTATTCGATGCAGATTGGGCTGGAGACATTGAGTCTCGCAGAAGCACAAGCGGATATTTGTTCAAGCTAAACGGCGGATGTGTTAGCTGGCGAAGCAAGAAACAGCGGACAGTGGCACTTTCATCGACGGAAGCCGAATACATGGCGCTTTCAGAGGCTACACAAGAAGCAGTGTGGCTTAAGACCTTTATGTGCGAACTCGGCGAAATAAGGAACGACGAGGCGATCAAGATCTATGAAGACAATCAAGGCTCGATCGCGCTGGCCAAGAACCCGGAGTTTCACAAGCGCACTAAGCACATCGACATTCGATACCACTTCGTGCGCGAGAAGGTTGAAGCCAATCAAGTGGTGCTTGAGTACTGTCCAACTCAGGATATGCTGGCCGATATCATGACGAAGTCAATTCCGGCTACGCAATTCTGCAAACTTCGAAGCATGCTCGGCATTCAAGCACAAAAGGCTGTCGAGTCGAGTGGGAGTGTTGTCGAAGATGCTGGCGCAGAAACGCCTCGACCAGCGGCTATATATCGGTAAGTACGGGTATCTGCAATCAATTGATGACTGACTGAATGAGCGGGTTCAAGATGGGCAAAAGATCAGTTTCGGGATGGGAAGATGATTGCGCCCGGATGGTGAGTCGTTCTGATTGGCTTAGATAAATCATTGGCTTAGAGGTAGCATGTAGTTGTGAACTAAGGACCTTTTAAATATATTCACTTTGCATTTTGCCATCTACAGCACAAGTGTGTTGACAAGAATGCGCCTCGACAAGATACTGGTGTTGTCGAGATGCCGTGAAAGTAACGCCTCGACCAGCGACTTCAT
>MBPM02000039.1:642672-702834 GCA_001695595.3 Plasmopara viticola | reverse complement strand
TCTAACATGAGTCCCTAGCGTTGACGAAATCGTCATAGACTTCCCTGTCTTGGCGGGTGAAAGTTTACGTAGTCAGTGAGACTGATAAAGAGTTTACACTTTTTATGGCTTAAATTCGACAGACAAAGCCTTTTCGACTTTAATGTCTCTAATTTGAGGCATCTTCGCTATCTCAATGCCAAGCGAATTTTGCAAGAGCGTTCTTTTAAAGCTATTTTTTAGAGAAGCTTTGAAGGTTGGCGCACCCAATATTTGAGTTAATTCGAAATATATTGGGATAATGTATACCTTGCCTACATTCAGATATGAATTTAGTACATATACAATAGTATAGTAAAAGAAAATTTAGTTAGAAAATTGCCATAACAAAGCAGTCTAAAAAAACAAGTTGAAAATTGCCATAACCAAGCAGTCTCTAAATTTCATTCTATTGCGCTTGTCGATCCGGGATAGATGACGGTTTTTTGCCGGAGAATCTTTCATAATTCTGCATGTTTTCTCTGTAAAAGACACTGTCACACTTACATGTTGTTCCTCCTAACTCTAGATTTTGATTATCTACTTAGTATTTACAGGGGACTTCACCGCTTTTACATTCGTGTCACGTGCTCAATCTATTCGTTAATTTAGAGATATTAATTGAGTGACTATTGGGTCCAAATTTTGGCTTTGTAGCACATTTTTTTTGTATTTGATCTACGGACTCATAATAAACACGTAATTGAATATTCTGTCGTGCGGAGCCTTTAAGACCATAAACTTGGGCACAAAGGCCAACACTTTTGACAGAGGTCAGGCGGTTACTTGCAAGCGCTGGAAGGTCTCACGATACACTGCTCATTTTAGTCGCTGTAGATGCTGCAATTGTTGAGTACCTGCATTAAACTTAATGGTAGTGACACACTTTTAAATATCGCGCTTGTTCATCGACCACCGTCTGTTAAACCCACGAAGCAAGGCTGTATGGCTTCATATACTGGATAATATATTGAGGAGGTCCCCTTGTGGGTCTCGACGTCTTGCACAATTAACGTGGTCTTACGCTACTGGCATAGCACTGCATTCGCGTGCGTGTCATATGAAGCATCCTTGTCTCGAATTCTTTGTTCAGGTATAAACATTACGTACTACGCACAGCGCTAGCTTAGTACTCAAGACTCCATGATCTTTATAGCGTAAGCGGCACATGGCAAACAGCAAGTTGAATGCCCAGATAGATTGGTGAAAGTCAACAACAGGACTACTATTGTCATGGCACGTATGCCGTCGCGGTCGAGCCACATTTAAAGATCGTGCGTGAGAGGCTGCTTGGAATTTACAAGGTAAACAAACACGATTAATAAAGACGCCCAATGACAGGGATGAAATGTATTAACTTCTATGCATCAGCTAAAGCCTGCAGGCAATGAAACTCTTAGCTTCTTTCTATACCGGACTCTTTGATGAGTCGTAAGGTAATCGGCAAGAAAATCTTTCATCCAATCTTCATGAATGTGGTAGCGCACAGCCTCATTACCTTTATTGAGCAGGTCCACACACCACAACTTACTGATGCATTGGCACAGCTTGGGTCTAGTACCCACAGTCACACTCATTGCGTTTTTGATCACATTATCGAAATTCGGTCTTTGTATCTCAGGCCTTAGAGTCGATTCCTTGTCATACATCACTTTTAGTATCTGGTGCATCTCCAAGGTCGCTATGACTTCATTCTGTGAAGTTTCAGTGACAAAATTAAACCAGAGAGGAAAACTATCCATCGTAAGTAAAATTTCGACGGGAACATGCAGCCCGAGAAGCGAAAACACGTCATGAGACGTTTTGCCTGCCGATTCTCACATGCTGGCAAGATTGGAAGCGAAAAGATAATGAAATCGTTGATCCCAGCCAATCGCCTCCTCCACCAATGCCACAAGTTCATCCTCATCTAAGTGTTTCTTCAAATGATCAAACATGGTGTTGCCATCTCGTTTAACTAGAGCAATGATGCGAAGTTCCTTCGGGTCGGCGCTTTCAAAGTTTTTTATATCACCGTAGCTATCAATCACGAACGACATCCAGGTCCACAAACGTGGATTCTCCAACAGTTCCTTGTGTTTGAGCTCTCTGATCTCAAGGATACTGAGCATTTCATCGGCCGTCACGCCATCGCGTTTCATGTGCCTTAATACTTCTTGAAGAAAAAGCTTGGAGCTGTGTGCCAAATCCTCTGCAGCTGTATCAGGGAATTGAATACGGTTTCTCATCACATTGCTGTTCATCCTGATAAGTTGATCCTTTAAATAAGGCGGCAACACAAGTTCACGACGATTATCCATCAGGGATTTTCTTTCTGCGCTTTCTATAATCGTATCAAATAGCATTTTGTAACTCGCTGAATTCTCGGTACCGCCGAAATACTCAATCCATAGTTTCAGCGGTCCTTGGAGAAGGCTTTCTAACTCGAAAGTAAAGTGTGGCAATAATTCATGAAACAGCTTATCGTGAGTCATTCCTCGTTTCCGCCAGTCGCGAACTAGTGCCTCCATTAGACGCGTAGCAACGACGTCCGCTCTGTTGGGTGCACCTGCATCAACAAGGTGCTGAGCTACGACGCGATCAGGAAGGGGTTTTAACGAGTATGCTATGGACCAACCTCGCAAATCCTGCAGTACCTTGTCGTATCGAACAAGTTCGTTCGGCTCAAGATGAGTAATATAGTCGATGTACACACGAAAACTTGGGTTCTCGAATATCCCATTCTTACCGACGTTCACCTCCAAGCCCTTCCCCACATGTCCGGACGTAAATTTAAGTTTGACCCAATACTTAATGAGGTGAGGTTCAAGCCCAAGAACGAAACGTATTTGTTTTTCTTGCGCCTCACCCGTTTCGACGTGTCCCTCAATTCCTTTTGTCTTAGCAATCGTTGGGCTTGATGGAGTCGAAGTAGTGTCGACAAGCTTGTACGACCCAATAGTTCGACCTAGCTCAAACGACATTTCTGTTCGATCCCCTGCACGAGTCGCACGTTTCAGTCCTTCAAACATTGCCTTTTGCGCACGTACGTGATTCCCAGAGTGTAAAATGAGAACCTTGTCGACAGCTCTTTTAAATTTTTGGCTCATAAAAGAATCGCGTGCTCGAAAGTTAAGACCAGTGTTCTTTAGATATACGTCGACCATCGAAGCTTTGAAGGGATATTTACCGATGAAGAAGTTGTCGAAGTTGTTGGAGAGTTCAACAAGGCTTTTAACCCAACGCCATTGCGTCCTCTCCTCGTTGCGGTCAGGGACATCGGGTGCAGTCGAATTCTTAAAGTGTCCTTTGGATTGGGTGTCCACGGTGCTCGATGTCGCAGTCGCAGAACATACGACAAGCATGATAGCCCACAGGAGGAGCAGATTGTGCAGAGACGGTCGAGGACGGCGAGTGGCCGACATTGCGTATGCCTTTTAAGGTGACCAGCGGAAGGGAAAATGAAAAGTGGCATTGGTGAAAAAGAAAAAAAATCCTGCGACTCACGTTTCACTCACAACTTAAAGTATTCGGTTCAGTATGCTCCGCGCCTGTGTACCGATCTTTACAAGCACGGAGGATAGCCAGTCATTGAACGGCTAGCCTGATCGGGACTGACTCTGCTCAAGAGTGGGAATCCGGAACCTTTTAGCAACTAGCTGCCTAATGAAAATGCTCATGTCCAGCTTATGTTTAATCGATAATTTTTGCTGACTCTAGGTATGAAAGACGCACGGATCGCACAATCATACCGGACTTTAGAGACACAAACACATGTATTTTAAACGTCAAGGAGAACTGGCTTTGTGGCAAACTCTCTGTCATGTTATGTAATACGTTTTCGCGTTGCCAAGTTATGCACGTGCTAGGCTCAGTCTGGCTAGTCCACGGCATAAAGTGGTGTCCGCATACGTCGGGTCTCGTTCAGCGGGCAGTGCATCCAGCACCGAGGTCGTGAGGGTCTTCCATTTTTTTTTTAGCTCTGACTTAGTAAGAGCCCAGGTGGCCTGGTGCTGGAGACCGTCGCGTCGAGGGTGAGACTCGTTAGAGACCTGCAGGTGCCCGAGAGCACCTGCCCGAGGCGCGCCCCCGCGCTCGGAAGGAGGGCGTCACCCCAACCTTTTCCGAGCTGGAGTTGCCCTTGTCCTGGAATTATCGCATGCAACTAGTGAAATGACCGGTCAAATAGAATCCATGTGACACGGGACATCACGGCAGCTGTTGGCCATCATTAGCTATGGTGCTACTATATTTGTGGACGGACGCACTGCAGATTTGCTTAAATTTAGCCTTTAAACATAGTTTTCCACGATTGATCCTTAAGAAATTATAAGCTATCTCGGCTGAAACTCATAATATAACCAATTGACTGGAAGCTAAAAGCTGCTCGAATAGTTTCTATTTTTACTACAAAGACGATAAATCATAAGGAAAATCTCACCTGCCTTAAGTTTGACACTAGTTCACCAGGCTAGACACTAAAAGACGTTCGGTGAAGAATATGAGCACGTCCACAATTTTAGTAAATACGACAACTACACCACAGTTATAGCCTATATTGAGCACATCACGCTTGGTTGTGTCGTCGCATTTTATCCAATCGAGGACTAAGTTCTGTTGGACCGATTACGCGATTGTGCAGCTTGAATGAGCACTCCCGCATAGACTTATGCTCACATTTGGCATGCTCACCTCGCTAACACATACATTCCAATCGTCACGGCTTTACCATTATACGTTATTGTTTATATTTATGGTTAGAATGTGTTTTCGTTATATATTGAGCGCCGCTTAGTTGCAGCGAACCTTCCATGCGACTTCGAACTACATCGGTGCAGAAAGTGCCGCATTGCGGCGCTCAATACGCTTTTTAATTCTTTGCATCTGTTGGCCATTGCTCAAGCAATACCAGCACAAACACGCCGCCAATCAGTTCTTTTTAAAATTGAAACATACATTTAAGTAAAGCGATTAGATTCTACAACTTAATGCGTGTTGCTCACTCGCTGTTATCAAAGCAAAACCTTCTTTTACTGACGTCGGGCGGAGGTTTTTGCCTGCCAATGTCCAAGTTTGTAAAGCTACTTGTTAGTGTGTTTAAGCAGACACAAATATAGCCATACTATAGAGAACTACGCTGGTGCCAAATGAATGCTAGAGTACATACACATTTAATGTGAGAAATGGTATATCTTTAAAGACATATATAAAGCTGACATTTTATGTGAAAAGCGGGCTTCTCATCAAAGTCTCCTTGTGTCTTGTACACCAGTATGCATCATACTTCTAAATTAATCGTCGACTGCGCACTTGTCCGAAAAAGGCTACACTCGTGACACCGCACAGGCCCCATTTGTTCGTAGTCCTTCGCCCCAAACCTCTCTTAATGCTTTGCAGTCGTCTTGTTTGCACTCGCTTTTCCAACCCCTTCCACCGTCGTCTTTGTAGCTCGCTGGACTACTCGCCTTCGATGACAAGTAGTCGTTACATTTGTTGAAAGTATTTGTCATCCTGTTGCGCCACGTCTTCATACTTCTCTGCTGTTGTCTGATTCTCACTATTTAGAGTGGTCTAGTGGAGAGACCGAAAGTACCACATTTGAAGGATCTACAACCCGTGTAGTTTTGAACGAAGAGCTGTACTTGTATTGGGTCGTGGTTTTAGGTACATGTCGCCCCACATACCTTACAGCAGTGGCTCACTTTGGTTATCGCGGATACAGATTCCCCAGAGCAAAGCTTGTATCTCTCACTACAGACTATAACTAGGACTTCCTTAGGTGCTTGCTATTTGTATTATGGTGATGTCACGCCCTACGTTTTCCCGCTCCGGGCCCTCTTCGGCTTTTAGGAGATACATTGCTAGAACTAAGTAGCGATTCTGAGCTCGCTCTTCGAATTTCCAACATTTCGCGGCTTTAGCGCTAAAGCTGGTTGCAACACCGACTGGTGTAGCAGAGCTGCGTCGACTGTAGAATTCTTGTTCACATGCTATTAACTCGGTGAGGCTCTTGACTTTGAGCTCATCCGCATGCAGGATACAATTTACGCGCTCTGCTTATGACACTGCATCTAGTCTTAGCCTGCCAACGCTGGATCAGTTTGATATCCATATCAAGATCGCATGTTTTTTTGGAATACGGCCCTCGCTACTTCGTTGATGCGGTTCGCCTATCTGACTAAAAAACTGATACCCATTGTTTATTGCACACTTCGTTGGTCTGGTCCGCCTTCCTGATTTAGTAGCGACCACCATTTTTATTGGTTTTCATATCATTGTGCACCACTTACGTGCGTCCTTCCCACATTCGTGCGTTGTGGTCTTCCCCCGCGAGAAAGTACATTATATTTTGGACAAGGTCAAGGGCCAGCTTTTTAATCCCATGTCCGGGTTCCCCTCTTTAAGAAATTAGACCTTCGTCGCCTGGTGACGGCATAATAAGATTCCGAGCTTGTTTTGTCAACCATAAAGTTGGACGTTATAAGTTAGTCACACCACTGTCAATTCACATTCGCCAAGAGGAATCGGTTGTGCAAAAGATGGCTACATCAGCTACCAAGAAGGTATCCGGCAAATCTTTCTAATTTAAAGCTGTTACTACAGCCGTTTCGTCTATTTTTGTTCACGCCTACGGAAAAGCATCCGAAAGAATTCCTCAGGAAACCTTAAGTGTCTCTTTTGTGGCTTTTGTAGCGCCATTGAATTCTTTCAAATTTTCGCTTTCTTATTTTAGCACCTGACGTCGTGATGTTGTGAGAGAATTTACCATCATGTTTGGATAATGATGCACGTGACGTTAAATTCGCCCAGTCGGATGTTAGTGCTATCGAAGTTATGGATGGAGAAATTTCGTTGAATGTAGCCGACCCGCGCGCTTTTTGATGTGCAAAAGTGCCTTATAATCGAATAGCTTTAGACGGATATTTGGGTGCTGAAGTGGTTGATAGTACAGCACTTCAGTATGGTGTTATGTATTAACAGGCACAGCAAGTGCTAGCGACCTCTCAAGTGCTTTACTGTGGGATGAATATTTGGCAATTTGATCCCGAACTTACTTGTGAGGAAACTGCCAGAGCTTGCCTTTAAGGCACTCCCGTCGTTGCTGCCATGCCAGCCTACACCGCCAAAGTAGCTCCAGCCACTTTGATATACGATGTGAAAAAACTGACTTGTCGCAAACACCATGAGTACATCCACTTTTTTGTCTTGGCTTAGCAGATAGCCCTACGCTTGAGCAATCAGCTACAGTCAATGCTTACATGTGTCTTACCTAACGGCCATGGCATGTTTCTAAGCGTTTTGCTGTTCGGACAAAGTATTGCAGCGCTTGTCATCTTGCTGCCAATATTCGTCCTGGTACAAGTACGGCTATACTGTAGTGCATCACGGAATTTTGGGCTACGATTGAAGCAAATAAGATGTTAAAATATGTTTTTAGCCATGCGCCTCTTAAGTTGAAGGAAATCGAGAACGTCTAGTTTGTGCTCTCTAGCCCTTTATATTATGGCACATACTGTTGATCATAACCCGCTTAAGTTTTTTGTCTTGATGGATACAAATGCCGCTTTTCTCAGACACTACGACTTCTTTCGGATACTACGCTTTGGGTGCTGTTAAAATTTTTTTTGAGTAAGGCATTGTGTAGTATGGAATATTGCCAGAATTCCAAAGACTTTGATAAAGCCGTCCAAGCTTAAAGCCAGATTCGAGTGCATTTGTTCTTCTCGCTTTCATTTCTAGACAGGAGGTGCGGGTCTTTGAGGCGGTTCTACTAAGTTTGAATAGGATAAATAACCGCGTCTTCGGTCTAACCAAAATCATTTTTTAACTTACCAACGCATCGCTCCAGAAGAAACAAGGCTCTCAAGTCAGCAAGTAGTTGAAATCACGACTACTCTCTTCATGCTGCAGATGTACATTCCTGTTTTTTTTTGGTCCCAATTGCCCTCTTCTGAGTATTGTGCCTGTAATGTTGTAGCTCTATTGTTGACTGAAGAACCCCTTTTTTAAAACATCTGCGACGAAACGACCCTTATTACAGACTCGCCATAATAAAATTGAATATCCGCGACTTAGGCGAAAAAGATATTTATTATTTAGTGATTTACAGCCCAGTTCGTCCAGAAGACTGACCTGCTAGCCCATCGGGTCTGCCTTGCTACACTTGGTCTTAGGTGTTTTATATAGCTATAAGTCCTAGTTTGAACTAAGCTACCACAAGTCGTCAATCGCAGTTTGCCAGACTCCAAGAACTAATATAAGTTGCAATTCAAAGCCTAATATTTTCAAAATAAAGCGGACTTTTTTCCTTGGATTTGGTCAATTTCAAGGTTATCACTTGCGATGCAGCTGCTTTCTCAAATTGATATTCCTGCCAATATACGTAAGTGATGATATCGGAACCATGTGCTGCTTTTTTGAGCTTATCAATTTTGAATACTACAAATTATATGAAGTTCAAAACTACTAGTTTTGTGACACATGAAATGGAAATGTCATAAGTGTGGTAAGCACTAGAATGACCCTTTTACACTCAACTCCATCCCCAAGTAAAACACCTTTGGTTCATACAGGCCATGACATTTTTTCGAGAACCTTCTGACCATCCGACAATGGGATAGGCGTTTTGCGTAAACCCTTAATACAGCTGAGAAAACTTTAAAGTCTACTCTGATTAACAGACTTTTAAGTTACTTGACTGCCTTGCGCTTCGCATTTTTTCTCAACTGCGTCGTCTACATTTGATACTGACAATTCTCTCATGACAAACTTTAAGCTCGAGCTACACAAAACTCCTCAGTAATACCTTCGAGTGACGATTCAGCTTCATTATTAAGCACACGTGCTCCAAACGCGATTATTATCCTCAACTCAGCGACAACTAGCTTTTGCGTTTTGGGCCTAGCATAACCGGCGTCGAAAAGTAATTATGGCGAAACAAAATATAAGCCCTTCTCATGGGTCTGTAAATTGATAATCCTGGTAGAAGAACCTGTAATGATTTATTCGCGAATATCATGCTGACCTGATCGTCACACCCATCAATCCGTGATGCACACACCTCAAGCTCTACGGATGCTTTTTAACGTACCGAAGCTTTGTTAGGGCTAAGTCATTAACAACCTTCGCCCGCTCATTTTTTTATTCAACAGCAAAAGGACACTGCGCTCAAAGACTGTTTACATGTGCCTCCCGTCATAATTATATAGAAGCTAATTCTTAATTAAAATTAGTGACTACTAGGAGACTTGAAATGCCGGAAGAATTTATGCTGCCAGTTGTCTAATACGATTTAGGCAGCGCGGCAAGAAAATGACAATGCACCATTGACTCCGTCACCTAAAATTTCATAAAGCCGCGACAGAAGCTACAAATGCCAAATTGAACAGTTTTTGAGTTGAGCAACTGGTCAGGGTAGACTTCGCGCTCTTAAATAAGTAGCTGTGTGAAAAGGTGGTAGAGCTACGTAAATAATAAACAAAATGAGGCAAAGTGCTTGTTTAAAATTTTTTTAACGAGGTGTCACTGTTTATGCAAACGTTGTATGTGTGGTAGGGTAAATATTCGCCTTGTTGACTAAGCGAGAGACCACTACTTAGGCGTTAGAAAGATACTGCGAATTTTTATGAGATGGACAACAGCGGGTGCGCACTACTTAATGCTTGTTCTTCAAAGTCAACAATCCAAACGCCATACATCCGTGGTGCCGGTATCTTGCTTTTCAAATAGACCCTTCCACGATAAAAATATAGTTGCTTTAGTTCAAAATGACAGAGGGTGTACTCTAGCAATAGAGAGTTTTACATAAAATGACTAAAAAGCCGCATTAAGCAAACGATTTGCCCCCTTCTCGCATATAGTGCACGTAGCTCCGCCATCTTTTATACAACTGCAAATTAAAAATGCTTGACATCTCCCAATTACACATCATACTCAATTTAAAGACCAATGTTATCCGTCTACTATTGACATTGTCGTATAGTTCTTAGTACCAGTTGGCCATTTGCAAAAACTTGGATTAACAAAAGCCATAATCCGCGCGACCTTACGTTCTTTCTGCGGGTGCTTATAAACCGCTTTATATCTTATTAATGGATTTCACTTTCACTTCGCTTCACAAGAAGCTTGATGGCAAGCGTACCTCTCAGCGCTATTCTCCCCGCTACTTCATATAAGCATCCGTTCTGGGATTGAGTAAATATTCGTAAAGCCCAGAATCTAACTGCATTAGACGACGTCCTTTGCGTCCATTGCCTTAGTGTAAAATGCGGTCACCCGATTAGTTGGAGTTAATTTAGCCTTGCTTGCTGAAGCCAAAGTAGCGGATGTTGCTTTGTTCGGTAACGCCAAATAGCTCCACGGACATCACTCCTCGGGGTCTGGATGATCGAGGTTCTGCTTATCCACTGCTCTTTCGAGAAAAAGCCTCTCTGTGGCTGAATTCTTCCTAATGAGCGTCTAAAACGGCCTCTTACATAGTCACTACCTGAATTAAAGTATGACAAATTCCGCTTTCAGGCTATATATAGAAAATTGCGCGGGCAAGATTAAGAGCTCTAAGTGCTTGTCAAAGATCCCACGGCGCTCATTAATTAAAAGGCAACGAATTTGCGGAACACCGGTAAAAAAAATTCTATTGCGCACGCAACTTTGGACCATGGTGGAGTGACTTGTTCTTTACAGTCTACTATTTCGGCCGAAAGGGTATTTTACGGGCGAACAAATCCCGGCTCTTTGCCCAAAAATGCGCAAGTCACAGACTTTCGTTGTAGGCGTATGTTCAGGCCCACAGGCCGTTTTTGGTGAAAAGGCTCCTTTGCATGTCAAAGCGACCTTCTTATATGCGGGCTCTATTATTGCAAAATGGCCGGGCCGGGTTCTGCCTTGCCTTTTTGCTCATTGTTACAATCAAGTCAAGTTTTCGTATGGATACAAAGAGCGATGAATAATTTACAGTTATTTTATATTCAAGTGGTGGATATAACGTATCATTACTAGCGCTACGTGAGAGAGGTTTGGATATTATTGCACGACGAGCACCCATGCAAATCCTATGCCAGTTTGCTCACTAAAAAGACACTTGAACGCAATTGAGTTGCTATGTAGATAATATCGTTTTGTATAGACCTTTCTCTAAATTGCATGGTATTGTACACTATGCTCTTTAAGACTAAGGAAAGTGAACAGTCGTTTCCGAGAAATTTTAATTTGTCCGCACGCCTATTCTGTGCGAACAATTGTCCCATCCGTCACATGGCTTACTAGCAGCTCAACCCTTTGAGAGGCTACTGAGATACACTTTTGTTGCGGTGTGTTTATATAATAACTGCGGTCGTCCAGGAGTCCTCAGAGGCGACTCCTTACATATGTGCACTCTGCTAGAAAGCTGTCAGCTATCAAATACAGACAAAAGTTCCACTTTGTTTCAATATTGTTTGATAGAGATAGGTAAACATACTTAAGCCTTGCAGATATCTTTAGCGGAAATATCTCTTTTTTTCATTCCAGCCGTTATGAATTCTCAGTAGCAATATCGGTATGATGTTACCAGTGCTTGCGTTTTAACTGGTCGAGTTTCACTATTTCTTAAGAAAATAGACAATGGTTACTCTCGAAATACCCTAAGGTAGCGATTTTAAAGCATTTCTGTGCTGCTTATAAGTCTGGAGCACATGTTACTTGTTGGTAAAGCATATGGGTGCTTCAAGCATCATGTGCTCACCAACAATAAAGCGCCGATCCGCGCCAGCTGATTCAGTCTTTGCTCGGCTAAAGATTCCAAATATAGACAAATTATAGCAGGTCTGTGCTTGTTGCGTTGTCTATGCTTTCCCAGCCTAATTATCAAGAAGGACATAGCACGGCTACGGAATATAATCATCTTCGAAGCACTATGTATGCTCGTTAAATCTTAAATCAAAAAAGAGTTTGCACAAGAATGCCATTTCTAAATAATGACCTATTATAGCAAGCATTTTGTGTAATCATGTATCCATTATCGGTTCCTTTTAAATGACTAAGTATCCTTATTAACAAATGCCACGGTCTTTCCAACTGCCTACCTTGGTCGCTCTACTACTAGCTCTTCAACAAGCCTCGGCCAGCTGCAGTAATTGGTCCCATCGCTTTAACACCAATCTCAAAGGCGTCTGTGTTTGTAATGCAACACAGTGCGACACGGTCTCTAATAATTACCAGAACCTTATTCCGGGACAACTTGGTGTCTACACATCGTCCAAGGCTGGGGATCGCTTCAAGTACACGGTGCTGTCAGTCGACACCACCGCTGTTCGTAATCCCACCTACATAATCGACATCTCGACGCAGTACCAGCCAATCATTGGCTTTGGTGGTGCCTTCACGGATGCAGCGGCTATCAACGTCTACAAGCTATCGTCGCCTCTGCAAGAAACAATACTTAACCAATATTATTCCGACAAGGGCCTACAGTACTCGTTGGGTCGGGTTCCCATCGGTTCAACGGATTTTTCGACCAGAATCTACTCGTACAATGACCACCCGGAAGATCTAAATCAAACACACTTTTCCATCAATGTCGATCGCAGGTCAAAGAAACTCGACTTGATTCAACGAGCGCTCGCCACTTCAACGCGTAATCTCAAGCTCTTTGCGTCTTCATGGGCACCTCCTGCTTGGATGACGACAAAGAACACAACTCTTAATTGTGCAGTCAAAGGTTATCCCGGTGGGAAGTATTGGCGGTCACTTGCTCTGTACTATTCCAAATTTTTCAATGCCTACAAAACCGAGGGCATTGACTTCTGGGCCATGACAGTCCAAAACGAGCCGACCCGGTCCCTTTTTCAAATGTCGGCGTGGCAGTCCCTGCGTATGTCAGGGACCGTACAGCGTGACTTTGTTAAGACGGACCTTGGTCCGACAATGGCGGCGAATCATCCAGATCTTAAACTCATTGGGGGAGACGATCAAAAGGCGGGTATCTTGGATAATCTGGCTACGTTTAAAGACGCCGACTCGCTCAAGTATCTAAGTGGACTTGGGGTTCATTGGTACAGTAATCTAGACTTTTGTCTTCCGTTTCGTGGCAACTTTGACAAACTTGTGGCGTTTCACCATAAATTTCCAGAGGTTTTCCTCCTTGCGACAGAAGCGTGTGAGGGTTTTTTACCGGCTTGGCTGGGTACAGGTTCGGGTCCGTCTTTACATGACGATAACAAGAGCTGGAGGCGTGCGGAAAATTACTGTCGCGACATAATTGAGGACCTTAACGCCTTTGTTGGCGGCTGGACCGATTGGAACCTCGTATTGGATACCAAGGGGGGACCCAATTGGGCAAAGAATTTTGTCGACGCTCCGATTCTCGTAGACGAAGACACTGGTGCTGAGTTTTACAAACAGCCAATGTTCTACATGATGGGTCACTTCTCCAAGTTCGTTCCTCCAGGCTCGCGTCGCATTAAGCTTTTGAAGACCAAGACACTCAAAAGCTTTCACTGCACCGCGTTTGTGACCCCAGACAATCGAGTGGTGCTGCAATTTCTGAACCGTGACAAGGCGAACGTCACCGTTAGTGTGAAGCAGCCTGACGCAAAGACGTTTACACTGAAGCTGCGTGGACATTCGATGCAGACTGTCGTTCTTCCTGTGTCCGATGAGACGAGCATTCAAGTGTAAGCGTCGGGAATCCAGACCGGTATTCTTGAAAGTACTACTTTAATATATGATGCGATTATTGTTAATACAGGTGTATCACAGCTTTGGTGTACTAAGTTTCCTTATAGTACTTTGTAATTCTGCAGACAGTCATACGTTTGTCTGGCCGCATTAGAGATACTTTAAAGTATCACAAAATTTGTATTGCTTAATGCAAGCACTATATTGCATGACTCGATAGCTTTAGAAAACCACCAGGTGGCAAAAGCGCTACGTCGTGCAGACTACGATAGTCTTTTGTCTCATCAAATAGCTGCTCTGCGAGCGATCTTTTAGTAGCTGCTCAGCTCTTCATGCTAAGCACAGGTCTACACTATACAAAAAAATAGCTCTTGCGGTGTAGTATCTGTGCTATTTCCGCGCCCCGAACGCATGAGATAAAGAGCGGCGTTCTTCAAACAAGGAGTTTGAGGTGGCAATTTCGCATGCCAAATTTTGTGTCATGTCAGAAAGACACGATGAGCGAGCGTGGTAACCAAGTTTCTGCATCAAAATCTGAGCCATTATCTTAGATCGGTGTTCTAATGAATCACCACAAGCATAAGTTTGACGTCCCTTGATGCATTCTTCTAGCACTTGCCTGCGTTGACTTTAGTCGTACCATTGTTGTACGTAGAAATAACCAAGCAGAGAAGTGAGAACCTAACTTTGTTGACCGCTATGAGATGGATCAAAGGTATAGTGAGAGCGCTCGAGCTATCAAACTGCGTCCGGTATGCGCTTCTACTGCGTACACTTCTGAAACATTTAGCAGCCGCAAGTTAATGTCAAGCTCCCACTTCTCTGCAAAATGGCTTGTAAGAGAGGCAACTTCACCTATTGAGGTGACAGCTACCATTATCAGAACTTGCCATGCAGATAGATGGCTTTGGAAAGGAAGCGATTGCTGAGGCTTGCTCAATTTGCGAAGCCAGACGCTGAGGTCTTGGTGCTAGCAGCTTAATTACGCCCAAGGTGATTACCCTCGAAAATTGTTGGATACCAAACAAATATTTGATCGGCTAACTTTATCAATGTGAGCTCTACAACTGAACGGCACCGACCCTCTGGCTCGAGCGGTTAGCCGTTCGACCTAGGACCGGGAGGTACCTGGTTCGATACCCATAGGATCCGAATTAAGGCAGCCGGAGATAGGTCACTAAAGTGGACGAGCCATCACATCCGAGTGTGTGACTGTCCTACCAAGAACGCGCCCGATTGGGTAGTTTGGGTGGGGGACGCCCCATTGACCGAAAAAGCCCCATAGTGTAATGAGGGGTACGGAACCCGGTCCCAATATGGGTCGGATTGCTATCAGCATCCCGCGATAGAGACAGCTTAGTCCCAGAGCGTGGGTTTCGAAAGCTTAAATCTCTACAACTGAACGGCGCTTCGCAATAGTGTGACATTGACAAGGTAAATGCACTAGCTCAAGATAGAAGCCAGAAATCTGACGATCAAGCGTCTTAAAATGGTTGACAAGCTCTGGAGACGTTTCAGGAGTCTATGGTGGACACTCGACGATTTATGGCTCGGCTATGCAGTCGACTAGTCAAGTATAAATACACTGAGTCAATATCGGAGAGCTCTTAGTAAATAGTAGCTCATCGAGGTGAAAAATATGATTCTGGAGAAGTACAAGCAACATAAGGAAATAAATGTGGAGTGCGCGCTGAAGGTATAGATATGACGGCTGAAAAAAAATAAGACATTTGTTGCAAAGAGAGTAATGCCAGGAGGAACGAAGATGAATTGTTTTAAGCAAACATTTTGAAGCGAAACGGCTTAAGCAAAAAGGGGATCACCTAGAATTGTACGTCGTCGCGGATAGTGGGTAAGAGCTTTGACATGCTTGCTTGGGAGAACCCAGAATGGCCGATCTTTCAGGGACACAGAACGCATTGAGTGGTAGCTAGCAAAAAATAGGTCTTGTGCGGAAATTGCTTGAAATGTAAGTAGACGTATTCTTCAATCTTATCAATGTAGATAAGGAAGGCATCACGTGTAGGAGCTCATTAACATAAATGAACCGATGTAAACGGTCTCGAAAGATGGCGCGAGATATGCTTTGACATTTGTATATCATTTTTCGCAGTTTGTGGATAATTAGTGTGAGATGGATGCAATTTAAGTAGGCTCAAAACTTTGGCTTCTTGGTATACGGTATATCGCAACATTGTTGGTGAGCTTTCGGTATTCTAAAAAACTGATGGAACAATGCTTGAAGAGTTTACCAACAACTTGAGAAAGATTTTGTGAGAAAGAGATTTGTTCAGATCTGGGACAAAAAATTTATTGAGCCCGCATAAAGCCGGGCTGTGAAACAGATATACTGCAAGATGCTTCTCTTCGTAAGGGTGCAAACAATGTTGTCTAACAGAGGGTAAATACTAAAAGGTTAGTAAGCACGCAGGTAAACCCGATTAGCTGCTCGCCAAGCACGACGAACTTGATATATACACCGTACAAAAATTTTGTTTTCAGCAGAAGCCAAAATGAAGCGTGTACGCGTCTATACATCTCAAAATACTGTTCCTGTACATGGGCCCGAGAGCTTACTTACAACTTGCTTACTCGAAAGACGAGAAATTTTCACCTCCGAGATACCTTAGCGTTGGCATAATAACAAGTCCACATACGCTTTGAGGACAGGTGTGGAGTCACTCCCACCATACTCCTACAAGCAGCCAAAAGACCACAGAGTACGGACGAAGGGCTTGTCATTCCTGATCCATATCGCAACGGCCTTTTAACATTCTTACCGGAGCTAGTTCAGAGGCTCTCGCGATATATACAAAACGGCATCATCACGCCATTTCAAAGAAGTTTCTGGCGTCCATAAAAGCGTCTATACTTCACAATGATCTTCACATGAAAGCGCTACTTGTGTTGGCGGTCGAGAAACACCAAAGTTAACCCGTTACGCCTCAGCCGTGTACCTACCCCGTAAGGCGTATCAGCTACAACGTGACCGAATGTATGATCTTTAGATTGTAGTCGGAGTCGCAATTGGCGGTCGTACCCGACATTTTTAGTGATCCCAGACCCTTGATGAGGGTATGCAATCATTTAGGCTGTGATCATAAGCTTAACAGGCAGATAAACTTCCGCATATCTAAGTGTGAGGTCTTTGAACAGCGTGGAAAAGTTGATTATCTTGTATGGAGCTTTAGTGTCGCAAAACGCAAAGCGAAGCTACATGTATACTCGAACTATTTCAGAAAATCAGTGAAAAATAGGGTGCCTCACCACATTTAGGACAACGAGGGAACATCTCATAGATGCATAAGCCGCTTTGTTGAGTGCAACTCAGCAAAAAAACATTCATCCGCCCGAGAATATGGCGCCTTATTACATACGTGGAAGGTCCAATGGATGTTGATTGCTCTCATTTCAAACACTGACTATTGGGGGGGCAAGTTTTTTGATATCCAGCGATATATACACATTTAAGTTCTCTCTTTCGTATTTGTCAAACAAGTTCTTCTTAAACTTTTTCTTTAGAATTTGACAAACAGCTTCCTTTTTGCTTTTTGGAGAGTGCAATTGCATCCCTTGCCTTGCTGACTGTATTTTAAAGTGCGCTGACGTGGGGCGATAGATTTTCTATGGCATATTTGCAATCAACAAAGCGTTCCACGCATCCACGATCTTTACACTTATTTTATAAGTCAGCTAAGTCACCATAAAGGGTTGCTTAAATAGCACGAAAGCTGCAAGAATAAGTAAAGGATAGCCAGCTAAAACTTTTCTTTCGGATCTTTATTTTGAGACCACTTTCCTCAAGCTGCCTTTGCATCCCGTCGGCTAAATGTAATTAACAGAGCAAGAGATCTGAACGCGTCCATTTAAAATAGAGTTACGTTTTTTTGGATAAACATGAATGTTCTTTGTTTAATTTTCAGTGTTGTTGTATAACCCGCCTGTTTCAAAAATTCACGCTAGCTATATTAAACAAGTGCAATCTCGGGAGAGCATGAGTTGGCGCACACTATCGACCATTTCAAGACGACGTCAAAGCATCTGTGTGTAATGTGGAACGTCATAAGAGGTCTTACCTTTTTAAGTACTCCGAGTCTCATATTGGACGTGATGTACTGGAAACATCTTTTTGGATGGTTGCAACCATATTCGTAAGGAAGCCATACGGTGGCTGATCCTACTTCCTCCTACCGCTGATTCAATACGGCCGAAAAGTTGAGTGTGTGCTTTTAAGCGGCCAGTTGAGACTGGAGATGCATACTAAGTAAAGCTATTTTCGTTGCAGTTTGGAGACCTCGCAAGGATACGTGTAGAGGTCGATTTGTTTGAAAAACACATGGACCACATTGCCAAAAAAAATGCCATCTAGCTTCAAGGATCCGGTCACCCAACAATAACTCGCGACCTAATCACCACGACGTCAATCAAAAGCACGTACATTGGATTGCGCAGTAGTTGATTATTCATACAAAGAAGGCGAACAGGCGCTGTTTGACCATCAATATCGGCGGTACTTTTAACTTTTAGGCATTCTTGGGCGAAGCCGCATTTAAGGACACCCAAAGTCTGGATGAAGAGGCGTGATTATCAATGCCAAGCTGAGAACTAGAAGCGTAATTCCCAGCCGAAGTAAAATGAAGATTAATGGACAGCTGCTTGGGTACGAAGCGCCCATTGCTTCCTATATAGACCGCAACGGTCGCAACAGATACTTTTTGACCGCGAAGTAGGTCTGACGTTCGAATTAATGCCTTTACAAGCGTTTTCACAGGCTACGAGATTGTTTTTGCGAGCGTTGTCTTAAGTCTGAGGTTTCTACAAGCCCCTCGCGGGTGTAGATGCACTGTTTGTCAGTTATATCACTGAAGACGAAGGTATCTGCGAATCAATGGGGTATGTAGATCGATACCCTCAGGTTTTTTGCCGAAAAGATTTATGGAGCCTTCCATGCCAGACCTACTTTCAAGCGGAAGAACGATTTAAGACCGCAGGCACAAAGGCCGATTTTGGTACAGATGAGCTTTTAAAGCCAAATCAATTTACTTTGAAGTTCGCTTTGTCATTTTTAGATGGCCCGGCCTGCTGCCTGCTCGACAAAATCGACTTGTTGTACAAAAGTTAAGAATGATAAATAGTACTCTCCCCTCTCCAATTATATGAGCATTAGTTTCAAAGAGGGAAAATTCAACAGAAGTTGAACTTAGCTAGCTTTCCATTTACAAGGATGGAGGCTCACGACAGACATTATACCGGTACCTATACATATATGTATGCTGGTATATTTCGAACTGTTTAGATCTAATGAAGGGAACAATGTCATCAAACTGGATCGTACGCGCTAGTGAAATCAAATAATGCGCCTGCTGGGAGCCTTATCCGGCATTGGGTATGATCCATTCATTATGCTCAAAATTTGTCCATTAAATTCAGATTTCTTTCCAATGTGGTTCAAAACTTTTAGCTTGTCAGATATATGGTGGTGGTGAATTGGAAAGGATGTGCACAAGAATGATGAATAGTTCTACCATTCACGCAGATACTCGATAAACTTTTTTGTCGGTTCTCTCATTTGTGTTTGCTGGTCGATATTAAAAAAGCAAAAGTGTTCGATAGTTGCAGATTTTAAGATCGCCATTTTCATGCGACTTTTTATATCAATTAGATAGAAGTTTACAATCTTCGTTATGATATTTCTTTTCGAGCCACCAATCTTCGGCAAACACTAAATTAATGTATGCTTATTGCGTATGCGGCAACGTAGTATATCTCGAGCAGCTCGGAAAAAAAGAAGCTACGCGAAGGCGGGTCATTAGCATCGTAGGGCATAAAGGGGCAGCACCACGCCAGCTAATTCGTCGAGCTTTAAAAAAATACTAGTGCTAGCATTATTATATGACAGATAAGCGTAAAGTTACACTCCACTTGAGAATAACATATTTATTGTTTGCTTTCTTAAGAAGCTCACCTTGTTTTGACATTGTAAGCTCAAATTCTATGATCCAATCGATGAAGTCGGTGCAGAAATAGACGAAATCTACGCACGATTTAAGGTTAATCTTGAGCTACTGCGTTAACTTTTTCTCAAAGATACTCCTTTCCGCTCTACACAAAAAAAATAATAACAGCCAATCATCATTACTTGCAATCCTAATCTTAAAAAAAAGGCGGACTTCGATACGCAAATTCTTCCGAAAACGAGCAAGAGCAACCGTCGCTTTCCTTTCTCTCTGTGCGCTCGTATCTCTCATGACAGAGCCTTTAAGTGCCTCCACCAGTGGTACAGCTGTAGCCATCAGCATTGATGATCGATCTACCAGCATTTCGACTGTTATTTCACCTTCGCAAGCCGAAAAACGCACGGCTACCGAAGCCTTTGACGGGTCCTTTAATGGGGATATCCGGGACAGTGTCACAACGCTCGACGACGTCGTAGTCTCTCCACTTGGGAAACGAACCAAGTTGCTGGATGACGAATTGCCAGATGTGGACGATAACGAAGAGTTTGCTCAGCAAGAGGAAGATTTGGACGCTGATCTTGCGCTGGGGTTAAAGACTCACGAAACGGGACAAGAAGTGGATGAGGACGGTCTGATTATGGCTATCGATGGTCCAAGGATCGAGCACGATGACTTGAGTGTGGGTCATAATCCGGACGCGTCCGATTTAGCGCTTTCCGAAGAAGAAGTGGACGATAGCGAAGCTTTGACGTCGCAGAATAATGAGATTGACATTGTGGACGTGGATGAAGAAGACGATGAGGGGTCGGCACCACCAGTGAATGACCAATTCAGTGACCAAGAGAAAGAGGACGACGAGGAGACTGCAAGAGCGATAGTGCGGGCTCAGAACCAGCGGGAAGCTCGAAAGCTATTGCAGCAATTGGACGACTCGGCACGCAGTAAAATGTGTCTCATGGCACTGGAAAAGTATGGTGAAGAGCTGTTTTATGGACACGAAGAAGCGCGAGATGCCATTCTAGTGGATGCATGTGCCCAAGACTCGGTTCTGTCACTCATGCGGGATGCTATTAAAGTGAGGGACCTGTACTTACGAGGCTCTTCGGCCGCGGCACCCGTGGAATTGGATGATGATGGAGAGACTGGAGGATATGAAGATGAGGAAGAGGAGGAAGATGACGGCGACGAGTATGAAGAAGAAGAAGATGAAGAAGAGTTTGATGAGAACAATGACGACATTGTGGTGATTTCAGAAGAAGAAGATGGAGACGAGAAAGGTGACAGTCAAGTCCAGAACAGAAGGGAAAGTGCTAATTTGAATAGTGAGAGCGAA
Organism: Plasmopara viticola; assembly: GCA_001695595.3. NCBI lineage: Eukaryota > Oomycota > Peronosporomycetes > Peronosporales > Peronosporaceae > Plasmopara > Plasmopara viticola. The sequence goes on along the minus strand of MBPM02000039.1, from coordinate 681,891 downwards.
GAGGAGATTGAGGCGCAGATTGGTGCTGAAGGCGCTCGTGAAGAGGAGGACATAGTTAATATCGAGACAGAAGCAGGGCAGGACGTGGCACTGCTTAGTGTAGGAGCACCATCAGATGGCACAGCAACGTGAGGTACATGTCGTTCTTTATTTTATAATTGTCAGGTCCAATCAACCCATATCGCGTAAGTTTCGGCTTCATTTCTTGTCTAACAGCTGTGCAAGCTCGTTTGGGCCACTGCATTTCTGTCCTCGCCTTCTCTTTCCACTGCAATGGCTTGAGCGATCTTTTCTTCCTTTGTCTTGTGCTTCATCACGCGTGCGGCGATGATTGTAATGTCATCCGGCATCCCACCGCCCCATAGCAAGTCATTTTCCTTGGCAAGCCGTGCAAAAGGCGAGTCACGCGAGCGATCCAGCGACAACTCGTACGCTTTTGCCACCAGTTTTCGGGTCATCCTCGCCACATCCGGCTCTGCGCGCACAATTTCCAGTAACACGTCTTCGTCCACATTGTCGAAGAGTCCATCCGTAGCAAGGAGAATCAAGTCGCCTTCCAACACAGGAACGCGTAGTCGGACCCCATTCTCGGGCGTTTCAAACAAAGGTTTCTCTCTCGTCTGGGAGTGGATTCGACTCAAGTCGTCCACGACGTCACTCACGAGATCAGCACCCGCAAAGCCTAATTGAAACGGACAGTTAAAGTAGTGCAGTTGTTGTGGAGAACGGTACGTCACGTGCGCTCCTTTTCGTCGTCCAGCAGGCGTCAAGTCCTGGTCCCGATTCATAATCTTTCGCATAAGTGAGCCATCCAATGTACCCCGCAAGCGCGCCGTCTCGAGATCCGAGGTCTTGTCACGAATGATTAAGAACCCAGAATCGCCTAGATTGATCCCGTGCAACTCTCCTAGCTCCGGATCCAATGCAAGGACACACGCCGTGGAACTTCCGACGATTTTTTTCTGTAAAACAGTCGACCATGCGGCATGCAGCACTTCGGACGGCTCGATATCGTGATCTTTTGCGTACGACACTTGCACGGCTTGGTGAGCTGCCACCATGAGTTCCCGTGCGTACTGACGAGCACTCACGCCCTTTTCAAACCACGACCCCACGCCATCCGCCACTCCCATTGCAAGCACATCCACGGGTCCGTGCGTGCCTTCAGTGATGGTTGGGATGGACGGCGTCATATCATTAGGACTGTTTTGAAGAGCCAAAGCCGACGCTCCTCCCATTTCCTCTCCATGGGGCACAATCCCCAAAAATACGCGTCTTCTCCACCAGTTTCCTTCTTTTGTGGGTGGGGAATTGACATGGCGAACGAATGAAGGTAGTACGTCCAATAATTCGGATGCACGTGCTCACTGTACAAGGGAGAGCAGTGCTTTCAATCAGTGATTTTCAGAGAAACAGCAGCGTACGTACTGTTGAACGATCGTGTGGTCAAGCGATGTATTGGCCGGTAGTCCCTTGCGCGGGAGGATTAAGTTGATATAGTCCGACTTGGCGCTGCAATAATGTACGATCAATTGTGTTACAGGAAGCTCGTTTTAATCTTTTTCATGGCTGTACCTTGTAGGATCAGGATTCGACTGTGCATCGTGACGATGGATAAGCGACGCAATATCTGTCAATGATACCGTGCCCAAAAACTTGCTTCCTTTCAACACTGGCAACTCTCCAACTCCAGATAATGCCATCACTGCTCGACACTGCGTACACAATAATTATGTGGGTACAAAATTCCCCCCCTTTCGTTCTCCCATGTACGTACATCTTCCAGCGAGTCTTCAGGCGACACATACAGCACTTTACGAGCTGGAATCGCCACTTCCGACACCTAAAGAAGACCCTAAGTCTGTGGATCGAGGAGCATCGACTGCATACGACGTACCTTTACGTTCCAGTCCGTCCGCTTCCCCGTCGAATGCATGCGCACGACCTTTTGCAAGGCCAATCGATACGTGATCAGGCCTACGATTTGATGTTGCTTGTTCACGACTACAAGAGTCGCTGAGTTCTCATTCTGTGTCAGACACTTGACGGCCTCGTCCAACGTTTGATCCTCGTGAATATAGTTAATCTCTTTACTACGAAATTGCTTAGCCACTTCCAAAAGATCCGCCACCTGCATACGAGGCAGCGATGGAACCGACTTGTCACTCAACCAGCGACTCCATGTACTGAAGAAAAGATGTGGCGACGTAAGTGATGGCCACGAGGTGCACAAAGTGGCGGAGAGGCGCGACAGACGTACGCAGCGGCGCCCAGATTCTACGAGCCGGTGCATTATTTTTTTTCAAGCAATTTTCAAACATGATGCGATTTTGCAAGGACGGGGTTAAATGCGAGTCTATACAATTCAAAAAGGTGTACGAAATTCGTGATGGTGTTGGTGTCAGATCGCTTCAACGCATAAAGTGCTTTCGCTTCCTTTACGAGCTGATAAGGAGCTCGTTTTATTTTAATGTCTCCGTGGACTTTGGTTAATCCGTTCGTTGCTGACTCCTAGTCTAAATGCAAACGTGCATACTAAGTAGGGAATGCTAAAACAAATTGATTAAATCAATTTGCTTAGTCTAAAGCATTCATGAACTGGCTGCTGGAAGTAAAAATTAACTAGATTGACGAAGCGTTTTCAGAGTAGTGATAGTGCCAGAGGTCGCTGAAGACCAATGCTATAATGGGCTCTTGTCCGCAACAACATGAATTGAAGGAGGAATCCGTTCATCATATTTGAGCTCTTCTGCTTATGATTTCGCGTAGATGAGTTAAAGCCGGCCAAGCTAATTGACAATCAACAATATTGCTTCATTAGTATTGTGTCGACTTCGTCACTATAAAATGTTTCAAGATTCAGTAATGCTTAGATTTAGACTTTAACAATTTTTGTTCATGGCTGGCTGTTTTTTCAATGTGTCGAAGAAGGTTTAGCACGGCAAGTCATCATTATTATCGACGGCGGCTGGTCGCTTTTTTGCATTACTCGAATTGAGTAATTATCTCCTTCTTCGCCAAAAAAGATAAACTTATCATACATATTACACATTAGTGATCGCTACAATTTACATCAAGTGCAATCTAAACAAATCTTCGTTGATACTAGCAGTTTTGAATAACCCCCTGGCCTGCACAAATAGAGCATTTATGTGCTATATACAGCTGATCGGACAGATATCGATGAACAAATATGACGAGACAATATTTGTTGCACGCTACTACCGAAGTTGCGTCATTGAAAAATTAAACATTGGTGAAGCCCAAATATACATGTTCCGGCATCGTAAGCCGTACTACTATAAAAAGTGACAAGATTCTGAACCCGTTGAAGGAGAATGACGTTTGTCATGCCAGCAAATGATTGTATGGGACTCCTTAGACATGCATATGTAAGCTTCCGAAATTGCAATAGACTAGAATAATGGGTTTCCGCCCTCAATGTTCATTCGTTTTAGTAGCTTACAGATTTTTCATTTTTGTAATCGATGAAAGAGATGGTATATTTGCAAAAAGGTATTAAATCGATCAACTCACTCGCAAAATAATTGGTTCGTTTTGGACCTCCAAGAACATCAGGAAACACTCAGTCTAGTCACGACCATTTAAATTTGTGATCATGTTGACTATTTTTTCCTACAAATCCTTATCTATAATAGCAATTAATATATTTGCTCAATTTATTAGCTCAAGATATAAGACTATTTATGACTTAGCAAACCATTTACATCATGCACGGGCGCGTAAAACGGATCGAGCACGAAAAGGAACAGCAGAAAACGAATGAACAGCGTCAAGAGGAGCTTTCAAAGGTGCACATGTATCATGAAGTGGCTGGCAAAGTGCTGGAAATGAAGCGCCAGCAGCTCTATGAGTCTTCTGTGTTGCCCTTGACCAGCCATCTGTTGCTGCTCAATCCCGAGTTTCACGTACTCTGGATTTATCGGCGCCAAACCATCGATGCACTGGCTCAAAACGCCACGAATCCAGCGACTGAATGGCAAGAAATGGCCAAAACGGAATCAAAGTTGACCCTCGTAGGCTTAATTTCGTATTGAGGACTAGCTCCACATTGTAATCTTGCTTTTTTTTACAGGATGCACTGCAGCGTAACCCCAAGTCGTACTCGGCGTGGTTCCAGCGCAAGTGGATCATTGACCGCGGACTTGGGGACTTGAATAAGGAGATTAGCCTGTGTGACAAGCTCTTAAATTTAGGTAAAAACGTTAACACCGAATGCTTTTATGGCTTTGAGTAACACGTTGTTTCTCAAATGTTAGACGAGCGAAACTTTCATTGCTGGAATTATCGGCGACATGTGTGCAAGTTGGCTGGTATATCTGAAGAAGACCAACTAGCATTCACAACACAGAAAATTGAGCAAAACTTTTCCAACTACTCGGCTCTGCACTATCGAAGCATTACCCTGCCCAGGCCGTTGACAGCGGCCGTCTTGTCCGATGAGATTGGACTTATGCAGCAGGCGGTTTTTACTGAGCCAGACGATCAGAGTGCCTGGTTTTACTATCGCTGGTTGGTCACATCGATGGTAAAACTGATTGCATCATCTGGCGAGGCTACTACTGAGTTCTTAAAGAGCCAAGTGAAGTGGCTAGAAGAGCTGCTGGAATTGGAAGCAGAGGCCAAGTGGGTTATCGTCACGCTTGCTGACCTATGTGGTCGTCTTGGTCGGATTACGAGTGTCAGCGGGTGGGAAGCAGCAAAGCATCAGTGTGTCGAGTTATACGAACGTGCGATCGCACTGGATCCAGATCACCGCGCCTTTTACGAGGACATGAAAACAAAATCGAAGTAACTCTTAAAGATACTATTATGTTTTGTCATAAACCTCTGTATCGTTATATAAATACTTTGCCACCAAAAGTGACAAGGAACCGCTTGCCTCTAAACCCTAAACCCTAGTGCAAGGTTTTTAGCCCATATTATAAACCTGCTTCTTAGAACAATGATCTTTTGTCGCGATCGTTATTAAATTATCAGCTTCCTTTCATACGTGAAAACTCTTGAATTTGAAGACACTCTGCTCGGTCTCCTAATACTCAGTATTAGAAGACTGAGCAGAATGTCCACAATCATCGACAGTGCCGAGAGCATCAAGATTGTGCGAGCCGCATCGTGGCATGAGCTCATTGATGTTTTTGTTGCTTATCGAAATGTAGAGATCAACCTTGATGCTCTTGATATACCCTGCTTAGTCTGTTGATACTTGAATGATTGCTCGTTCATGCTAATTGATATTGAAACCTGCTTCTGAAAACAATGGTTTTCTGTCGCGATCGTTATCAAATTAACAGCTTCCACACGTATGAGGATTTTTGCATTGCAAATATTCTATAGCCTACACCAATGGGCCAATCAGAAATCGTTATTATAGCTTAGGGGTACTGTGTTTAAGGGTCTGATCAGCGGCTCCCAATCAAAAAATAAAAAGCTGAATGCCTTTTTGCTCATACACTCTGCCTGCAACAAAAATTTGCGACACTTTGAGAAAGCAAGCGTCGACTCGATAGACGCTGGGCCCACATCCACAAATACCGCACGCAAGCGGCCAGCCTGAGGGTGCTGAGCTACGCGATAAAGCACTGTCGTATGCTTTATCATATACACTCGATCGCATCTCTCCCGTTTTTCGGATACAAAACAAATTTGTCTTTGGTGCTCAGCTTCGTCAGATTTGAAAAGGCCGCGCAGAATTTGCGTGCGGTAACAGGATTCTTTAATTCTTTTCTGCATCTGCCATTAGCAAGATTTATAAATTGCAAATACAGAACCGAGCTTTGTTAATTCTCCATAGATAGCTAAGCCTATCCAAGGTCAAAACTTCAAAAGCACGATTCATCCATAGACACTCTTACGACAATGTCAACGCACCCACCTTAGAGGTCCTATGAATTATCAATCTCCGAGCCTCCAGTCCTTTAATTTCCAATAGACCTATTCGCATCATTATTTCCTCATTCGACCTTGTTCAGATAACGATCCGACAACTAATATTGTCTACAACCACTAATATGTGTTAAGTAGAAAGTAGAAATGAAGTGAATATATTTATCCTGACCAATGAACGGCTACCATATGGAATTATAATTGTGACGTACTTGAAATTACTGTGAAGGCATCCACCTGTTCAACATGCATTCAGCGGTGTAATTTTAACACTTCCACTCACCGCTAGTGCTGTGTGTCCTTTGTTGCTGACTTGGTCTTGATCTCGGAGTCTTCGCGCAGATACTTCAGCATCTTGGTTCCAAGTGCCTTGGTTAGCATATCTGCAAGCTGACTCTTCGTATCAATGTAGCCAATCTTGAGTAATCCATTCTGAACATTCTCCCGAATAAAGTGATGTCTGATGTATACGTGCTTTGTACGTGCGTGGTAGCCCGCGTTGTTTGCCAAAGCTATCGCACCTTGTTTGTCTTCCCATATTTGCGTGCATCCCACTTGTTCTTGACCCATGTCCTTGAGAATTGCGCGCGCCCAAAGCACTTCTTGTGTGCACAAGCTTGGCGCCATATGCTCTGCTTCTGCGGAACTTAGTGCAATGGTTCTCTAATCTTGGACTTGAATACAACCGGAGCTTTCCCAATGTTAATCAGCACACCTGAGACAGACCGTCTGCCATCGGTGTTGCTACCCCAGTCAACATCCGAAAAAGCTTCAACAATCACCTTTTCCGTCCCTCTTTGGTAAACGATCCCGTGATGACGTGTCGAATTTAAGTAGCGCAATACACGAATTGCGGCGCTCCAATGTGGTAACCCCGGATTCTCGAGAAATCGAGACAGTTTTGTCACGATGTATGCGACGTCCGGCCGAGTGCAAGTTGTAACATATAGCAGACATCCAATTTGTGAGCGGTATGGTCTTGACCACATCTCCGAACGCTCAGCTGCTGTACTCGGTGACTGTGATGTTGACAGCTTGAGACCAAACGTACACGGATTGTCGACGTTCTTGGCATTTTTCTGTCCAAATCGCTCAGCCACGTCGCTAATGTAGCGTGTTTGCTTGATCGTTAGTGTGGAAGCTGTCATGTCGTGGTCGATCTCCATGCCCAAGATGAACTTTGCCATACCGAGATCCATCATCTTGAAAACACCTTTTAGCGTCGCTCGTCTTGGCTGCAATGATCATATCATCGACATAAAGACATACGTACACAAAACCTTCTTTCACTTTCTTCACGTAGACGCATTGATCCGCTCCACAACTTTCAAAATCGTTCTTCTTGAAGACGTGATCGATCGTCTTGTTCCAAGCGCTTGCAGCTTGCTTGAGTCCATATATAGCTTTGTTCAGCTGACACGCAAATCCTTGAGCTCCCTTGACACCAATCGGAACGCCCATGTGAACACGATACGACAGCACACAGTTGAGAAAGGCGGTGTCGACGTCCGGCTGTTCCATTTTGTAGCCTAATGCCGCACACACTGCGAGTACAACTCGAATTGAGTTCATGGTGGCCAATGGAGAGTAAGTCTCGAAGAAATCCACGCGGGATTTCTGCTTGAAATCTCTAGCCACCAATCGTGCTTTGTAGCGCACAACACATTCATTCTGGTCACGATTCTTAGCAAAGACCCAGCGGCATCCAATTGTACGTCCAATTGATCTCGTGGAACGAGTGTCCATTGTTTGTTTTGGTGATGCGACTATAATTCGGCGTCCATCGCTTGTCGCCACTGTTCTGCCTCGTCACTAGACATTGCCTGCGCATACGTGGTAGGCAAGTCTGATTCTTCACCAACACTCAACCCTAGAATACCTTCAGCTATAAGGCCGTCTTCATCAATCCTTGCACGCTTTGAAGATGGTGGTCCATTGCTTACTTCCAGACTTTCATCAGCATCTGATCCGTTTGCCAACAACAACATTGGTTCATGTGTACGCCTTGAACGTTCCACTTGCGGTCGAAATACCAATCGATCTTCCTGTGCATCCAGTGTACGAGTTCTGTACTCTGTCAGTTCAGCGTGTACTGAGGTGGGTAATCGAAGCATCTCGACATTTGACTCATTTGTGTCGGACTCCTCCTCATTCATTGGATCATCTGGAATATCATCTTCTGCTTTACACTCCATAGGTTCATCTTGATCTTGTTGGTGTTCTGTCGGCCCGGACACAGCACTTTCATCGTTGTCTTTGGTAACGCGTATCAATTTTATTTGCTTGGGCAGTTGCGTCTCGTAGATGCCGCCCACTTCACGCTCGTCCAGCTTCACCGACCGTGACACTGATATCTTGTCTTTCTCCAATGCGTAAACTCGGTATCCCTTGGTGTCTTCGGCATAACCAAGGAACATGCACTTAAAGCTTTTGGCTTCGAGCTTCGTCCTCCTCACTAGGTCAACGTGCGCATATCCAAGAGACCCAAACACCCTAAGATGATCCATCCGAGGATTCATCTTGAATCCCAGTTCATATTAGGTGTTATTTGGGTGCATTGTATTAGGAGAGCGGTTGATCAGGTACATCGCAGTGCTTACTGCCTCTGCCCACCAACATGTCGGAACACACTTGTAGTGTATCATGCTCCGTGCCTTTTCCATTATCGTACGGTTCATTCGTTCTGCAATTCCAATTGGTTGGGGACTGTATGGTACTGTACGCTGATGTATGATACCGTTCCGCTGACATAAATCCGTAATTGTTTTGTTGACAAACTCCGTTCCGTTGTCCAAACGCAGGCACTTGATACGGGTTCCTCATTGATTCTCATGCAGTGCTTTGAACATCTTGATCTTGTCGGCAACTTCACTCTTCTTTGCCATAAAGTAAGCCACCACATACCGTGAATAATCATCCACAAAAGTCAAAATGTATTTAGAACCTCCTTTCGAAAGTGTCTTTATGGGTCCCATCACGTCTGTGTGAACTTATTCCAATACACGTGATGTCTTTGTCATGAAGCGTCCTGGAAAGGCTTCGATCGTCTGCTTGCCCTTCATGCATCCACCACACAGGGTCTTGATACCTTGTTTTAGCGCAGGAATACCTTCTGTGGATCGGATTGTCTTCACTAAAACGTCCTCACTTGGATGTCCCATACGAGCGTGCCATAACTCCCACTGACTATCAGCTCCCGAGAATTGCACTAATCGTGCCTCCTCTTGCTGAGAATCCAGTGTGTAAGCTTTCCCATTTCTTGTCCCTGTTGCTAAAGCTTCGTTCTTGTCCCAAATGGTGCACAAAGCACGCTGAAACTCCACACTTAGTCAACGTTCGGCAAGCTTTCCTACCGACAGTAGACGTCTGTCAAGTCAAGGGATAAGCAACACGTCTATCATCGATATGCGTCTTCCATCTAAGCCGATAAGCTTCACCGTTCCAGCTCCTCGTCGCGTAACTTTCTGCCATCTGCAATTGTTAGCTTGACGTCGTCTTTAAGTTGCTTGAAGTCGATCAAGTCACTTCGGTGAGGGGTCATGTGTGACGTCGCACCACTGTCAATTAGCCAGCTTACTGATTGCTTATTGCTGGGCAATGCTTTGTAGATAAAACTATTTTTCAGCAGATGTGACTTTTTGCAGCCTTCACAAATCGACAGCTGTGAGACTTGAACTCACGCGGATTACCCCAATAGATTTCGAGACTATCGCCTTAATCGCTCGGCCAAGCTGTCTTAGCACTGAAGACAGCACTTGTCCCCCACAGCAAACACTGCATCACTACCGCTACAACGGTTTCTGGAACGGCTCTCAGCAGCTGGACAGTCCCGTTTCATACGACCATTCTGGTCACAATTGAAGCAGTTTCCCTGAAAGCCGCCGCCCTTGCGTGGCGCGTAACTCTTGCGGCCACTTCCTCGTCTGCCCTTGATCCGTCCATCATTGTCTATGGCCCAAAACGCATTCTCACTTGCTTCCTTCTTCTGTAATATGTCTGACTCCTTCAACAGCTCCTCCTTGACTTCGATCAGAGTGATGTCCTTGGCGTTCTCCACGATAAAAGAAATCATTTCATATTCCGCCGGCAAGCTGCTCAGAAGCGCCACTAGCTGTGTTGATTCATCCATCGGCTCTCCCGTCGTCTGAAGTCCCACGACCAGCTCATCGAACGCGTCCAGATGTTCCACCATGCGAGTGCCACTCTCCGTCTAAAACTCATGAAGGCGCCGTGTCATCGTGACACGGTTGTGCAGAGTGGAACGATGGTAGAAATCGCGAAGCGTTCCCCATGCCTCCAAGGCACGAGTAGCAGACCGTATCTTGGTCTGGTGTTGAATCTCGACGCCCTGGGCAAATATACCGAATGCCTTGGCGTCATTCACGAGCCACGTCTCCGTTATTTCGCTCTCGTCCTTCGCGCTCATAATGTATCCCAGAAGCCCTTTTCTTGCGATGGCCATCCTCATGTCGAACTCCCAATGGTAGTAGCTACCATCTCCTAGGAGGACTTCGGTGCGCTTGGTAGTCATGGTGGCGAAGGTGTGGTGATGCGAGGCTGTTGTTTGCGGCTGTTAACCTGTTGAGTAGAAAGTAGAAACCGAAGTAAATATATTTATCCTGACCAATGAACGGCTACCATATGTAATTTTTATTTGTGACGGACTTGTAATTACTGTGAAGCCATCCACCTGTTCAACATGCATTCAGCGGTGTAATTTTAACACTATATCGTCGGGTAATTATCTATATGCGCTTTCAACGGTTGGTGTCAAAACGATACTGGCAAAATAGTACTTGAAGAAGAAAAGAGAAAAAAAAGAGAAAAAACACATATCATGTCTGATATTGGCGAAAAATAGTCCTTAAGTCATCCGGCTCTAAGTTTTAGTCTATCTGCTTAGAGCGGTTCAGTTAAGGCGGGATGATGTAGATAAATAGATTTCATTACACTTAAAGAAGGGATGATGTAGCGAATACAATAGGCCACGACTTAGAAAAGGTATTTTTAGACGAAATCCATTATCTTAAAAAAAACATACACTTTCGAGTGCCAAAATCCACCAATACTTTATCCAGATGCAATCGTATCCCTTGCCAAGTAAAATTTTTAGCCGACATTTGCAAAGTCAGGAATGTTTTTAGTAAGCAAACTATCGTCAAGTTAGACGCTTAGGGGGGGAAGGTTTTCTGAGCCTCCTCCCTTACCTTCACGCTTCGAAGGATAACATAAAGTGATGTCACTTTTACGTCAAATGGTGTTATGCGTGTAAATTGCCGGCACCATCATTGAGTGAAAACTCAGCCACAAATACCTATAAGCTTAAAGATGTAGAGCCTTAGCGCACGGATTGTACAGCACTTTCCTGATACATAGCTGCCTCGTTTTGTCTGTCCGACTCTCTGTAAATGACTTGTTTCTAACATCGGCAAGCGGGTCACCATTTTAAACTTAAACGCAACACCTAACACGGGTCCCTGTATGACACTGACGTGTCCGATAGTCCTCAAAATTTGAGATGCAGGCTAGTTATTCGTCACACAGTTGTAATTATTGGAACAGGAGCCAAATGCACAATCATTCTAGGCGGCACAATGCTCACGCGGCCATTATTTTTTATAAACTAAATACATATACAAGACATACGCACATTTAAAGATTTTACGGTACAGGCGGGCTACGTAAACTAGCTGACGTTTGACTTGGGAATTTGACGTTCCCACAGGCCCTCACATTGGTAACCAATTAAATGGTTATCAGTGTGTAGAGACCGTAATTTGACTCATATGGCCGCTAACTTGAGCATCAAATGCCTCCAGAAGGTTCAAAGATGACGGCTTGGGATATGTTTATAGAGCTCATAAAGATCATCGGCTGCTTATGATCGCAAGTTCTTCCGAAGGCTCAATTCACTCAATTTTGGTATTTTCGCATGCAAACTAGAAACGCATTGAAGGCTTCGATTATACCTGTCCAATAAGCCTGATGATTAATTTCGTCAAACGACTGCTGATGTGAATGACTCACTTTGTTTTTACGCAAAAGGGTACCAGAAAGGACATTAAATTCGTCATGCTTATAACATCAAATTTCAAAATAAGTATGATAATAAACTATATAAATACTTAATTCACCTTTTCGGATATGGCGGCACAGAAGACTAATTCCGCGAGAAGCTACGAACATATGATTATCGTTAAAGATTCGGGCAGGTTGACCACTGTCATCACCAATTTTTAGACTATATACTACACAAATCACTAAGAAATAATAAAAGTGCAATTACCCTTGTCGAGAATGAGGCCGTTCCGTTTTTGCCTGGGCTGAAGTGAAAGATCTCTATACTGTTCACCTTAATCAAGATATACGCGCATAAAAACGACGTGACATGCTTTGTCTTATTTGTCAAAGCCAGAGCAAGTGCATGCTAAAAGCCTTCCTTATGTTATCAAAATCCTTTTTGTACTAGCTCTCTCGGTATCTTTTTTATATCTGTATGACAAAAGCTTTGTGAGATCCGCCTAGCCAGCACTATGATTGTGCGAAAGTCTTTGTTGGACTAGTAGCTTCCTCAAGCCTTATTTTTAACATGTCATAGACGGCTTTTAATTTTTGAGGATCTGTTTCATATCCTACTTCACCATTCTAAATCGTAGGTAGCCGACTATAAGATCCAGTCGATTGTACTGTGTACACCAAGACCTATTGTAAACATAGCTTTTCTTGGAAAGTATGTCCGCGCAGCGCGCTGCACCATTCAGCTTATAACAAACATGACCTAGCCAACAATTTCCGCCCCTTTTGTGAGCGCCGAAAGTCGGTGACGAATGTAAAGATTTTAGATTCTACAGCATGCCTATTTTTTTTCACGAGAATATAGTAAAGGACGATCTTGATCCATTTCAGAGGCCATAGTGACATTAAATTCACCTGAAATCAAATGGTCAGCTACTTGGCTTTTCGGCCAAGAAGTATCAGCAAACTTATACTGCTCATATACAGTGCCCTATGCTTGGTGTCATAGTACTTCGTAGCTATGCATAGTATTAATACCGCGCCCCACATAGCTCAAAAAAAATTAAATCTAATAAACTTATTGAAATCAAATATTAACTTTCAGCTAGACACCAAATCCAAGTAACCTTTATACAAGCATATACCAAATCAATTATATGTTACATTTCTAGCAGAGCTAGGTACCAGCTCTTCTCGGTACACCTGATGTCCACCATGCCTTGGAAACTATATTACCTGCTTGTAAATCGTTGATCCCTGATCTTGGTCATACAGTGTTACTGACTTGTAAACGATGTTACCCGCATATAGAACAGAATATAAATGGTAGTAGACTCGATAGTCCTCTATACCAGACGATGCTACCATTGTACTTTCATTTGGGCAAATGTGGTTATTGAAGACATCGTTACATCTGTTTTCAAGAAGGAATCAGTATAGACATCCACCTTTATTTTTCGTAAGTCAATTAGCATAGGCTTGTATTGTATTGTATTACGTTATCGCGTTGCCAAGTTTTGCACGTGCTAGGCTCAGTCTGGCTAGTCCACGGCATAGAGTGGTGTCCGCATACGTCAGGTCTCGTTTGGTGGGCAGTGCAGCTAGCACCGAGGTCGTGAGGGTCTTTCATTACTTTGATTAGCTCTGACTTGGTAAGGGCCCAGGTGGCGCCCTGGTGCTGGAGACCGTCGCGTCGAGGGTGAGACTCGTTAGAGACCTGCAGATGCCCGAGAGCACCTGCCCGAAGCGCGCGAGCATTTAGCCCCCGCGCTTGGAAGGAGGGCGTCACCCTCAACCTTTTCCGAGCTTCGCATAGGCTTCTTTTTGAGAAAACTTATGCAATGGTACGCCTGAGGTAAAAACAAAAAATTACGAAAACCCTCGTGCATGAAATTTATTGGCTACTCTATTCCTTTGTCTCATTAACTAATTCAGTATTCGTGTTTTTTAGCCAGGACTAAGTCAAACTTGCCCATCTCAAAGATAAGAAATGACTTTATGCTATTAATTTTAGAGCCAGATTTTTTATTTACCTCAGGGATGTTTATAGCCATCGCGTTAGCCAGTCGAGATAAAATGACTTGGTTTGGCCGCTATTTTCAAACGCATCAGTCAGCTAATTAAAACTGGCCTCAATCAGCACTCGATGCACAAATTTCCTCTTTACGCCAAAGCCGATCATTTTCCTACTGCTGATGGGTTCGTCGGGAAACTAAAACCTTTTCTAAGCGTTTCTCAGCGATGTGTTTCCAAAGCTTGCCTTCGACCTCGTGGGGAGGACTTGGTTGTAAGCCGATGAGGCAAGCGCTGTTACAAAATGGAAGGTACATGTTGATTATCAAGATAAAGTGCGTGGTCTGATACACAACCCACTGGCACGATCGTGTTGGTGCGTAGTTTAGTTAAGCCAACCCTTCGGGTTGTAAGGTCAGCTAGAGACGCCAAGCTTTTGTGCCTAAACAGTTGTAAGGTTTGATTAGCTTGGCTCTTAAGGGTTGACCTGTCATTTTTTTGCTGAAGTTGCCTGCTTTACCATAACTGACTTTTGCTTTGGCCAGCGTGGCTTCCTCAAGTATACCAGTCAAATCTTCCATAAAGGTGTAGCCTCAAGTAAAAGTACCGACGACTGATGTTAAAAGTGCAACATCAACCAAGTAGAACTGTCGCTTCTGACTCGCACTGAGGTAAAACGTATGGTGTATCTTATACTTATCATATATGAATGCGTCTTAATCGATGAACCCGTGCGAGTTTATCCGGCTTCTAGGTGAGAAAAAAGACGCTTGCAACCTCGTTCGGCTGACCTTGGCTTAGTTGATCAGCTGTCTTAATCGTAGATTGAGATTGCTGATCGAATTAGCAAAGGCTGCGATTAATTAGACTTGTCACCAGTTAATTGTATAAGTCATGGCTTAAGATCCGTTATTTCGTATTAGCGTTTTTTCTGGCTGCCCAGAAACTTTAAGACTTTTGCTGACTTCTAGATATATGGGCTTTTTGTGGAGCGATAAATGGGTTTTTTGTGGAGCGCTTTACGTTGATTTTGTTACTAATAAACTCAAAAAAGCGCTAGATTGTATACGTAAGCCCCAAGTCATCACTGCAGTGTGAAGGTGGGTAAGAAAGCCTGCTGCATCAAAGCTGGCCACTTTGAGTCTGATTGCTTGACAAAGCCGTTCACGAAAGATGGACTGAAATAATTTTTTTGCCGTGCGCGTTGAACGCCAAAGAAATGGAGGTTGCGTCGATTAATGCAATAAAGGCGGTAATGAGCGTGGGCTGGAATTTACCGCTTGAGAATGGAATGACCCAATTCAAATACAGCATCAAAATCGAGAAGATCAACAATAAATATTCTAGATCCGATTCAGCATTTACTGGAAATTGGCTGACGTGCCATTTCTCTGCGTCAGAACTGGATAAATTCACGCTTTCTTCCTTAGACGTGGTAGCCGTCATTGAGGCTTCTTTTTGAGCCTCAAAAGGGGACGTTGTCAGTATTACTTGTGATAAAATCACAAAAAGCTGTTTATTAGACAACATCCGTGTCTTTTAAGACGAAAAGCGCTCTGGAGCTCTTCTGACGACAATTGAGACGGCTTCTTCGAGGCTAAAGCCCTATAAAATGTCAATCCGAATAAATCTCGCCACGCAACAGTTGCTATAATATGGTACTTTCATCATGATGTAGCGCAACTTGAACCCAAACTTGTAATAATGTGATGGGATATTGAAAGAGCATAAGAGTAATCTACAAACACATTTAAAGTGTAACATGCTCCTTAGGTTGAAAAAAACCTGGCATAAAGTTGACAGTACGGAGTCATTTCATTTCCCTAAGATGGACGAGTACAACATAAGAAGGCACGAGTTCTGGATTGCAAAGCAATATAGACCAATGGCTCCACCCTAAGGAGTAGAGATTAAGTAAGTCATGCTTGCACCCCTCGTAAGCATTTTTGGGCTCACGAGTCTTTTCTGGAAAAATACAAGCATACGTATGTAAGGTGTCAAAAATACTTTTGTATCTCCGAAAAATATCGAGCTTTGACAGGTTGGTAAAAATAAATTTGCCGGCAGCACCAGCTTTGCCATCTTCTATCGGTCAATTCTAATCGTCTCTGATCCTTAAGATACTTGCTACTAGATTCTTCGACCTCTTAATCAAAGCACACGACGGGTGGTTAGCGCTGTGTTGAAACACTCATACAAAACCAGATCGAACATACTCTGCGTGAGTTCATGTCTTGCAACGGCATTTATATATTTGATCAGCAAAACAGCAATATTTTTTTAAATGTCGCCCGGTCTAACTAAAGTCTAAATTGACATGGCCAATTTGATACGCAGTGTCAAAAAACTTATGTGGGCCTTTACAAAGACCTTCAGATACAGTCACATTTACTCGACTTTCTTGTTTAGTCTTATTCAAATTGTCTCGGTTAACTATTACACCTCCATTTTCATTGACCCAGCAGACTTATTAGGGTTCCTATCGCCTCTTCTGAGTGAAGACAGCGCAAATTTATCGTAGATATGCAAGAACAATGACAACTGAGATGAACAAAAGAAGATCAGACCAACGTTGATTTACTGAGTAAGTAAGAGTCTACTGTTTTGATAGGGTATCCCAACAGCTTTACAAATTGATTGTGCTAGATAAATTTAACAATGCAACCAGAACACAAAGTTATTGGTTTCTGTCGATATAATTCCACAGCAAATTAGTCGTCAATCGTGCTTATTATGCATTTTTATCTTAAATTTATCCGGTGGGTGAGACACCGCTTATTGAATTGTATTGTATCACGTTATCGCGTTGCCAAGTTATGCACGTGCTAGGCTCAGTCTGGCCAGTCCATGGCATAGAGTGGTGTCCGCATACGTCGGGTCTCGTTCGGCGGGCAGTGCAGCCAGCACCGAGGTCGTGAGGGTCTTCCATTATTTTGCTTAGCTCTGACTTGGTAAGAGCCCAGATGGCGCCCGGTGCCGGAGACCGTCGCGTCGAGGGTGAAACTCGTTAGAGACCTGCAGATGCCCGAGAGCACCTGCCCGAAGCGCGCGAGCATTTAGCCTCCGCGCTTGGAAGGAGGGCGTCACCCCAACCTTTTCCAAGCTTTATGACTCGTTTTCTACGAAAAAAAAAATTCGTCACGACATAAAATACCATATTTCTCGAAAGGGTATAGACTTGACCTAGGGTGCCTTGGTCGATGATGTCTTTGCTGTGAGTCAACAAAAAAAGTATCTAGAGAACTAGCAAAGTTTGCGACGGAGCTGCTGCTCACCCTTATCTAGGATTCGACACAATTTGCCGTTTAGAAATAGGCCCACTACTGACGACCTACGATTTGAAGAAAACAAAGTTGGTTGCATTGTTACTTCAGCGCAATTTCAGCACCGCATCGTATTACACTACTCGGCTTCAAAATAAAAGCAATAATATTGGTTGCTTGGTACTGATGTGGACACATCTTAAGCTGAACGACTTCAGATCAGTTGAAGAATCTCGTTTCGCGGATCAAAAAACCTATTGCTTTCGACCTCAAATCGCAGCTTATCTTGATGGAGCCGGTCAAAGCTCTCACGAGCATCATTCGGAAGATTTTTCGGTACATCACTATATACCCCGCTGTTTAAGGTAAAGCACTTCACATACGTGATCTCAGGCTAAGGTTGAGCATAGTGCACCGCACTTTCGTCGAGTCAAACTTCTAGGTATAAAAAGAAACTAGTGGAGATAAGACCGGGAGTCACCTCAATCAAATAAAGTAAGAAGATTGCTCGCGAGACGCATCAACCAAAGTGCTGTTAAAACTAGAAAAATACATGGTTGCGCGGTTTGTCCTTAATATACATAAAAGAAATAGTTTTGACGACGTATTTACCGGTATCTGACTCGACGAATGAAATTCAATAGTTAGAATACATAGTTAGCTTTTGAAATTCAATAGTTAGGATACATGATTAGCAAGGAGAGGCCCAACCGTTCTGCGAGATCATCGATGGAATTGGACAATAATATACCAGGGACGATTTTTGCGGACTCATCAAGAAGCCAGTATAAGTATAGCTGGCGGTATTTGTTTTGGCCGACAGAAAGTATCGCACGCTGCGTTTCTAAAGAGTCACGCCGGTCCAGATCTTAGCTTGACCGGAAACTCCTTTCAAATTAGATCGTATTCGAGCTGAACAAGTGCTTTCACAAGACACATAATAATCACTCACACTTGTGCTCGGCGCTTTGTATGAGAATTAACACGGCGCTAACCACCCCTTTCTATGCTTTGTCAAAATGGACCAGAAAGTCATCTTTTCATGCTGTATGGTCAGCGAAACACGTTGAACTTCCGTGCCTAAACAAAGTGCCTGTGACGCGGTCCGGATAATAAAATTATGCAAACGTTGCTTATTTCTACTATAAGTATTTGTTGCCGCTGCCAGCACCGCAATTGCGCGAACAGCTGTAGAAATTAAAAAGCTAGTGTCTTCACCGACCTACTATGACTCCCCTAAATAGGGTTTAATCAGTAACTGTTCGCGGTGCTAATCAATTTCATCGTGTTTCACGCGCATACATCACATTTTTCCTCGACTAGTTATTGCCGCTCTGCGACACTTTGAGCAGTAAACGATCCATCAATCAGAAGCACTTACTATGAAAGCCACATGATCTGAGAGAAAGATACCCTTTGGCCTCGTCATGACAACGACCATACGAGTCAAGACCCTCAGTTCTCTATTAGCGCTGCAGAAAATAGTCGCCACTTGCAACTTTCGCCATGGATCTCAGCGAGATTCCGTTTGACGTGCCCATCATTATTTGGTCGATTCGCAAACAAAGGAGTCTACAGAGTCCGCTTGGATCCAAACAAGCGCGCTGTCTATCTGACAATCGCGACATTTACGAGCAACTTTGCTTGCGTCGTGTCCGTGATGATAAGGTCGCGATCCAGTCAGTTCGCAACGGACGTTACCTGCAAGTTCGCACTAACGGAGAATGCGTCTTTGACCCTAAAGAGCCTGGCGACTGAAACTCTTTACTATGGAGACAGACTTGGAATGTGCCCTGTATTTCGTGTCATGCCACACAGGAAATGTCCTTCAATGCAACGACGAATATTTTGCCGCGTGCTCAAATCAAAATCGTCTAGACTGGGAGGCCTGGAGAATCGTAGAGCCCGCGCAAGTGCCATTACGATTCAAGCGCGACAACAACTCGACCAACGGGATGGTCTTGCGGGTAGCGACCGCCGACATGTAGTGCTGGAGCTTGCGAAGTGCGGTAAAACCCCGGACGAGATTGAGCAGATTGTGACTCGTCTCTTTGACATTTCACTTGCGACAGTCCCAGCTCCGCCCTTTGTTGATCATGTCGACAAGGCATAGCCTCGACAAGCAAGCCGCGATCCAAGTCGCTCGCTCGACCGATCCTTATTGCGTCAAAGTGATTGACGCAACTTTCCTGATTTCAGTGACTAACCTAATGATTTTGCATCATCCGGTTCTTTATTGTATTTTTGCTTAAATGACTTGAGGTCGGAAAATATTGTCCTAGTCGTCCCTTTATAGACGACTTCAATTTCTAAAATTACTTGCCAACTCGCTACTCTTTCGTATTAATCTCCGGAGAACAAGTCCGGTGGGAGGCTTTATAATGTAATGTAATGTATTACGTTACCGCGTTGCCAAGTTATGCACGTGCTAGGCTCAGTCTGGCTAGTCCACGGCATAGAGTGGTGTCCGCATACGTCGGGTCTCGTTCGGCGGGCAGTGCATCCAGCACCAAGGTCGTGAGGGTCTTCCATTTCTTTCGGTCTTGTGCAAGGGTACGAAGCACTTCGAGGTCTTGTGCTGTCCGGAGTCGAGAGCCGGAGCCACAGGAAACAAGGTCGTGGTCGAGCGCTGAGGGGAGCGTGGTGCGGGGACGTCCGCGCCATTTTGCTGCGGTGGAGAAGAAATAGGCACGCATCTGGAGGTTCCCTGGAATGGCGGGATTGCCAAACAGGCGCCAGCGAGCTTGTGTCTGTCGTAGTCTCAGCGGCCGCTCATCACAGAGGTCGTAGAGTCTTGCATTCGAATTGTGTCGGGGGTAGCGATAGCCAAGAGCGTAGCGAAGCTGGCGGCGATGGAAACTCTCGAGGCCGTGGAGCTCTGACTTGGTAAGAGCCCAGGTGGCGCAGTTGTACAGCAGAGTTAGTAGAACGTAGGTGTTGTACAGTCGAATGCGGGTCTTAGGTGAGATGAGACGGACCAGAGGCGGTGGAGCGCGAGGGTGGCCAGGGACTTGCGTCGGGATAGATCTTCAATATCGCCGAGGAGTGGTCCGAGCTTCTTCGTGTGACGCCAGGTTTCTTCTCGGGCTCGGGCGTGTCGAGTGGCGCCTGACGGATTGCAGTGGCGGCGGATTTTGGTGACTTCGGTCTTGGCTTCGTTTTTTTTTTTTTTTTCAAAGTTAGAAAGAGGAAGTCATCAATGCGGTGCTCACCTCTATCGTAGATCTTGGTTTCTCGGAGGTCAAGGATATCGACGCGGTAGCGCCGGAGATCTTCGGGGAGTGTTTCGTGCTTCTTGCGCTTCGAACCTAGTGACTTCACATTAAACGAGCCAATCCGGGTGCGGGTGGCGCGGTTAAGGGCGTGGAAGGGGGTTTGGCCTGGTGCTGGAGACCGTCGCGTCGAGGGTGAGACTTGTTAGAGACCTGAAGATGCCCGAGAGTACCTGCCCGAAGCGCGCGAGCATTTAGCCCCCGCGCTTGGAAGGAGGGCGTCACCCCAACCTTTTCCAAAAAGGAGGCTTTATAGTTCGGCATTAATCTTTTCGTGCGCATCGTTTAAATAATCTGAATAATCTGTATTGAATGCTCGTCTCACTCATATTTTTCGGAATTTGCTGCTGTCTAAGATATCTGACACAATCAACTTGTTGAGAGACCGGACTGCTCTACCTATCAAGTCATTTTCACTGACTCAATAAATCGTCATGGCCGGGGATTTGATCCCATTTTCTCAGTTGCACATTGTCCACGCTAAACCTGTCTGCTGAATTATAGATACAGTGAAATTGGACAAACGATATATAGCAGAGACGATTTTCGCGGATTCATCAAGAAGCCCGCGAAACTGCAACAGGCGGTGTATGTTTTGGCCCTTAGATAGTATTGCTCGCTGCGTATTAAAAGAGTCACGTCGGTTTATATTCTGGCTTGACCGGGCGACACGATACTTAAATTTTTACTCGCTATTAGAGCTGGCCAGCCTCGAAAAACTTAACAAGACAAATCATGACAATTATCTCACACGCATTATTGATCAACTCATTTTGTACTCGGCGCTTTGTATAGAAATTCAAACAGGGCGTTTACCCACCCATCGTATGTAAAAACGGACCCCATCAAGTAAGCACTACGTATCGAAGAGATAAAAGATGGCACCGGTAGTTCGGTCAAGTCACGTTTTCGTGTTGTAAGGTCAGCGAGACACGTTAAACCATCCGTGCCTAATCAAAGAACCTGTGACGCGGTCTGGATCCATGCGAACGCTGCTTATTTCTACTATAGCTATTTTCTGCCACTGCCAGCATCGCAATTGCGCGAACAGCTGTAGGACATTAAAAAGCTAGTGTCTTCATCGACCCTCTATGACCGCCCTTATAGCCAGGGTTTAATTAGTAACTCTACGCTAATCAATTATATCGTGTTTCAAGCGCATACATCACATATTTCTTCGACTAATTATTGCCGCTCTGCGACACTTTGAGCAGTAAACGATCCATCAATCAGAAGCACTTACTATGAAAGTCACACGATCTCAGAGAAAGATACCCTTTGGCCTCGTCATGACAACGACCATACGAGTCAAGACCCTCAGTTCTCTATTAGCGCTGCAGAAAATAGTCGCAACTTGCAACTTTCGCCATGGATCTCAGCGAGATTCCGTTTGACGTGCCCATCATTATTTGGTCGATTCGCAAACAAAGGAGTCTACAAAATCCGCTCGGATCCAAACTAGCGCGCTGTCTATCTGACAACCGCGACATTTACGAGCAACTTTGCTTGCGTCATGTCCGTGATGATAAGGTCGCGATCCAGTCAGTTCGCAACGGACGTTACCTGCAAGTTCGCACTAACGGAGAATGTGTCTTTGATCCAAAAGAGCCTGGCGACTGGGAATTCTTTACTATGGAGACGGACTCGGAATGTGCGCTGTATTTCGTGTCATGCCACACAGGAAACGTCCTTCACTGCAACGACGAGTATTTTGCCGCGTGCTTAAATCAAAATCGTCGAGACTGGGAGGCTTGGAGGATCGTAGAGCCTCGCGCGAGTGCCATTACGATTCAAGCGCGGCAACAACTCGATCAACGGGATGGTCTTGCGGGTAGCGACCGCCGGCATGTAGTGCTGGAGCTTGCGAAGTACGGTAAAACACCGGACGAGATTGAGCAAATTGTGACTCGTCTCTTTGACGTTTCACTTGCGGCGTCGCCCCTTGTTGTACACGTCGACAAGGCGTAGACTTGACAGGCAAGGTGCAATTAAAAACGCTCGCTTTCATTTGCTGAGCCGATTTCAATTGCGTGAAAGTAATCAAGTCAGTAACATCTTTATCATGCTTTTGCATCCTTCGTTTTTTCTAGCTCTGCTAGTGGTTTTTCTGGCTTAACTCGAGGCAATGCCAAAATACTGTCATATTCGTTCTTAAACAAACATCTTCAAATCCAGCAATCTGGATGTCCGAGACTACGAACGGAGCTGGCCATTTTAAACTGGAGAATGTATAGTGCTACGCTTTCGATGCTGCACCAACTTTACATTTTCAGACGGCTAAGTCCAGTGCTTGGCTTTATATTCGCCACTGCTCAGAATACCTGTGCTTCATAGCAACATTTGCTGCGCTTACGGCCCGTCTAATATACGCCGATTGTAATCGTCGGAAATTTGAACTGGAATAAATCACGCCATTTTTCTATTTTATAATCGAGGGTAAAGTACATGATATCAATTTGATTCTTCGAAAAAAAATATTATTTTAACTAGTTCTGTTATTTTAGGGAACCGGTATAGCCACAGACCCTTTTTGGTAGGCCTCAAATTTTGAGCTGCGATTGGCCAAATTACGGGTGCACGTTTATAACGCACACCGCCGCGTAAATTCAATGCGTTGTGGTGCAGACTTCTCAAATCAGCAGTGACAACATTTTCGGAAATAGTGAGGCTGCTCATACATCAATGACTAAGCCGAAGCATCTGTAGTGCGGGGTACTTCTCAATTTAACGGGCTGCTATGTTTGGTTGGCAACTCGTAGCAGTTTTGCAGAGAGACCACAGGGGATGCTCTCACAGCAGATATTCACGGCAATAGTAGAGTCATTACGACAAAATCGCCATCAATCTCCGTTTTCTGCAGTTAAGTATATACATCATTGAATGGAGCAACAACTCTAATACACTTAGAACTGTATAACTGTCAGAATTTTGGATCTCAAGATAGAGAATTTTAGATAGGTTTCCGACGAAAATTCTACCCGAAACTCACTCTAATTCAATAAGGCGAAAGCCCAGTGCCGTGATAAAGAAATTTAAAAACCTCTGTAGCGTCTCACCAGTGCTACCAGGAAACAAAAAGCCAATAACAGTATGTCTTAAGAGCCAGCTGCACGTCGTAAACGTAGTTTCCATTTGAACCGTTTCGGTTACTGCAGGGATTTCAACTCAATAACGAAAGCTCGGTGAAGTGCTCCATGATCTTGTTCGCAAAAAAAAATCCGACATTCCAGTGTTCTTCCGTAAGGTCACAGGGTGTTGCTGACTTTTGTTCATGGAGCCACTCCCTCTTTAAGGCTTGCGACTCAAGTGCACTGCCCATGATTATGCATTGGGCTGTGCCAGTAAACCACAATAGGAGAAGCAGGTGATTCTGGCCACAAATGGTGCGGAATGTAGTGGTTGCCGTTGATGAACGCGAAGCAAATTGGGTATTGTTCTTTCTGACGCGTAAAGGAAGAAAACTCCGTTCATTTTGGGAACAAACGGGCAATGACTTCCCCATAGTCATCAAAGTGCTGCGCAACCTACTGGCATTTAAATTCCGGATGCGCAATCATCTCCTTTTACACATTCTATTCGAGCCGAAATTCAGTGACTT
Source organism: Plasmopara viticola (assembly GCA_001695595.3). Taxonomy (NCBI): domain Eukaryota; phylum Oomycota; class Peronosporomycetes; order Peronosporales; family Peronosporaceae; genus Plasmopara; species Plasmopara viticola. The sequence goes on along the minus strand of MBPM02000039.1, from coordinate 657,823 downwards.
TCTGAGCGATTGAGACTTACAGAAATCGTAAGGGAGCCGCAATTGCCATCTCCATCCACGTCCTAAGTTGAAATCCCATATGACGCAATATTACAGGAGAGGTTTCGAAGGGAACCACACTTCCAATTGATATGGTAAGCTGCCGATCCTGGCAAGCTAAGTATTCAAACGGGCCTGCCGATGTACAATGAGGGGCATGTTTGCCGCTTATGATTTTGAGTGCCACATTCTCCACATTTTCTGCGTTTGGGCTCATCTGCTTCTGGCTGTTCTCGCCTTTTATTCTCAACAAGCTCAAATGCAGACGTATCGCGTTTGGTGCTTGTCGAGTATCGCTTACACTTTTACGTGTATTTAAGGCAAGGCCATTCAAAACCTGCTCAAGAAGACGTTGTCTATTTGGAAGTAAGACCAAATTTTGCTCTTCCAACTTTTTGAAAAGCTTGGCTTTTCCTGCAGAGTGATAACAGTGTGCAGCGAGAGACGTGCGTGTTTGAATGTAATTGAAAGTTTACAGGATTATGGTTGGTATAACCTTTACAAGAGCTGAATGCAATGATCTTATATATTCCATCCAATTGGAAATGCGAGATTTTTCTATTCTCATTTGTCGAGAAGCTCTCACTGAGGCGAATGATGACATGAGAACGAGCGTAGTATACATAAGCACTTTGGGTAGAAAATCAGACTACAAGCTGAAAACTAAGATCCTATGATACCAGAAATTGTGAATAGACGCTCACTGGAAGATTCCATATATTTAAATATTTGTACAAGGTGCTGTGTGACTCATTCACACCTACCCGATCCTACGCCTACAAGGTAAATTGTCGACCTGAGCGTTCTTGAGTGTACGAAGATAGATTGTACGATCTTTCGGCTTCTTCCAGACGTGCAGTACGCAGTGCTATAGAGATTTGCAAACTTCTAAGATATGAGGAGGAGGCTACATTCTAGCAAATTAGTGCGAGCTTTTTGGTATTTACAAGTTTAAGTGGTGACAACCTCGTTTACTGGGGCTCCACTCCCCGCACAAGTTAAGGTGACTGTGTTCTCGGAAAACTCGAGGCAGTCCCGCCTCACATTGAACTCTTGCGAGGGTAGGCAGCGACAATGAAATAAGCTATCAAATTGACTTTCTTAGCCACAGCCAGCTTCACCTTTTAAAATACCACGAACGGACAATTCCTTAGTCGAAAGAAACGTTGTTCGTGAGCTCCCTTAGACGGCTTCAGTCTTCTTCGACTTAAGTGTTGCTGAGTAGAGCATTATCTGCTATTTTGGCTGCGGCAAGCAATGGCACATAATCTGTGCCTGTCCCGTATGGTCTAATCGTTTGTGTCGATCTTGAGAGATTTGCTGGATCGTTAGTAGAAGTCGCACTTTGAGGTCAGGAAAAGCGCAACAGAATTGATGTGTCTTGGTGCTTTCTAGTTTTCTAGAATGCGACTTTATTCGCTACCGCAATAGAGGCACGAATAATACCCATTTTACATATTCTATGATGAAAACATCATGCAAACTGGCCCCGATTACGGGAAGGTGTCAAAAATCAAAGCTACGAGTTTCAAAGGCTAGCACAAGAGCTTACCTTTATATAGTGGTCCCATACTAAGACTTCGTCTACACCCAACTAATAAGGGATATATATAAAGCCGGTTTGGTTATTGTGATGACCAAACTGATAGCAAAGAAGACTCCAGTCATTAAACGATAAACAAGCTAGCCACGAGAAAATGCCTTTCAACTAGGCTTCAGGCGCCTAGGCAGTTCTTAAAACAAAGTATATACCTGCGTCGTGGGCGGTAAGTATAGATTGGTTTGCGCGTCGAAAGTCTGTAAAGTGAACTCTAACTTTGCAAGGACGAAATATGCACGCATACCGCGAGTCTCCACCCTTAAATTCACATCCACCTCCACCTTAAAGTGATGAATGCTCCGGCTAACAATAGTATATATGTTCTTATCGCTGAGACATCATAAATAGTCTTGAAAAAGCAGTAGTGCTGTGAAAACAACCCCATCGGCCTGTAAGACCTGTCTATGACGCCGGCTATACAAAACCTCACTCGTCAAGACGTACAAGTCTATCGGTATTGCGAGAAAAAGGGGTGGTGGTGTTATTAATGAGAGCAAAAAAGAAAGAATATGTGACACCAAAAAAAAACTATGATAACAAGCGAATTTGGCGATGAATCTTCCTCCTTTTCGTCTCCATAGCAACGACGCAACTTGTCATTCCGGAAGAGTACCACTTCGAAAGACTTCACTACTAGCAATATTTATGAAAAAGTCTAAACAATTCTCCAGCACTGGCTATGCGCGTGGTTTTAGTATCGCATCAAATTTCTTCTAAGTACCTCGCACGACATCGAAATGAGACCAAATATGGGTGGATCGATACCAATCCAAGTACATCCTAGCGCACTCTTTTGCAATATAGCAACTCCAATCTAGTTTGGGGAACCTATTTTTGCGGATGACTTACAAAGCACCTATTGCTCCTGATCTCATATCAGAGCTAGTGTTGCTGGAGCTGGTCAAGACTCTCACGAGTCGTGGAATGCAGGACAATCGCGTCATTTCACAAGGGTTTCTTCCGTGAAAACGATTTTCTAGGTTCTCGGTGAGCATGAAGGCTGAATACGCCTCAGCTTTGCCTCTTCTTCATAAAATTAACAACTTTGAGAAACCGAGTACACAAGCTAAAGATGGCTCTTAGAATCGACCCTAGCTATCGACTCGCGGCTTCTTTGTTGCGTTCGGGCCCTTGAGAGAAAGTTAAACTTCTTTGATCATGTCTTTGCAGCAGGCCGGAGCACCTTGTGTCTTAGAAAGGGGTATCCAAACTACGGCAGGTAGTGTAGTGAGCTTAGACACACCCAGCTGCTCAAAATGCACAGTCTTTTAAGTATCCATCGTATGACCAAAACGCTAGCACTTTCGACCACCGCATCCTTACTCATACTAGCCTTACCAATAAAGTAGAGCGGGAGGCCTGAGAAGAATTTGCAAACGCTGATAGAACTCAATGTTCGCCAAATAGAGTGCTTTTCTCGGTTCTTTTTGATGTGATGTTGGGCACGGTACATTCACGTGAAGTAATTTCACGGGTATGTAAGTGATGTTTTGCTTGTTAAAAAGTGCAAGCACCACGCACACAGAACGTCTGTGATCAAATAATTTTAACCTTGAAAGACCACAGATCAGAGTTTTTGATATAGGAAGAGATCTTTGGTCTCACTAGATAAGTCCTCGCAGTAGACATTACCACTGGAGTGTTCGGATCCTAGATTGGATGGGTCTTAGAGCATACATTCTACTTGTATGAGATGAACGCCTTGCCACGTTTTATCTACATAGCAGCTGTGAGGATTGCAAATAAACCGCTTCCTCAAGCCCATTAAGCCAGCGAATCTCATGAGCAGCGTTTGAGGTGCGTCCGGCGTATGAAAGAAGGTCATCTGACCGCCTTTAAGAAGGTTGGTGTCGACAGTTTAGCCGCTTGGGCGTGATATATGGCTAAGTGCTAAGAATTTCACAGCTCCTCGCACAGAAATGGCGTGCAAAGAGTATACATTTCCTACAAAATGACCAATTACGAACGAGATCGACGTTTGCAACGCATTCCACTCTTGAAATAAAATTTTCCAATAAATTTTTGATGTTTTTTGGTCCTACCTTCATCAAGCATCTAAGCAACAAAAGCCTACTGTTTTTAAATGTCTTTTAGAAATACTTCACCCTATCGACAGGCAGATTCTGCACCAGTCCTGCAGGGTATTGGATAAGTTTATTTTCCAAAGGTGGAATGGAAGGAAATATGAGAAGTCTTAGCCTTTCAGTGCTATTGTGCAAAATCAAAAATCATTCAAACGATTGAAATGTGTAGCTCAATCGCAGTGAATAAATGAATCATGTGGCTAATATATTGCACACAATTCTAGGAAGCACTACCAGCTATTGCACCCTGTCAATACGGACCCCTAGGTCATCTCTAATGACCTCTGATTGACTGTAGTGTATTTATTGTAATGTTGTACCCGCCAGCCAAAGATCCTCTAAATTGCTCTCCTTTGTTTCGTATACATACACAGGTCTAAAATTTGCGTACTTTGCACGTTACTTCATCTCTCACAGCTCTCTACGTCGGCACAGCAATCGGCAACTCCCACAGCTCTTGCAGCGGTCAATCTCGATGGCCACGGCAACTCCGTCGATTGACCGCCGTTCCCTATTTTTTATAGTAATTATATTCGGTGTCGCTTCGAAGTATACACTCAGCAATGATTTAGTTGTTAGCAGTAGTTAGATCATCAAGTCTCCGAGCTAAGCGAGATAATGCCGTCCATTTTTTATCACTCCAACGCCCACAGTCTAGGACGACGACGAGCTGTCACTCTTCGAAGGATTTTGATTACAAAGTTTATGTAAGAGTGGCTGAAGCTAGAGTTCGACCGGCTTAATCGACACCTGAGACCGAGCCAAGTCTATGCGAAAGATTGAGTGTATATTAGTTCATCTTTAGGCTCTACAAGTACGTAAATGCTCTGCACACCAATTCTCCTCTATCGCTCTGCTGGCATGTAGTTTCCCGGGTAAAATCTCATCGTCAATTCCAAGGACGATTATCGTTTGCAGGCGCCACTTTGCGCGAGCACCAAACCATATAAGTAACAGCGATAGTAAAGCGTATACTACTACCCATAAGCTTGAATTCCTATTCGTAGTTATCTCAATAGCAGCCACAATCCCTTTACTATTAGTGGTGAACACATATTATACTATTCTTCTTCTCCTAATTCATCCGACCAATACAATTCGAAGCATTGCAATCACACCGAATCGCTTCGTCTTCAATGGGAAACTTGTAATCGTACGTGACTTCGTCTCCCACGGCAATCGCTCGCTTGGCAAAAATCACAATCTTCTTCTCGCCTCCTTCCACAACCACAATGCGTGCAAACGCCTTGGGATCGCACGAGTGGTTGATAAAGCGGGCCAAGTTGCCACACCGCGTGGCATCAATAATGGTCTTGTCATCGAGTCGAAACATGTAGCAACTCCCGACGCCTTGCTCTTCGTACCGCCGTTCACGCTCGTCGGCCACGCTTTGGTCAATAATCTGGCCTTGGTACTCGACAATCATCTGGCCTTCGCTCACGGCTTCCTTCATAAACAATCCATAGCCATGAATCGACGACTTGCGGACAAACATGCGCTTATCAAACGGCCGTCGACGCAATTCGCGGTACTGCATGGTAATGGGCAAGTGTTCAAGGTCCATTGCGACGCCGCCGCTCGTGGTCGTGAGGCCACCGGGCACTGGCTCGTTCGTCGCTTCTTTACTAAGCACTTGACGCCGTGGCATGGTCTTGGCTTTCTTGGGGGCACCAAACAGCCGATTGCCTTCAAAGCCGTCCGTACGGGCACACCCCGACGACTGACGGGCCCGTTGTTCGGCCCGCACGAGGTGCTCCATCACACGCTCGGCTGTCTGGAACGCTTCCGTCGACGGCAAACGATACAGAAACTCGTACGGCTCTGCGGCATCGTCCTGCTCGTCCAGCAAGGGCATTGCACTCGGCTCCATGCTGTCGTGGCTGCGTTTCCGAGAGCCAAGACCCCACGTTGCAGCAGCCGAACCCGCCAGTGGACTCTGTCCCTGACGTTGTTGCTGTTGTCGGATCTTTCGGACAATCGCGTGGCGACTCACGGCCGTCGTTGCCGCATACGGAAGCTCTTCGAGGTTGCAAAGGATTTCAGGCAAGCCAAACCCGAAAAAGTAGTCGCCACTGAGAGCAAACGAGAGCCAGGAACTTCGTTTCAAGAACGGATTGCGTTCCATCTCCAACATGGCGACGCTTCCTGAACTTTGCGTCCCAAACCCGCGCTGGTCTTCATACAGAGCCACGATCCGGCTACGCAACTCTACGAGCGCGTCTTCAGGTGTAGACGCGACAATAGGGCGCTCTCGATCGTCTGAAGCGGTAATCTTAAACACGACACGAGGTCGGCGTCGTGCTTGTTCAAACTCCTTCTCTTTGCCTCCCGCCTCTTCATTGCCGTGATCCCCTCGCTGGTGCCGTCGAGCGCGTCGGTCTTCAATCTCAGAGCTTGAAATCACACATTCGTATAGACAGCGCGTCGCTAAGCGACAGGTGCTCCAAAAGATGCGCGTACTGCGGTACCCCAGAGGATACAAGGCTGTTCGCGTGTGGAAACTCGCATTGCCAACAAAAATGTGGCCAAGGGAATGGACGGTCAGTGCACCCACACGGTAGCACATGGAGCGTGGCTTCATGCCACGTTTGAGCTCTGCGCGCTTCTTCTTTTTCAGGTCAGACACTGTCACGAGGGGAGGGTCACTGAAGAGAGCGCGACGTGGCTCGGGGCGAGGATCGAGCACCGGGAGCACGCGCTCCGAGAACGACGATCCTTGCTCACCTTCAAGTCCTTCACTCGCGCTCTTCTCTGGTTCCACCTCCTTGTCTTCACTGTGCAATATAATGTCCTTCTCCTCCTTGATACACTTGTCGAACGGCCCAATCAACGCTGTTGACTCTGTCGTGTCCAACCCTTTGTTTGCAGCATCCCAAGCATTGCTTGCATGAAGCTGAGCAGAGCTGCCATTGTTAGCAATTACTGCACTTGACACGTCTCCATCCACTAATGCAGTGTCCGTATTCATTATCAGAGCTGCTTGTGGCTCAGCTTCTTCCTTCACTCGCGTCGCGTTGCTCGCAGGTAAAGTCGACGGGGGATCTCCCATTTTCTTGGCCATCGCATCAAGATGCGAGGACGACGGACAACACGTCTCGCCCGTCGGTAGAAACGCAACCCCCGTGTCCACGGCACAGGGAAAGTGGTAGTGGCGGGTACAGCGCGCAATCGCACACCCGATGGTCGCCCCCATCAACCCACACGCATCACACCGAAGGAGACGACTGCGATGCTTGGCCTTACTGCACTTGTGCAACACACCGGCGGCATCTTCGTACACTTCCATCGACCAGAGCGCACAGTTCACATGGACCCACGTCTCGAGCTCCATGTACAGCAACCGACCACACGCCGTATGATCCCCAATCATAAAGCACAAGGCACAAAACCGCGTGTCGTCAAAAGGTGCTATCTCTTCACGGACAAAAGGCCACCCCTGCAACGGCGTGACAGTCGTCATCTTGACGCGATCGATCGCGGAACGAGCGGATGGTCCAGCAGGCACACGATCGTGCCCAACCTCGTACAATTCTTCAGGCAAAGACGCAACGGCTTCGATCGTCCGAGACTCTGCCGCCACCTCATCCTCTTGACGACCTTCCTGCCGTTCCACGGTCGACGCACTTGATTCCATCGAGCCAAACCCAAAGACGCTTAGATCGGAGGCTGAGGCATGGACAAGATGCCGCTTGCTAACACGACGATCGTACTGTTCCTTGATCGTTGCAATCTCGGCTTCCAGTTTCAAGCGCGGCTGCATCGCTTGACCATCAAGAGACTCGTCACTTCGCAGACGCTGAAGGAGCCTGTCGTCGAGTTTGTGGTGTGCTGGTCCCGTGCCTACGTCCTCGTCGCTTGAGAGTAAGTGAATGACCACTTCTGGAAGCGGTCGCCATCCGTACAGCAAATGAATACACGCCAAGAGCGCCGCACAACTCGCAGCTTCCGATACAATCATACAAATCGCGCTCGCGTCCTTGCGCGTATTGAGCCCCACGGCTTGTTTCGAGTAGAAACTCGCAGTCTTGCGTGCCTGACGCCGCTTCGCTGCGCGGGGTCCTCGCATGTACCGCTTGAATCGCATGTAGCGATTCGCTTTCCGTAACAACCAGTCGGGCACCACGACGCGAGGGTCCTGAAGGTCGTGGTGTCTGGTAAACCGGTACCAATCGCTTTGAAAGTTGAGACTCCGGTACGCAAAGTTGCGCAGACACTCTTCGCCCAGACGAAGCACGTACAGGTACACGGCTGTATTGTCCGCCAATCGCACCCACCGATCCACCTGTGCTAGCTGTCGAAGCGTCTCCTTCCAACTCGAGTCACACTGGAACCGTTTCCGCTGGATCTCGGCAATCAGCAGTTGGCAACGCCAGCCTTCGCCGTCAGAGATCTTGTCCGACACGTGGTGCCGCTCTTGCGGGCGACAGGCCGCGCACACGTACACGGCGTTCGGATCACGCACTAGAAGCTCGTAGCGCTTTAAATCGGCTTTGAGCAACGCGTCACACGGAGGATGAACCCAACGCTCACACGCATCGCACTGCATGAGCTCTTCGGCATCGGCATCCCACTTGAGTCGACAGAGTGGACATTTCTCCGCGTCCTTCTTCTTTTCAAGCGCTGCGACCGTCCACACGTCCGTCAAAAGGCGAGTCCGGTCCTTCAGTGCTTGCATCTCACGCGCTTGCTGATTATAGCAGTGCAAGCACTTGGTCCGTTCGTAGCTGTACGTCCGTTCGAGTGCTGCCAGTTCGCCCTTGGTAGCTTCTTGTGATAGCGGACTCTCGACCCTGTCCCGCGACGAACGTTCACACGTTGTACATGCCACACAACTCGCACAGTAAATCGTAGAACTCAAAGCTGTGTCCTCGCGTTTCTTTTGAGAAATCGGTATTTTGATCGCTGGGACCAAACACGAACCATGATACCCACGATCACAGTGGCCACAGACGACCAGGGACTCGACACTCGCGCGCACGAGTGGCGGCTCGTTGGCCGCGTCACTTGCTTGTCCACCTCGAGCTGGATCGTCAGCGTTGCCAGCCGTCCCGGCCACACGCTTCAAATTGCTCGTGGCACCACATACAGTCCCTGGTTGGCCACAAATCTCGCACATTTTGCAATTTGGACAGCGCCAATACGCACGGAGCTGATCATTGCCGTCAAGGCGAGCAGCGTTCATTCCAGGGAGACAAAATGAATGAAAGCCTTCGCCACAATCAACACAAAAGATGAACTCCGTTGGCAACCCCGCACTGCCACACACAAAACAGAGATCGAGCCAGCTATAAGTGTGCGCTGACGTCCGTGTCTGGACAATTAGAAACAGCGGTAAAAGCGACCGTGACGTCGCTGTTCGAAGCTTGGTTTGAAACACACTTGCCTCAGTGGGGACTAGACTTCGACGTTCGGTAGGGAGCGCTACGACCGATCCGTTCACAGACGCAACACTCGCATGGTCGCTCGTCCTCGCCTCATCTCGTTGAGCCATTCCTGTCGCGTCCGATCCCTTCCTGTTCGCCACACTGTCTTTCGGGACTAAAGCTATCGACTTGATTGCGCTTGGTCCAGCGCTACTACCCTCCGGCACTCCACTCCCTCGGTCCGACCCAGTGTCCGAGCCGTTCTCCCCCTCGTCGTCGTCGTCCACCTCTTCTTCTTCACCGCCTTCGCCACTTGGATCAAGTGCCTCGCTCGTCGATTGAGGGTTGCCTGCGAGAGCCGAATTGTTGGGCAATTGGCGCTTGGCCGCGACTTTCAACGCGTCATAGTACCGTCCGCCGCGCTGTTTCATTCGTGCTTTGGGGGCCGTTTGGCGAAGGATCCGCTGGCCTTGCCCGTAAAACCGCCACGCTTCTCGCCAGATTAAAAAGTCCCGTTCCTTGGTATTGAACGTGACGGCATTTAAGCACATGAGCTCAAAATCGTCTCGAAAGGCACGAAAGTTCACGGTCGCGTACGCTCCGTCCAGAATCTTTTGCCGCATCGTACTCAAGTCCATGGGCGCTTTGATAATGTCAAAGTACGTGGGGGCAATCGTCTCCGTCACGGGTTCCTTGAACAGATCGAGCTTGTCCTCCCCTCCAAGGCGATGGAGCACGTGCAGCATGCGAACCTTGCGGCACGTTAGACACTCGTAATGATGCAGCACTTTCGAATCGTACCCCGCTTGAAACTTGATGGAACGCGCAACGATTTCTTCCATTTGTTTCGCTGTCTTGACCGCTCCGTCCTCTTTGCTAGTCCCGGAAGTGTTGGTACTCGAAGCCATGCTGCGCTCCTCCGACGGACTACGACTCCCCACTGGCGTCCGAAGACTTGCGATCGATTCCGAGTCAACCTCTCGACTTGTCGCCGCCATACTCTGCCCCGCAACTTCTCCGTCCGTCACGACATCAAGAGCAAATTCGTGCGTGCTGCTGAATGCGTGGAAGGCTGGATTCGGATCGGGTTCGCACGCTGCGTGGACCCAGTGATGACACGTCGAACAAGTCAATAGATCTACTTGTACTGCCAGTGCGTCATTGTCTAGCACGAGGTTGCACACACTGCAAAAGCGATTCGCCTTGTAGTACGGAATACACTTGGGGCACAAGGCCGCGGCCTTCAAAGGGAGACGCCACTGGGACCAGCGCGGCTTGTCGGCTTTCCCCATTTTACTCGTCTCCCACGCGTCCGTGTTCTTCCCGTGACAACCGGCACACGTTGTGCACTCGCTGCAAACGAATGGAAGGTGAAGATCCGACACGAGCACTGTGCCGTCTTCTGGACTCACGAGCGACAGCGGCGCATGCGGTGGATGACAACACGTCACGTGAAAGTGCCGATCGCAGGTGACGCACACGACCAAGTCTTCCGTCTCTCGCCTCCCATCGTTTTCACAGGATTCGACTAGGTCTTCACAGTCTTTTGCATTGAGCAAACAATGGCTACACAAATCCTCGCGTCCGTGCTTGCCGTGAGCTGCCGCGTCAACGTGAAGGCAAACGATCCCAGTCTCCTCGAGAATCGCTTTTTCAAGCAATTCTTTCGAGTGAAATTCACCGGGAATGCCACCGCCGACGTCCGATCCACTCAACTCGAGTAAGATCGCCAGCTCACTGAATGACGAACCCGTTTCCAAGGAGTACTCGACGCCATCTGTGCCTTGCAGTAAATCCACGACACTCTCCGTCTCGCCAGTCATGTCATTCGACCTTGTGATATGATGTTTCTTCGAGTCATTGTCATACTTTGTCACTGTGTAACTTCCTCGCGGCAGGCGCTGGTTCGAAGACGTGATGATGATTGGCATATCCACCAACACATTTGCGATTTGCATGCATCGATCCAGCACTTTCAAGTGTCCACAATCCGGTCGTTTCGTTCCTTTTCCAACTTTTTTTGGCGAAAGAGGCGCTGAGCTGGTCAATACCCGTCGAAATCCAATCAGCATGGCTTGGAAGATGCAGTGAATTTGGTCTACCTCAGCTCGTAGCTCGTGCTGAGCGCGTTCGACCGCTCTTGCCAGCTTTTCTTGCTCACTTTCCATCGTGCTTGACGTCGCAAGATCATTCCGCGGCGGTACGAAGCGTTGCATGCTTCGACACAGATAGTGAGGCACCCAGCACGAGACATTGTCGCCTTTAGTAAAGATTCGAACAAGACGGAAATGCTTCCAAGCTTCGTCTTCTTCGTGATGTGGTACCAAAAGCTTCTTTGCGAGTGCATTAAGTCGCAAGGCTTGAGCTGGCCACCACTGGTTTTGCATTGCTGGCACTTTGACGTAAAGCATCGTGCGCGTACCAATGACGAGAGGAAACGCATACAATGGCAATGTCGCGATCACGCCATCGTCAAAGCGAATTGTGTGGTTCATGGACGGATGTGTTGCGTGAAAGGCGAGAACCCGTCCCATGACCCAGTGCTTGTCCCAATGCAGAAAGACGCCGACGCTTTTGCCAACAAGCTCGTACATTCGACGGCGCTCTTCGCGCGAACTGGGTGGCTTCCCACGCCGAACACACGCGTCCGTATCCAAGACTTTCGCCGCTGTCGCGCGCAATAAGCGACCGTACACTTGCATCTCCAACACCATCTGCTTGGAAAAGCGCGGTCGTTTCTTGCGACTACGTTTCAAAGCACGCAGACATGGTTTGCACACCCACGGACGAGCGGGTACAGCACAAGCGTCATCGGTACCGAGCACGTCCAGCATCTTGAATTCCCCAAAGCAAATGTCACACACAATCAAGACGCTGCTCTCTTCGACGTCGTCGACGTTGCTGGCCGTCAACTGATCGTCTGGATCGACAACAAGGACACTTGGAGTGGTATAACTCCAGCCATTGGTACCCTGTACACCGTCCACTTCCTGACGAACACCTGTAGACGAGGATACGAACGTCAATGGCTTTGGGATGCGTACACTTACGTCATTATTGTCCTCAGACGCTTTCAAAGTCGTTCCAGGACTCGACTCGTTCACAGCTACAGTAGTGTCAGTCGCAGACAGAGCGCATTGCTCCGTCTTGCTTTGTTTACTGGTCTTCCGACCCTCTTTTGCTCCACTGCCTCGACTTCGCTTTCTGCTCTTTGTACCACTTGATGATTGCTGACTCAACGTTGACACGGAGCGTCGACGTGAATAGCCTACTTGGAGATTGCAGCACGCTTCACACAACAGGACGCCATCGACAGCTCCACTTGGACGGTGCAAGCGATCGGCAGCACTACCGCCAGCGTGAAAGATCGTGTCACATCCGACGCACTTTGTGCACCGTTCACTGCACGGGCATCCGTGCAGCAGGACAGAACCACTCCCTTCCGGTATCACGAGTAAAGGTGGAATCAAACTCAACGGATCGAATTCGTGGTCGCATCCATCACAGAGCAGACCGTCACGACCAGTTCGTGCTCGCTAGACGCCACTGAGCTCGACACCTTCTTGTCTTCTTGGCGCTTCGTCTTGATCTTGTCATACCGACTCTTTTGCACAGGATCGAGTGTTGTAGAGGTGCATGCTGGACAGAACCAGTCACCAGTTGGAACGTCGCGAAGTGGTGGATCCAACGCCTTCATATCGTATTCACAATCACACAAGTCACATATCAGCAACGTCACGGGGTCTGAGGTACATGAACCCTCGTAGTACCCCGATGCAGGTACAGTCGGTACAGAACCAATCTCCCGGTGGTACACTTGTCAAGGGGGGGACACTTTGGCCATATCAACTCGCGCTCGCATCCGTCACATATCAACAACGTCACAAAAGCGGGTGAGTCAGCGAGATGCACACAATGAGCACATGACCAGTGCGTCTCGTGATTGGCATCAAATGGCGCAATTGCGAGGATTTCTTGTAAACTCACGTCCGTTTCCTTCCCATCGCAAAACTCTTGCAAACAAAATTTGCCCTTGCAGTTACAGCACTCGTTCCACGGTGCAACTTGTTGCTCTGATTGCTTCACAAGTGCGGCTAGCGTCCGCGTTTCAATGGATCCACCATCCCTGCTCATTCTGAGCCAATGAACATCGAGCGCACCACTTTACCGCAGCTGTCGAAGCTGCATGACGTCGCTTCTTGATACTATCACAATGTATTGTTTTCCAACACCGTCTTAGCCTCTTGACGGTTCACACAGCGACGATGGAGTCGCGTGTCGTGGCACTTGAGACACTTCTCTTGATCCTCAGCGGTAATTTGTACTTGTCGACAGGTCGTACACACCTCACGAAGAGGAAGATATTGTCCACCTCGCTGGCACTATTCGCCATCATTCCATCGTCCATTTCATTCCTTTCGGGCAGAAAACCCCTGAAGTCGTCACCTCTTCGTCATTTTGAACCGCCTCACGTATGGAAAAGCTATCGCCGGCACTAAAATTGGCAGCAAATCAAATTCCACTGTGTATTCTTCATTTTCAGTAAGGTTTTGCGTTTCATAGCGACACTTGACGCACGTAAACGTTGATTCCCCTTGGTTCAGAACATCTCCCACTTTATTAGACACGGAACGTGGAATATGCCATCGCATACACAGCAACGAGACGCTTGTGCACTCGATTCCGTCCAACCCATTGTTTGTGCAGGTGCTTTAGATATAGCTGTGTCCTTTGTATCGGTAAAAGAAGCTTCTACAGAATCAGAGATAGGCCTCTGATCGCTAGTCTTGCGCACGCTCTGAAGGGCGGAAACAGACGCATCCACCGCATGGACCACGCGCACCGCTTGCTCACATGTGAGACACACACATTCCATACTGTTATTAGATCCACAGAGAGCTGTAAAGCGCAGAGGTGCGCGCGAAATACGCAGCTTCACGCGCGCGGGAACGAGAACTTTTTTGTACGGTAATGTATATATGAGTGAGCAGCCGCGAGTACGGATTGGTTGAAACTGAGTTCCTTCGACGTACTAGAGAAATTGTAAGAAATAGTAAACGGTTGGCCGATAGAAGTCCTCTATTATTGAGAATGTTATCATGTGCGAAAGCATACTAATCGGATAGCTTACGATAATCGAAAACGCTTCCTCATGACAGAGGCATGATATGTACAGTCAGGTCTTATCATACGATGGCGGGATAATTGGCAGCAAGATCTTCGGAATGCGCGAAGACTTAGCGCGCTATTCGCTTATGTGTGCAAACCCTAAGCACTTAGACGAGTCTACATTGTGTTTTTTTTCTTACTTGAGTGAACTTCTATCAAGAGCTCTGAGCATGCACTAAGGTTGACGTCATAGGCGTCCTCTACCCATCAAACCGCCAGCTCGAGGCGTTTTAAGGCTAGTCAATATGTTTCTAGTGCACCAGGACTCATACACGTTGATACTGTCAAATCTTCAAGGCGGTGTGCGTGTGTAGGTCAGGCTGAAGTACACTACCAAAGACTTCGTGGCTCACTTTGTGTTGCGTGCACACGCGAACGCACCATTGCGAGTGGCAACTCTAAATTGATTAGTTCAGGCTTTATGTCGTCAACGCACGATTTCGTGCACTTTTCACCTCGAATAATCATTTGAAGCTCGTGTAAGGACGATATGTATTGCAATGGCACAAGGCTTCTACGTTATGAGTCAAATCTCGCATGAGTAAAAGTCCCAGTATTTTGTATCGCATATACACATTGCGGATACAACCTCGACAATATGTAATGTAATGTATTACGTTATCGCGTTGCCAAGTTACGCACGTGCTAGGCTCAGTCTGGCTAGTCCACGGCATAGAGTGGTGTCCGCATACGTCGGGTCTCGTTCGGCGGGCAGTGCATCCAGCACCGAGGTCGTGAGGGTCTTCCATTATTTTGCTTAGCTCTGACTTGGTAAGAGCCCAAGTGGCGCCCGGTGCTGGAGACCGTCGCGTCGAGGGTGAGACTCGTTAGAGACCTGCAAATGCCCGAGAGCACCTGCCCGAAGCGCGCAAGCATTTAGCCCCCGCGCTTGGAAG